>JAFBJZ010000951.1:7920000-8240845 GCA_016785225.1 Psettodes erumei | reverse complement strand
TTTTGTGTTTTTGTGACATACCAAACTATGAACTTTTTTTTTTTTTTTTTTTGAATTTTTAACAACTTTTATCCTATGGAGAGGTCATGAAACACTGTTTTGTGATGTTTTGGAGCGTTTTTAGAACTTTTCATTTTTTGACATTTTTTGACATTTTTTGGCATTTTTCGACATAGTATAGCATGGCGTTTTTTTTGTTTTTTGTGACATACCAAACTATGAACTTTTTTTTTACTTTTTTGAATTTTTAACAACTTTTATCCTATGGAGAGGTCATGAAACACTGTTTTGTGATGTTTTGGAGCGTTTTTAGAACTTTTCATTTTTTGACATTTTTTGACATTTATTGGCATTTTTCGACATAGTATAGCATGGCGTTTTTGTGTTTTTGTGACATACCAAACTATGAACTTTTTTTGACTTTTTTTTTTTTGATTTTTAACAACTTTTATCCTATGGAGAGGTCATGAAACACTGTTTTGTGATGTTTTGGAGCGTTTTTAGAACTTTTACATTTTTTGACATTTTTTGACATTTATTGGCATTTTTCGACATAGTATAGCATGGCGTTTTTTGTGTTTTTGTGACATACCAAACTATGAACTTTTTTTGACTTTTTTTGAATTTTTAACAACTTTTATCCTATGGAGAGGTCATGAAACACTGTTTTGTGATGTTTTGGAGCATTTTTAGAACTTTTCATTTTTTGACATTTTTGACATTTTTTGGCATTTTTCGACATAGTATAGCATGGCGTTTTTTGTGTTAGCAGGGTGACAGTGTTAATGCTAGTGTAGTATGTGTTTTGTTGGAGTACAATTGATTTGCTTTTTTGTTCCATTTCATCAAAGAGGTCCCTCTCTGTACAACATTAAAGCAAACTTCCATCTTGAATGACTTTTTAGGACTATTTTCTGAAGCCTACATTATCAGGAAATGGTGATTATGAACTTAGGATACTGAAAAAAGCCAGAAAAATGTCAGCAATGCATTTTTCGCATTTGCCTGAATTAAGCAAACAATGACAGCTGAAATATCCAAATTAAAAACATGCATGTCTGGATCTTACCTGTGCGTAACTGTCCTTGCTCTGAAACAAGAGAAGGAAAGACAGACAGACATCCAAACAAAAAGAGATGCAATGAAAGAATGGGGTATACAAAACAAACCAAATAAGTAAGCACGTGATGTAGCAAATATGGTGAATTTTTTCCCATGTTGTTACCAATTAACAGCCACTTATGCTACCTGCCACAATTTATTGAGGTACTGATCTCTCAACAATCCTACTGCCTAGTGAGCATCAAAAACTGTGGTATGGTAAAGATGTTCATTTCTATCATAAAAATGAAAACAAACAAGGGACAAAAATCCTCAATAGACACAAACAGGAGTAAAGGATGCACACAGAATAAAAGTTAGACAGGCAAAAAGACAAAAAACAGAAAATAAAAACAACATGGGGGACAAAACTGAAAGACAGAAAATTGAAAAAAGAAAATTGAAGACTGAAAAACATGACATTTTTGGAGAAGAGGACTGAAAGAATTAAAGGAGGAAAAAAAGCTGAAGAGAAGAATAATTGGGTGGAGCTGAAGCCAAGCTTCTGCATCTGATATTAAGTACCTAAACTGAACTTGCCTCTGAGCTCGAGAACATGTGGGACTCGGTGCGGTAGATCCCAATGGGGATCTCAGCACTGGAGGAACACAGTTTCTGAAAGAGTCTGCCATAAGTCCTGATCCACAGATCCTCCTCTGTGATCTTCATCTGAGGAGAGAGGAGGACAAGCTAGTCGGTCGATGCTCACCACACATTCATGTAGAAACATGAATATTGAAGGAGCGTTCGTACTTACAACACACAGGTACCCAGAACCAGGCGTGGTGTCCAGACCAAGAAGAAGCCTCGCAATTGCGATCATGTAGTCCTTAACAAAAGACTGTCAAAACAGAGAGAACTGTGAAATTGTTGCTTAAATACTTATTTTAAACAAAACTTTCAGCTCTCACCTTAACTTGCTTTGGTCTATTGTAATGTAGCTGTGCAAAATTCTATGAATTCAAAGCAAATTGCACGTGCCAGAGTCTATATTCATCTTCATGTGTTCCGTAGTAAGACCAAAGGTTATCCCACCTGGTACAGCAGCGTGTCCAACATGCTGATGCTGAACACCCTTCCTGCAGCGAAGGGCAGCCGGAACATGAAGGCCAGGTTGGAGCCCTTGTCCCGCTCTATCTGAAAAATAAAAAGCATAAACAGAGCACAGATGCAACGAAAAAGATTTAAGAAACAGAACAACAAAATGTCTATTGTTCTTTTGCTCCTACTTCAAAAAAGGCTAATGTGGAAATGAAAAAAGGCTGATGGTTGTCACTTGGACAACTTGTCTGAAAGGAAAAATTAAAATATTTGGCATATATCGATATGGCAGCTGATAAAGTAAATATGAGACAATTTTTTATATAATACGGTATAAAAATAGTCAAGGTAAGAGAAAAGCCACAGAAAGTAGAAAGAAGATATGATGGAGAATCAACTAAAACTTCAGTAAAAGCTTTAGCTGGCCACAATGCAAGTCCAAATATTACTGACCATCTTTATCAGGTAATCGGTTCCTCCACTAACCTTCTCCAGTTTGGAGAGAGCAAGTGAGTAGCAGTCCTTGGCCCTGAACTGCATGAACCTCATGTTGGATGGGTGTGTGAGCTCGGTGATGATGCTGAGGCTGGGGAACAACCTGAGAGCAGTGGAGATACAGAGAGAGGGATGTCGCCGGAGAGAAGAAGAGCTTGGTGCTGAGGGGAACACCTGGTGTGGCAGTGATAAACGCTTTTAATTCTGGCTGCTAAATAAAATAGTAGTTTCACAGCTTTGGCAACCGCAGTTTGTCTTTGAGATGAACCTGATTCTGGCAAAAACAGACGTGTTTACTCTTCAGCATCTGACTGAGGACACATATGTCAGTGAAACATGAACCTGGTGCACATGGACTTGAAGGTCCAGCTCGTACGCATCCATCCTTTCCATACAGCAGAGCACTTCCTCTGTTACCTGAACATAGTCTGGACGTTGACGATGGTCTTGGCGTCCGCCATGTAGTCCTCCTCAGCGCTCATGGTGCTCTCTTTGTCCACAACCACCAAGTTGTCGGCGTAGATTATGCCACACTGCAGCAGGTTGTCCAGGCTGGTCCATTCAGAAAACACCAGTGTTCGTTAATTCATGTCATGTCAGGAAATATTTCTTACAGTGCACACTTTTTTCACAAACCTGCATCATCTAATTATACTTTAGTTTGCAGGTTGCACCATAAATTAATTCCTATTAAATATTCCTCCAGCTAACTACCATGTGTAACTGTTGTGTAGCCAACTGATGAAACTAACACAAGCTTTCTAACATGCATGTGTGACCTGATACGTGACCAGAATGCTGTTTAATAATGATGTGAACTGGAAAAATTTAAAATCATCATTTGATCCTGCCGGACTGAATGAACAAATAAAATCAATTAGTTTAGCATAATCGTACTATATCATCCACTTGTTCTAAACTGCATCACTGCCAACTTTAAAATACATTCCTCCATGTATGCAGAAATAATTCAAAGTCAAATGCACGAATATTAAGTTAATGTACATATAGCTAAGTTTAATACCTTCTTTACCCATCTTAAACTGTCATATTTAGCAGTTATTCCTGTGTGGGCACCAAAAGCGTTTAATGTCTCGCTAAAATGAGCGTCTTTCTTTTTGTAACGGCTTTCATTACACCAGTTACTGGTTAATAGACATTAAAAATGTCCTGCTACATTTTAACTGCGGCAGTTCATGCGCAGACAATCTGTATTGCAGGTAGTTGAAGCGCGCTGAGCTGAAGGTGATCACTGAATCACTTCAACCGAGCGAGCGGGTTTTTATAATACAAACACATACTTGTCGATAGTGCCAGTCATGAAGTAAACCATTGGAAAGCAGCAAATGGCCTCTAAGAAGTGGTTGTCTGGCCTGCGGGAAAACAGGAAACATGGTGAGTGAGCATCCCACACTAATTATCTTAATTTCCTGAAATGTCCCTGCCGACGAGGGCAGAGGGATTTCACTGCGCTGCATCAACCGATGGCTTATTGGGCAGCGGGAGGTAAATATATGCTCGGGTCTGTTGACGCAACGGGAGGATTTCTCTGGTTGCTATGGAAACGCGATTTAGCCAGAGGTTTCTCGGCTCTGGCTGCGTAGTCTAGCTGTTTCGGCAACTGCAGAGATGTGGCCGGAGTTAATGAAACCCTAAGTGAGTTGGAGCAACAAAAAGGTGTGGATCGCTGCAGTGCACGCGCACACACACACACACACACACACACACACACGTATACATGCCCTAACATACAAATAAGGGCTTTGTTAGCCAGACAGAGCTTTTGTTCATGAATAATGCAATAGCAAATTTTTCTTTATCTTGAGAGCAAAGCTATAGTTGCAATTTTCTACTGAAAGCAATTTGTTTGTTTTAAATTCAAAACATATAAACCACTGGTGCATTTAAAAAAAATCTAGTTTAAGCCCACGTGCATCAAATGTAACAAATGCAAATACAAGCACGCTTAAAACAGGCGTCCACAGATCTTTTGAACTTCGACTCAGCTTTCTGCACGGAGAACTGCTTTTTATAAATAATGTAAGATTTGTTTTTCTCTGTGTCTCGCGGCAAGGTTAACCCATATCTTCTTCAAGCTGTAATTACCAACTCTACTGCAGGCGACTCTGGCCCTGCCATATGTGCTCGTATTTAAGTGGCGGATGATTTTTATGTCTGTCAAACCTAAACCTACGTCCTCATTAATACACAGAGGTTCTCACGTCCAGCAAAGGAGGAACAGGGAAAAGCTTTAAAAGTGGCTCAGCCAACCCATTTGGTAACTATCTTGGAAAATACAATATTTTCTCATCATTTTATAAATATATAAGTAGAGATAGCGTGTGTTTAGAGGCTTCCACATAAAAAAGAGATTATTCTTGAGTTTCTGATGCGATTATTAAAATATCAGTGCTTTTGCAGCGCAGCACCATCGGAGGAAAACCAACCAAACAAACAAGCACTGGGTTGGAGGGGAGGTTGAACAGTCTTACGGGTTATCCAGCAGCAGCACTATGGGGTTAAGCTCCTTCCTGGGCCGATAGTAAGCGCGCAGAGGGACTATGAAGTTGTAGAGGCCGTTCCCGGCCGTCTCTGCAGACACTATGATCAGCTTATTCTTGAAGCCGTACGCCTTGGCGTCCTCGAAACTGTTATGTGTGCAGCCCTGGATGGAGACAGACAGGTTCAACAACTGGAGTCAGGGTTTGGACCGCACGAGTTTTCAGCACGATATTCTTATTATGAGGAAAGTTTCAGGTAGTAAACTGACAAATATGGGGCCTGTAAAATAAAGAATCACCCCAAATTTTTAGAGCGAATCTTTGTGGTTTGTCCATTTCGGTCTTCTCCTGTGAGATGAACTCACCTTGTCGAGGCGAAGGCAGCAGAACGGAGCCTTCTGCGGTAGGAGGTGGCACAGCGTCGGGGAGCTGCCGATGTAGGGCGAGTTGGGAGGGTAGCCCTTCACAAAGCTGAAGAGAAACCAGATATGTGTCTGAGAAAAGAGTCCCAGCAAATGTTAAGCAAGGAACCGGAGGAAAAACTTCCACAGACATCTGCAAACTTCTACAAATGTTGATACAAATGTTGTCACTTCCTCCCAGAAAGTTCCTGCTTTTCATTTTCATCATTAGCTGTTTGTTATTCTGAGGGAATTATTCCTGTTCAGCACCAACAACTTCGACAGTTACGACGTTCCTGTGGTCTGTTTAGCTTTAACCATGTCTCATTTTGCATTTCAGGCGTAATTACCCCGATCAGTATTGTGGTGCCTACTAGTTTGCCTCTGAAAGAGATTCTGACAGATACATCTTTAACCCGATCACCACACGGTGGCACTGTGGCTCCTCAGGTTTTAGTTGCTTCGTAGTCACTGCCACTGAAAAGTCCAACACTATGGGTTTCCCTAATAAGAGGCTCAGAAGTAGGCATAGCTGTGTTATGTCCTACTTTATGAGACCTTTGCTGTGCAGATGCACTTGCGCGGGCCGGGGTCCAGACTACAAGGCTCAAGCAATCGATCCAGAACCAAGCTCGGTTTAATGAAACCACATACGGTGAAAGAAAAGAGAAGAAACAAAGACGCAGGGATGAACCGACTCCTCAATCAGATCCTCGGCCAGACAGATAATCAGATGGTCTGGCCAACTGTCAGATGAGAGGTGTGTGTGTGTGTGTGTGTGTGTGGGGGGACACACACACAACGCAGCCTCGCTCAAGAGGAAAAGCACCGTGACATCCCTGTCATGACATACGCGTTTGTCACCGCCACCTCTGCACCTCATGGCGTCATGACAAATGAATTACACGCTCATTCCAACCCCACCCATCTGTCCGCCTCCTGCGATCACTGAGGCATTAAGGTGGAGGCGGGCAGGTGGGATCAATCACGTTCAGGGGACAGGACACTTGCACTGTGAGGACATTCCACTTCTTTACTGCCGCGTGGCAAGACATATTCTCCTCAACAAAACTGGCAGATCTATCTCAGCCTCTGTCTTACACTTTTCTCCACAGCCGCATCACTTACTCTGACCCAACAGAGCCCTCCTCGTCTGATTGGGTGGTCTCGTCCTCTGACTGGTCGCTAAGGAGGTCGCATGGAAGGATGGCGGAGGAGTCAGCGATCTCGAGGACGGGCGCGATGCTCGGCCTGCGGCTACCGGCGCCGTTCTCCGTCGGCAAGGTCAGCTTGGTGGTTTCCTCGGGCGGGTCGGGGTTCTGGAGGTCTATGGCCACGGTGCCTGAAAATAACATGGCGTTAATCGTGCGTGCGCCGTCGAGAATGGAACAACGAGGCCGTCAGCACTTTCTCCATGATGTGCTGTTAAGTAAACAGTGAATGTCTTCAATTCCCGAGGTCGCGGCCATCTTATCTCAACCTTCGTGTGCTTGAAAATGCTTCTTCACATTGGATATAATATACAGTAGTCCACGTTTAGCTTGTTCAGCATCACCTTCCTGAGCTCAGCTGCCCTTGAGGAGAAAATGTATTGCTTTCTGAGACACTTATCCATGCTCGAGAGCTGCCACAAATGCCATGTAAACAGTGTTGACATTGTGCGTGTGTCAATAAATATGCCTCCAACTTGCACCGCATCAGCAGTTTATAATGTGATCCATGATGTACGCATAAATATCATGTATACCGTACATGATATAAACAGAAAAAAGTAATTGTTCATTACAAATAATGACAGAAGAATTTGGATAAATGTGAACATTTTAGAAGAAGTAAATAAAAAAAAAGATGTACCATGCGGAAACTTACCATATGAAGTGGCCTGATCAACTTTCACAGGTCAAAAGAAAAGCACAACACAACAACGTCAGCCAGCAAATTAAAAAAAACCCAAACATGTCATGCATAACAGTCAGCATACAGAACGCATACAGCATCACAGAGGCAGCTGCCGTCAATCAGAAATCTTCAGCGTGAGCAATTTGTGAAGTAAACAAAGCATCCATCTTCTCCTCTTCCAAGAAAACCCTTAGAGCCAAGTCTCTTTCACGCTCACCCATGCTGGCGATGATGCTGTGCACAGGCAGCCTGGAGGGGGCGTCGTAGAGGCCGGCGACGGGCAGGCCTTTGCTGTGGTTCTCCTGCTGCTTGAAGATGAAGGCCGAGTTCTCCTCCTTGGTGATGTTGATGTAGTAGCAGGTGTCGGGGGCGGCCATGATGTGGCGGGGGCCAGGGTTCAGGAGGATGCTCTTGTTGTCCTCCCTCTTCACCCCGATCAAACACACACCGTACCTGCGAGGTGAAGACATGGACAACTGCTGCAGTGAGACAGCAGATTGCTGCCGCGAGCCCAGGCCGAGCTGGTGGAAGCTCTACTGACTTCTTGTGGGCGTGGAAGGAGGCGTAGGTGAAGCTCTTTCCGTCGTACTCCCCGAAGAACTTGCTGTCGCACAAGCGGATGTGATAGACCTCGTTTCCCGAGCAGCGACCATACATCTTCTGCCATTGTTCTGGTGACAGCTGCCCCTCCCTGAAAAATTATTTGAAAAGAGTTTTTATTACATGAATTACAGTTTTGTAAAGAGTCATACTTCTACCATGGACTGCTGGCACTGAAAAACATGGTTTATGCTTCAATTAGATGCCAGAATTTCACTATGGTGCCATCAGTTTCTCAGTTCTTATTTCAACTACGGCTCAAGAGTAATTTCCCCTGAATGAAGTGCCTTTAAATCAAACAGGCTCTCTTTTCCCCGCAGACGTATAAAGTCGATCTGACCTCTCATGACCTTTCCCGGCCCTGTACTCCTGAGCCTTCAACAACAGAGACACAATAATGAACTGAAGAGAAAAGGGTCATGAGGTCGTATTATTTCGTCAGTTCGTGTCCTTCATTACCTGATCAATTTGATGATGTTTAATTTAACACCTGCCATAGAGCAGTCTATTCCCAACTCTAATTCAGTCTCCTTCACAGCTCCAAGGCGGTACAAGTTCCCCATAATGGGAGTTACAATGAACGTGCTCCATCTCTACAGCAGTAAAGAGACAGTGGCCACTTTGCAGCAGGATTTTTTGCCTAACAAGGAACAGTGTGATGTTTACGGTCTTGACAGTGACGGGTTTCTGCAGCAGTGTCATCTCTGCGGGGAGGAAAGCCAGGTGCAGTCTATTTTACTCAGGACAAAAACGTTAATTATCGAGTGGGATTGAATCTGTCGACATGAATAATGACACAAAAGTATATCCAACATGAACAGAGCACATAAAGCTTAGACTGAAAATTGACTGAAAAAGCATTCCATAGTGATGTCACTGGTTTGAGTGCGACAGACAGAGCCAAACACTCAAAGTTTTCCAAAAGTAATGTGGAGATGAGATCCAGGGAAAAAGCTCAACTGTCGTCATACTGTTTAAAAACATGTCAGAGGTCATGATGTAGCTCAGCTGAGGTAGCCTGCAGTTGTTTATTTAAGCACACGATCACGAACACAGAGAAAATAATTTAAAAATCATTCACAGCAAGAGGTTGGCAGAGTTCCTACTCTTCCACTTCTAATATAATGTGGAGAGAAAAGTGCAGGACCAGAAAATTTAACTAGGAAATAAAAGTAAAGTGAACCATGAAGTGCGGTTGTGCATATCGTCACTGTAAATCAATGCTAATATAAATACTGTTGGGTGAGTGTTAAACAGTGCTGGGTACTCACTGTCCTCTGGAGGTGTGAACCAACAGAGTGACTAAGGTTGACGTGGCCGGACACACACAGTTGAGCGCCAGCATGGCGTACTTGAACTCCTCCTCACATACAACATGATCTGATTGAAAGAGACGAAATACAGGAACAGGTTAAATTTAGAAACGTCTCAACGACTCTCTCTTTACGTAGGTGCGTAGAATTCCTGCACTCACCAGCAAACTTTACATGAAATTTATTTTCCGGTTTGAGAATTTGGACGTAAAGAGGACAGTTTGGAGCAAAGTCTTTGGCGGCCCAGGCCCTCAAAATAGTCTGGTGATCCTGTGGGGCCAAGAAAGAGTTCAAGGTAACTCACCTAGGAACTCATCTGTAAATGTGATTTGATATTTCTGGACACTGATGTTTGCCTAAGAGACTCAGTGTGCTCTCAGTGCATCGCCTGAATATCGCCAGTATCTCAGCGTGAGGAGAAACTGCACTCCTGACATCATCATTATCAGGGTTTATACTGGAAACAAAATAGACAGCTTCGACAAATTCCTGTCGATGTGACTCACAGCAGCGGTTCGGTCGACTTCGTTCCTGCTGCTCAGGATGAAGCAGGCCTCAGCATCGTCCATCCTGAGGGTCAACAGAGAGACAGACAGGCGGGGTCACGGGCCGGCGACTGCAAAGATGACATTCAACCACCGAGAAAACTCATTATTTAAGGGGATCAATGCTTTAGAGAGATGCTAGGCATGGATGAGTGCTAATGTCCCATCACAGTGGCTAGAAAGGTTAAAAGCCCCATTCTTGCATGAAGACAGTCGGTTGACATTAGACTGCAGCGCTTGCTGTCACGAAGGGCAGAGATCGCTCGTTTGTGACTCACATGTTCGTTAAACAACACGAGAGGATTATGAGGCTTCATTTTATCTACAACATATCAGTGCGTGAAATTGCCATATCATCTAATCCCCTGCATAACTTTGCACACTGCAGAGGAGGGGGTGGGCTGCTGGACAAATTTATGACTTCGATTTTACACTATCGTGTGCTGGTGAGCAGTAGTAATAGATAAGTAGTTATACACCGTTTCACATCATAACATGATGAGCAGTACAGTAAACCTGCGAAACAACACCTGCCAGTTGCCGGAAGCAACCATAAAACCCTGAGAGTCACACCGGCGATGCTGGTGCTGCAATATTTTGCATCATCAGAGCCAAATTTTACAGGTCGAACACATTCCAATGTGATCTATAATAGCTTTTATTGCTGTCTATCTATGTGGCCTTTGATGTCAGCAGATGATAAATGCAGGATGCAATCCCATTAAACTGTTGTGGAAGGAGAGGGCGGCCAATTGGGCTCACACTCTAAAATGCAATTCGGTGGCTTTGCATTGTTAGCGGAGGACGTACACAAAATATTCTTATGGAAAGATTCTCATATAGAAGTAAAACTGAACCAGATTTTCAACCAGTCAAGCTGCAGTTTACATCCGTGTCTTCAAGACTCATAATAAGTGACTTCTTTTACATAATGCCCAAAAAATGTGCTTTGGGAGATAATGGTGACCTTTGACCTTTGACCTTTGACCAATTTCTAATCAGTTCATCCTTGAGTCCAAATGAAGAAATTCCCTCAAGGCTTTCGTGAGATATTAGAATGGATATCCCGTTTTAGTTACCACGGCAACAGCTAGACAATCACACTGGAACAATATGTATATATCAATGTATGTTTAATTGCGCCGCAACAATGTGCATGTTTCAATCTGTCATTATGTGTGTGAGTATCCACGCCATGCTTTCTCTCACTTGGCCCTCATCAGGTCCTGGTCTTTGAGGGCAGATCCTTGCAGGTAGATGACCCTCTGAGACCACAGAGGGATCTGGAGGATACGCCGAACCTGTATGTCTATCTCTGTCGGACACAGGATCACCACGTAATAGTCCTGCACGACAAAGAGACGTGAGAGAAGTTGAAAACTGTAGGAGTCTCTTTCTCATCATAATAAGCAGAGTGAAAAATTTAGCTTTAGGGTCTTCAAACGATTCTGCAAATTACTTGCACACACACTGTACCACACTTAATAGCATATAATGTATGCACATGTCACACAAGTCTTGCATGCTTGCGGTGTTTTAAACTACATTTAGAATTGATTTAAATGTTACTTTGCAGTAACCTGGAACGACAGCGTAATAGTACAGTTTTTTTCCTTCATGTATTATCTGACAGGAAGTCTGGAGAAATCGCATTATATTATGAAAAAGGACCGGGTTAGTAAATCAGAACATAAATCCATACTGTGTCATGCAGCTCCCAGCAGCAGTAAGCCGGATGCCCTGCACTGTGTGGTGAATTATGACCATCTGGTCTTTCCTGTAGTACCTGCAGTCTGGGATGAGCGTAGAACTCATTGAGAAAATCCATCAGCAGGTCGATCTTCAGCGAGCTGACACACAACACCACATGCTTCTCCGTCTGCGCCCGGTGGCGGCTGTAGTTCCCCCCTAACTTCTGGCTCTCCATCCACAGGTACGCTAGTTCTTCAAACTGACAGAATCGCAAAAATCTCAGTATGATATGAAAAGCGAAAATGCGATGAGTAATGAAAGAGAAACGTATTTGCTTTCCCGCCGCAGATGGTGGAAGCACTGGAGTGAATATTGCTGACGCAGTCATTTGCCAGCAGCGGGAGTACGTTTCCATTTCTCACTCAATTTTCTTTGCAGGGAGAGCAAACACGATGAACAAGTTTGTGATCTTTACAAGTAAATAACACAGCCAACGGGCCAAATTTAGCAAGTGCGAGCCAGCGTGGGATTTGCAGACTTCTTCTCCAGCCGTAATGTCAGTGGAGTACGCACCTGAGTCGATTTTTATTTGCTCTCGGCCTGTAAGCGCTATGCCAAAATGTCATTTAATATATGATGATAACCCCATGGGGGTCATCACTAGGTGCAGAGCATCAAAGAAATACCAATGATGAGAAAGAACCTAACACAAAATTTACTTACTGAAGCCTGTCACTGAATTTTTTGGGGAAAAAAAAGTATGTTGGTTCACGCTACAGTCATTACCTGAAGTGGGAGGACCACCAGGGCGACGCAGATGAGAATGACCACCAGCAGCTGGGAGGGCCAGATCTGTGGCGTGACGTCCCCATAGCCCACGGTGGAGAAGGTGACGATGCAGAAGTAGAACGAGTCAAACAAGGACAGGTTCTTCCCAGCTCTCTCCAGGTGCTGGATCCCACAGGCTCTGTGGGCAGACGGGGGATTACACAGCCACATGAAAACATGTCTCCCACAGGAAAAGATAATCTGAATAAAACACATGGAGAGATATTTCAATTAGGCAATCTGTGTAAGCACCATGAGTTAGCCTGGTGGACTGGGTATTCAAATTTAATTTACCCAAAGTCATCGTAGTTTAAAGTGACACCACTGATTGCTCCACACTTATGCCTATTTATTTGTGTTTTGTCATCCGTAAATTGAAGATTTAATGAAACACTGAGTGTGCTGGGTAGTTGCCAAGGTTTATGAGTAGTGCCAAAAAGATAAAATAAATTGGTATTATAAGAGTGCAAATCAATGCGAAATAAGAAATGAGAGAGGGTGGGTAAATAAGAATGACCAGTTGGGCCAAAAACCTTCTCAAGCTTTTTTTTCTTCCTCTCATTAACCCATTTCTTGCTGCCTCAGGGCTGTTTCTCAAAACAACATCTGCATTTTAGAGCATGTGACCTGATGTTCCGATGTTGATGTAACTAAAGGCTGTTCTCTCACCCGGTGAAAACCAGACACAGTAAGGTGCAGAAGAGGATGAACACCTGGTTGAACATGGCGGAGTGGGTCCTCTGGATGGCACGATGGAAATCATTCTGCATGAGAGACACGCACAGGCAGGTTTCATTGTCATATCAATGCCAGTGATCGTGAACTGAAGAACTTCTCTGCAAAATGTCCCCATATTAATTAACATTGCTCTGACCTTTTGTGTTAGGCTTCAACAAGGATGGTCAAAATACAACTCCGCTGTTTCCTCCTCTTTGTCAGTGCATCTCTGTAATTTGTCCATATTAGCATGCTGTCCATCTTAATACGTGGCAGCCGACTCATTTCCAGTTGCCCCTTTTTAGCACACACTGCCTGCTGCTGCTTCCCTCCACCACCTCCCCAAACTGCCACTGCTTTCTCCCCATGTGCTGGTCTGCCCGGCTCCAGATTCTACCATCTGCCCGGCCGCCGCCTTGGCACGAGGCTCGCACTCTGTGAGAGCACATGCTATTGCTTTGTATCATTCCATGTATTTCAGTGACCTTGCTAAATCTAAGATAATATTGCGACACTATAATTTTTATGTTGCATTGCAGTGTTTTCTCCTGCCTTTTCCTGCCTGCACTTGCCTCTTTTTGTTTTGGCTTGCCTTAATGTTTGAAATGTGCCGTGGTCCCCCCAAAAATTTAATTGGTCATTACCTCTGTACACCTCTGTATAGGCAACCAGTTTATTGCGTAACTGCACACATTGCAGTTGCATCACTAAACCACAGCGACTGCAGATGGCGGGTTAATGAAGAGCAACTGAATGAGTTTGAGTAATGTCTAATTCTCTGTGTAACCGTACAAACAGGTACCTTCTACTGCATATACGAGTGTGAGTGCATACAAGTACATATGCGAGTCTGTTCAGTCTTAAATTAAAAATAAAAAGGCAGTTGTAAAAACAACTATCCTCAGCCTCTCTCATCTTTTCTCCAAAGAGTCCTCAGCTCACTTAACTTGAACAAATGGTTGGTGTTAGCTTTTATAGCCGACTAATTAGCTGGCAGGCTAATTTATCTCAGTAACCAGCGTTAATGGCAACAATGTGACGCAAACTAATGCAGCCAACACGGCATTAGCTAGTGAACAAATTTAGATATGTTCGACTGTGTCATCTAACACAGCAGTAATCCACTCAGGCCTCACGGCCAGCGTTACTCACGCGGAAACCTCCAATATGGCCGCCCCAGGATGGATGATGTTCCTTCAGAGCCCTCAGTGCTAACACCCATGCAGCTCTGTGAGCACTCTCTTATTTTTTTTTGCAATAAATCTACAATTTGATCATTACAGTACATTCGTAATAAAAAGATACTCACGATCATGTTCTCCAGGGCACCTTTGGCTAGCCAGCAGTTAAGAAATACAGGGACGAATATGTTTCTCAGTGGAGGCCAGAAGATCTTAAGGAAGACAGACGGGAAAGATAGAAGACACAAACTAATTAGTTCACACACCTCAGACACAATTGGAAATCTATATCCTCAATACAGAAGGAGAGAGAAAAAAAAGAAAACTGACCAATTTTTCGTTAAGGGTTTTTTGGATGGTGAAATGTAAAAGCTTGGATGAGGTACAAATTGCATTGGAGCATTAACATCAGATTATTGGATTAAGTCGAACAATTCAATTAAAAAACAGCCCTGAGCTTAAATGAAGATACCCGTGGTAATGCATTAGATCAGATGATTAGGTTTCATTACTCACTGTGATTATAAATGGCACTGTATTGATCATCTCCAGGATGAAGGATATCTGGAACATCTGCTCCCAAATGTTCCCCTGGAAAGGAAATTGATGGAAAATGATTCAATGAACCAGTGAGGGGGCAGACGGTTTTAGTGTAATTCCAGTAATAATGAGCATTGGTGGACAAAACAGATAACAGCAGTTTTCAGATTCATCTTAGGTTATGAGAAAGAAGTGGTAATTAGCAACACTCCACTGTGACCTGTTTTTGTTCTGACAGCATTTAAGAGAGGAAGAGTGCATACACAGGAAATGACTGTTATAAGGGTTTTAATTTCATCTCTCTTGATCACAAACACATTCTCACAGGTTTTATTAAGTTTCTACCTTGAATTCTCGGCTCTTGCTTTAAGACATATTATGTAAATTAAGTTTATTAGTATCCTCGCAGTATGATTACATGCTGGATTATGTCTTCACCATAACCCCACATGAGGGAAAGCCAAACTATTTCCAAACAAAGGAATAAAACCACTGGGTAAAAAAAAGTGGTTAAGTTCTGATCATATACTGAGCTGACAAGGTGCAGTTTAGACATGGATTGTGTGTGTGATGTAACTATCAAAGAGCTCAATAAAGGAAAGAAAACTTTGGGACACCAAACCATTCTACAAGGTTAAAAGTCACCAGCGGCTGAGAAAAATAAACCTCGGACATTGTCTTAAGTCCCTGCACTACCCTCTGGTGCAGAAGAACGAAGAGAGAAGAACGAAAGATTGCATTTCATAAAACCTCAACCTCATTTTGGAGGATTACCAAAGTGGAAGGAGCAACAGAGAAACGGGTCTGAGGGATGCTGCCAATTTAAGAGACGCAAAGCAGCAGCTAATGTTTCTGAGCGAAGACAAACTTCTTTTTAAAGCAACAGAACTTTGAGGAGCCTCGGCCCCGTCACGACTCAGATTTGATCTTCATGAGCTGTGGGTGTCTTGTTCATGTTTGGTACCCATATCCCCAAATCCCAAGTTAATTCAGCCTTTTATACTTCAGTGCAAACAGAGCATTAAGCGTATGAAGTGAGAACAGAAGAAGAAACTGCACTTCCAGCTCTCTGAGCCTGTTTCAGCCTGAGCGTGAAAGTGGAGCGAGACCCTCCTGGCCCTCTGTCTTTGATTGGTGCCCTGGTACTTGCACATGAACTGGACACTGACCGAGCTTTTGGCCAATGAGGGAGAACAAAGCGGGCAGTGCTGAACTGCGGTCAGACAGCTTCAAGATATCAGCATGGATTAGAGAGGGAAACGCTGAACTATGGGCCCCTTTCTTACCTTGTAGCTGAGATATGTGATAAGCATGGTCTCCAAGAAACTGATTAAGGCCACTGTCACCTGCAGCAGAGGGGGACAGGGAGACAAATGAACTGAGCAACTGCAAACTCATCTCTTCTGGCTGCCTAACCTTCGCCGAGCAGCCACTGTGCTCTGCAGCTCTTTCATCCAATAAGCGGATGCCGGTGCGTTTGGCTTGAATTCTGCAGAGATTCAGTTCACGCAGCGGACTTTGATTTATGTGGCGACACTCGCTTGGGTGTTATTATTCTCACCTGTATGGCCCATACAGGTTCCCGCCTGGTCACCCAGAAAATCGAATGCCTGTCACAAAGCCAAAACAAGGTTTTTCTTCACGCTCCAGTGCTTCGCCATATAATTGCATCACAGAAAATGAGCACACCGCAAGTTACAATTAAATGCCATTTTGACCGAAACGTACCAGTTGATTTGTGATGACTCTGACGTATTTGTCCAACTGCTGTTGTTCTGATATGGTGCACTGCTGTAAAAAACAAAACGATCAAAAAGGGAGACACACAAGGAGCATAAAAGTGTTCATGCGTAACAGGAGAAATGGCCACTGGGAAATATTTCAGCACAGTACAGTAAATCTACAGCTTCCAAGTGACTTGTCTTTGCTCATTTTCACTTATTTTATGTGTTTGAGACACACCAAAAACATTTCTAGACCATGTTAATGTCTAAATGTTAAATGATGTAAAGTTGAACTTTGTTTTTAGTTTGGTTTGAGGTACAATTCCCAGAAGATCGCCTCATAGATATTCCAAGTGCTGAATGTAAAAATCCAAATATTTCCATATAAATAATGTTCCATATTCTCCTGATATCTTTCGCATCTGTTGTTTGCCAATTGAAAACACAAAAACACCTCCAGCAAGTCATCTGGTTGGTTTGGAATTAAAAAAGATGGGCATTTAAAATAGGACGACAGGGAAAAGAGCTGCGGCTACAAAAACTATTTTTCAGACAGTATTCTTTTATTTTAAGCAAAAGATAAATCATTATCTTTCCACGAGATAATAAACACAACAAGTCCCATCATAAAAAGCGACTATCTAAACAAACACGGGCAAGTGTTGACTGAGGGCGACTCTCACCCTGGGCTGCCGCTGACGTTCTTGGGGTCGTCCAGGCTGACTCTCAGGATGTAGAGGGCGCAGGTGAGGATCTTCAGCGAGAAGTTGAACAGACGGATTCTCAGGCCTGTGGAGCAACGCAAACAGCAATGTCTGACATATTACTTAAAAACAGCTCCGGCTTAAATCACTTGAAGTTGGGCTTAAATCTGTGATATTTTGGTACGACCTCCCTAAGTCTGCTTACGCACATGCTGCCCTGCTCTTCCCTCATCCGCAGCTTCATACAGCTTGAACACACACTCATTTAGGTGCATGAAATGCCTTTAGTGGGAGGCCTAAAGTGACTATATCTGTCGAAGTGTGACTAATTCAGCTCCATGCTGCTCTGGAACCCTGTCACAACTGATTTCCCCTGACGCGCAGCTTTCAAATCCTCCAAGAATAACACCAAATAACACCACGGGCTTGAAATATGACAAAGGACTTCGCAGGGAGGTAACTGCACAGAAATAGCCGAGAGGGATAATGTTTGTGCAATCACAATCTCCTGTTTAAGTAAGCGCAGGCATGCACTGATATGTGCGCACGACTTGCATCACCAAATATGCAGGATGCGAACGTGCTCGTTGGTCAGCGGGCAATGGTGGCTGTACTGGCAGTATACAGGCCAGCATCAGCGATCTTCGGTGACGTGACCTCTTCACATGAAGCCGGCGTCAATGTTAAAATGATTTGAAACCGGACAAAAACAAACAGCGTTGCGAGGGAATAGAGCAACAGACCCCTGCAGCCGAGTTTGACATTTTCATTAGACTCTGTTGTTTCATGTCAAAGGCTGCGGTGGCTCAGCGGCGATGACGAGTGAAGGGAGAGACAGCGGAGCCATGTTTTACCAGAGAGTTTCCCAACTGGATGCAAATGAGTGGCTTCCAGACACCAACCCACTGAGCTGCAACGGTGTCTCTTTCTGAGACAGTCTCATCTCCTGATGAGAAAAAAAAAACCGCCTCCGCCTCCACTCCCAACAAATGAGCCATGCTGTTTTATCCATGCCGGGCCAGAGTGTGCCCCCAAAAAGACAGCAATTCACCATGAGGCAGGTAATGTAATACTGAAAACCATAGCTGAGACAGAGATTGTGCAATCGCTGGCTCTTTACTGTCCCTCATTATGCTTTTATTTCTTCATTTAGCCTGAAAGAGGGAAAGAAAGGTGTGATGCTTCCCTGCCGGCTGTACTTACTTGACCTTTGGTTTTTGATGAAGAAAAGCTTCAGCCTCTCCTTAAAGGTGTTTTCGTTGACGTAGAACTCCACCTGCACCCTGTGGGGACGGGGACAGTGACAAAGTGTCAGCGTGAACATGTGCGGGTTTGTGCTGAAACACACTCTAATGGACATAGAAAGTCCCCAGCGGACACGTACGCGCCACAATTCAGAGCACGTTGCCGAGACAGGCGGGGAATTACATTTGACCCAACTATGTAAACCATGATACGGATCAGGCTTGAGACAAAGACGTCTATTTGCACTTTCGACGTGTACAGAATACGCGATGAACTCAGCATCCCTTACATGGACACATATAAGTTCTGATACTGCTGACAACACCTGTGTTTCTGCATCAGTGTCAAATCGCTATTTTCTTTTTTCATTTCTACAGTTTGATACATGTTTTTGAAAATTTCATTTCTGTTGATGCACAGAAAGGTTTGATACCCAGCCTTAGTTTGCATCCTGTTACTGTACAGCTGCTCCCTGGTAATGGTGCAGACTGAGGCACAAAAAAAAAGACTGTTGGTAATGTTCATAGCATAAATGCCGTAATTGTGTTTGGTGAAGGTTTCCAGTAAAAACAAACAAGACCCTCCATTTAGATTTTAGAGTCCTCACAATGCAACAGCCACAAATGCATTTAAGCTTGAACGCTAATGTGCCGTGCTGGTACTTGCTCAATAAAGCAGAATATTACATAAATAAAAGCCCGTTTTGTTTTTCATACACTCTCCTCAGAGGTGACGCACACTCTGAGGGCGTGACATGCTGAGTTGAAGAAGGGTGAAGGGTTTTTAATTGCTCTACTGAGAAAATAATTCAAATTGATCAATTTGTGCATGTGAAAAGGCACCTGGGAGGGGGTTTAATTATTTTTATTTTAACATTTTTAATAAACATTTACTACCCAATCACGAAATATGGATGAACAGATGAAATATCGTTCACATTTTGTCTGGCAGTCTGTAGAAGCTGTGTCCAGACAATTTAATTCACATAAATAAGTTGGTTTTAAGAACTCGCAATCATCTCCTGTTCATAACTGCAGGGCCTCACGTCTAACTAGCTACGTTTTCTCACCAGTGACACGTACCATGACAAATCCAAAGTGATTCAAGTTTCGAGCAGATGTAATGGACTTTAATGGGCTTTGTGTGTGTGTGTGTGTGTGTGCAGACGATCGCTTGAGCCCAAATGATGATGTAGCTACCGTAGGCGAGTTAGAGGGATGCAGGTAGCCAGACGAGCCCATTAAAAGCTCCTGTAATACAGAGAGCTCGTTGTCACTAATGAGCATGGAGGATAAAGTAATAACGGCGCGGCGGTGAGAGGACGCGCACTCTGAGCCCTCTGCCTTGTCTGACAGGATGAACACCGGGCGCAGGAGAGAGCGGGGAGGCAATTACAGCGCCCACCTTGTTAAGAGGGAGACGCGAGTGTAGATAAGGAGCGTAGGTGGAACACAGCGCGCCAGACGTGCGCTGCCCCCCCCCTCCCTTTCCCGGCTTCATCGCCATGGAGACAGCTTCCAAGGCAGGAAATGTTCTCTGCGTGGAATTAGGCGAGGTCGGCGAGGCCCTCCCTGATTCTGCTAGTGTCTGCTCACTGTGGGAGCTGATGGGTTTCTCTTTAAAAAGCCCTAATAAGGCCTAAACTTTGCTCCACCGTGTCAAACACTGGGCAGCTACTTCATCACCATCAATGATTTATGTTCACAAAAATTGAGCAGTCCTAGAATATGAAAGATGATAAATAACCCCAGCAGACACCGTCTCAGGAGCTCCTTCTAAGGCTCCCAGTCAGTGCCGCCCCGCAGTTGCACCTTTTAAGTACTTACCTGTCTTTTCTTGGCATCTGTGCGGTCTGCAAACCATCGCTGCCGAGCTACATTAACCAAACTGTGAAACGTAAACACGTCCAAGAAGCCGGGCGGCATGGACGAGCTGCTGGTACTTATTAACCTCAGGAGGAGCCGCTGCTTTTACTTACCTAAGGTTTAAAGATGGCGGGACAGGCACGCTCCAGGAACGTTCGCACAAAGCCATGACAGATGCATCATGCAGCTAACGAGACTGCATAGAGCCACGTGTATATGTATTTAAAAGCCATTCGGAGCACGTGACAGGGTCTTTAACAACCATGATGAACGATGAGCAAAACCTGAGAGAAGGGAGCGTTAAAGTGGCCAACACACACACACACACACACACACAGACCGTGACTATTGCCGGTGATAGGATTACAATTTTATGCGCCCTTGCCTGAAACACTGAGCAGCTACGACTGCTTTGCGGGCTCAGTAAATAAACATCAAACAGCTTGTTGACCTCGGGATGATCGGTCTGACAGAACAAATCTGTTGAAACGCCTGCGCTCATTACAGTGCTCACGAAATAAAATGCGCTGGCTCCATGCTTCCTGCCATATGGTTTGTTTGTGTGTTGCGGGGGCGAGTGTAAATGAACAATATCACCTGGGGATAAAACACATAAAACACATGGTCGGTCCTGAAATGAAGCAATGATGCTTCTGTAGGATAAAAACAGAAATAACTACTTGTGGAATTTTCTAACATGCAGTTTTGTAGAATGTATTATATATAGAAAATTAACCTTGAGGGGAAATTTGGTGAAAGTAGCACTGACGGGGATTTGAACTCACTTTGTCACAATAAACACTATAACTCAAAGACATGCACTCAGCCAGGTGAGCCACCTGGAAGTCACCCACATGACCTGCTGGTGTCATGTTTGCTCTGTTGGTTTGAAAATAGAAACTATCCCATGCACCACCCTCAGAAGTGTGCCTGATGCGAGATCTGCAGGGATTCTAAAAATATTACACTTGGGCATGAATATTCAAAAGCTGTGGCATATTGTGTTGTTCTCTCTGCTTCCCGCGGTGCAAGGCCTACTTGTCCAAACAGCCTCATTATGATGCAAAAAATAGTCGGGCCGTGGCAACTGAGGAAGAAGTGCTCTGTCAAATGGATACTGAAGCCCCAGATCTGTGTTCTGATAAGGGAGCGTCTTAAAGGGAGCTAGGTGGAAGTGTGTGTGTGTGTGTGTGTGTGTGTGTGTGTGTTTTAGTTTAGCCTTCTCTCAGCATTGGAAAAACGCTGATTCAAAGCAGTTGTCATGTGTCTTTCAAGGTCCGTCCTGACATGAAGGTGCAAGTATAATAACAGTGCTGCTCACTTTGTGTGTGAACGACACAAATTAACCTTCGCCTTGACGAAAGTGAACATTTCAAGAGCACTTAAAACACACACACACACACACACATCCAACACATCCAACACAGAAAACTGAAAACGCGGGAGGCTTGAGCCTGATGCTGGTTGAGCAGTGTGAAAGAAGAAGTCAACTCTGGATTGTGGAACAGTTTGAACGTCTTATTCTGTGAAAGAATGGGAAATGCTACCACAAGCTGTTTTTTTTACAGATCCACGTGGGATTAGGGCTCAGCACTGTAAAAAGTACAGAGACCTCTGGGCTCGAACAATACGTGAACGCACAAGGCTGTCAGAAATGTAAAAGAAAGGCCACAAAGGGTTTTTGTATAAGATCTGCTTGCTTAGCACTGGTATGAAAGAGCCCAATGTACTGGGCATCAAACTATAAATAGTAAAGCTCAGAAAATGGCACATGACATTAAACCTATTCAGTTAAATGCCCCATTTCACAGACAGAGTTAAAAGGAAAGAAGTTGTTTTTAGCCCAAGAGGTCATTTCCTTGCCATGTGTCACTGTCAGATGAAAGCCTGAAATAAGGAAATCTATAAATGAGCAAGGACCATTTAGACAGAACTTTTCCCAGCACTTAATGTGAAATATTCAAACAAAGTTAAGTTGAGCTGTTCAGCTCTAATAAGAGCAGAAAAGTGCTGAAGGTGATACAGGCAGATAAACAAGACAGGCCGGCTCGTCAAACCAAAGAGGCTGTGCAAAAATATGGATGGGATCTGGCCTGCGTCCTTCATGAGAGAGCGCACTTGACTGAGAAATGTTCTGCGGCTGCTCATTTGCTTTTTTCACCAAATTGGAAACGTGTCCTCTCTTTTCACACATGCCCACAACACATATAAGCTTAATAAAAATGCCATCTGAAAGGACTACAGCAGGTAGCAGCAGTATGAATGAGGGTCACGCTCTGTCGCACATATTGCCTTCAAAAGGGAAGGCAATATGTGCGTTACTTCACTGCCACGTTCAAATCTCTGTAATAAAAACTGCGACCCGCCCAGTGCAGCCGCTCAGGGACGTCTCTGCGTCAAGCTCCTCCACATTTCGAGCACCTCCAGCACCTTCGCCAGGATGAAATTACCGGTTTCCTAATGCGTTGTTGTTGCATTACGTGCAGAGATGCTCGTTTTTGATTCTGATGGACCAAAAGCTTGTGGTTTCCAGCATGTGCACTTGATTCGGCGATGAAATCAACGCTTGACATTTCCTGCGATGTAGCTCAACCTCTTTTTCCTGCCGCCACAGGAAATACCACCTCAGTGTTGGGTCAGGTGTTTTGTGTTGAGGTGCTGTAGTATCTGAATGCAAACAAAACAGAAAGGATGTATCACCAGTACCTGATCGTGTGTTATGATGTGTTGAGGTGCAGTCAACGGGAGCCCGTTTTTTTTTCTCGTATTGTATGTGATCGTTCAGAATACAACAACAACACAACCACAGAAGATGACGCTCGCATGTCAACACATGCTTCTGGCTCACCACTTACAAGATCCATTTTCCGACAGAGCAAGGCCGCGCCCGAGCACAACGCTAAAGCGGCGACTCATCGCAGCTGAGCGGTGAAGCCGCCGCAGAAGGGTCTAAGATCGTGGACTGTCCAGTGGGCGATTTAAAAAAAAAGACGGTCTGGACACCACTCTGGAAATAGATCACTGACGTCTCCTTGATTGACGGGTGTCCCACTGGTCCCACCTTTGCTCCACCCATGGTTTCACTCACTCATTTGGATTCTGTGGCCTCCAAATTGCCTTTCAGTAAACCTAAGAGATGACGCTGAAGAAGCAGCACCCCTGTTTTCAACCACTTGATGTCTTACTTCGAATGCGGGGGCTCGCCTGCACTTTGCAGACTCACAGGCATAAAAACAGAGTCATTCTCATTAGGTCCAGAGCCCAGCCAGCTGCCCAGTTCTGCCATTAATCATTGTCGGGCTCATGCTTTTGGAAATTAAAAGCAAAATCTGTTTACTGCAGCAGAACATCAACGGAAATGCAAATGCACAGCCTTCTTAGCAAAGTAAAAAATATCAGTCAGCAGCTGACACCAAAAAGCAAAACGAGCAGGATTTTTCATATCAAACAAAGGAGAGAAAACTTGAGACACCAACAGCTATTGCCAAAAATTCAAAATGAAAACATCCATTTCTTTAATGTTAGTGTAAATTACTGATATAGCCTCCATGCTTCACCTCTTTTGTCGTCACATCTCGGTCGCTCCGGTATCACCGAAGAGTCTCAATTTCCCCAAAGTGGATGCAGCAGAAGCCTGATAGGCCCAACTATCACACGATCTCAAAGTGTGCAGTAAACATTATTGCAGTCAGGACCTCAGCAGCATGCACAGTTAGACATGGCGGAGTTTCCAGCGCCCGTCTCCCTCAGTACAGCTTTTGGATATTACAGATCCTCTCGTTTCTCTGGCGACATGTTTCAGTCCCACATCCTCCCGAGTGAATGTGAACATTCAGTCAAAAGACACATGACAGACCAGGAGGAAGTCGATTAAAAAAAAAAACAAACAAAGCTGCCTTTTCACCATCTACTGTGGCGCACATCTGTCAAGGTTTTCTTTGAGGCTTTGCCACAACAGCTGTTGAAAAGGTAGCAACAACCGGCTCTCTGATCACTACCACGACGACCACCGCCCTCTGTGATGGCGTGACATCTAACTCAAAGTGAACGGTGCTTTCCCCCATCGGCCCCGCGTACATCGCAGACACAATCCATGCCATGCAAGCATGATGCTGCCAGAGACTTACTGGGCATTGGTTGAGTCCATACTGTACTCCTCCTGATACCTGGACGCCGCACACATGGTAGGACACAGATAGGCACAGATTAGGAGAGAGAGCGTGTGAGAACGGGAGAGGGAGGGAACAGCAGGGGAAAGGATGGCACACTCAGGACACCGCAACCGTTTCACAACCTTGAGGGAGAATCTGAAACGCGGTCGGTGCAGCAAGAAGGTGCGAGACGGGATCCCACGCCGGGATTCCAATCGGAATATCGGTAAGGAAGCTTGTGATTGCGTCGGGGCGTCGGATCGCGTTCTTGCTGCACGCTCATGGGCCACTGTCAGGACTTTTCCGCCAAGGTTTCACTGAGTCACCTTCAAACTCCACATACATGTAAATATTAACATTTACAGTGGGAACTGAAGGCATTTGATCCCGAAAGGAAAATCAAAATGTCTTTCAGAGCCGTTCATCCGCGGGGCACATGCAAGGACTCCACAGTTCACGAGTTCATTGTAAGAAGAAAGAAGAACAGATGGGACAGTGAATGCAAACCACAGGGGATCAGTGGACACGCCCGCCCGGTCAGTCTCACGGGTGTTTTCATCGAGATGACCGGGGAGGAAAGGGAAGTGTGCAACACTGAAGGACGCTGACAGACAGAGAGACACACTCAGGTATTGATTTTGATGACAATTGCTATGGGCTAGGGGTCAAAGGTTGAACGCACACAGCAAATTGACTCTGCACGCTACGGCTGTGACTTCCGACAGAAACCACTAACTGAGGATGAATCGTGGGGTTGTTGTACTTTGGTACACAAAGCATTAAATATGATACACAAGAGCAAGAGGCAGCAGAGCTTCTGTACCAACAATCTGTTCTGTTCACTATCCTTCAGAAAATATCCAATATTTGACTCTGTGCTGAACAAATTCAGTCCTGATACAGTTAATGTTACTGACTTTCATTTGAAACCAGTGTCGTTAATAATCCATTCAAATTCATTTTGACAATACACTCAGCGAGTCCGTGTGCGTACGAGTGAGTACGATGCCTTCCACGTCCCAGAAAAGCACGTTAAAAATATCAATTTCAGCAGAAGTGGATGTGTAAAAATATACCTGAGTTTGATCTCTTTGAGGCCCGCGAAGGATGGAAGCCTGAGAAGCTGCGTGAGAAGGTCGTCATGTGACAGCTCACTGGCCGCACGGCGCAAAAGTTGATGCCAAAACAAGGAGCGTCGTGCTCCCACTTACGCCTAAAGTGAACTAATGGAGCGCCGTCCATTAGGGCCGGGAAGTGGCTCGGTCACAGGAGAGGACCTGCACCGTGCCAGTAATTAATCAAGAGCCTTTTGCCATTTTGATACCAAGCACCGTCAACTATTACGAACCCCCGGGAACAGGTGAAAACATCAGCTGAGGGATTACACTGCAGACCAGTGGCTTCTAGCAGGAATTTTGAAAAAAGATGAACATTCACAACTTTCATTCGGCTGCAACGTTCCAGCAATATTGCCACAAAAGTCTGTCATTTGCTGGAGGTGTGAGTGACCTCGAACGGAATCATTTCTGTAAAGTAGTTTTTCTGACAGGTCACTTTCACTACATTTAAAAGATTTATGCTGGACATAAAAAGGAGATAAAAAATGGATTGCCAGGCATTTTGAACTGCTTCCACATGTATGCAGCAGCACTGATGCAAGGCTTCACTTGTTTTGCACTTATTTGGCTACTTCCAGCGTAATTCACGAGGCGCCGACCGCCCCTAATAAAAATTAGATCACGAGCGAAATAAAGTAACCGGAACGTGATAAGCCTGTATATCAGGGACACTGTATAAAAAAGACATTAAGGTTAACACTCACTGTGCATTTAGTGACTACTGGACACCACTTTAATAAGCAATAAAGTTCTTATCTGGCTGCTGAGAGCTTCGCTCCCTTTGCCTCTTTAGCTTACAACCCATTTACTAAGACACTGTCTCTTCCTCTGTATTTTTAACATAAACCAGTGAAACTCCAAAATGCGCAGGGAGCATCACCTTGAAGTCTTACAGCAAAGAGGAAAACTGCTTCTCACCTCTCTGCAGCAGATCTGGAATCAGGAGCACGAGCCGAGCCGCTGAGACAACAACAAGTGCAAAGATGACCAGCACTTTTCAAAATATGCTTTCAATTCCATTCCCCGGGAGCTGCCTGAGGAACTGACCGACAGAAAGTGGGAGGGCCTCTGCACCCGTTTCAAGGGCAAATGGGATTTGTAGTTTTCAGCCCGCTGCTTGACAGGAACGCTCCTCTTCCCATGCTGTTGCATCACGTGTCAGAGGGGCGGCTCATGTTTAATGCAGTCCCATTAAAAACAACAACATCAACAACATCCTGCCCTGTTCCTTAATGATTCCACCCACAATCTACTGAGCTGTACAAACACAACAGTAATGCCCATTTACCGTTCTGACAAAAAAAAAAAGTGCCTGTTTCTGATCACCCTCCAGCAACTGTACCTCCAGCTTCACGCTGCATTAGCCACAGTAACACACAGTTCTGAGACAGACCCAACCAGCTGTTAAAATGGCTGCACGCAACCTTTAAAACCAAAGATCCAAAGAAAAAGTAACTGGAAAAACATCAGTCAGGAGTTAGGAGTCAGGAGTCAGGAGTTAAAGCCACTGTGAATGCAAGGAACAACACTCAGGGATGGCTGTAGCTCAGCAGGTAGAGTGTGTCACCCCATAATCTGGACGTCAGCGGTTCAATCCCCACCTCCTCCTGTCCGTCAGCAGGACACAGAAGCTTAAACAAACCCCTGATGTTCATGAATTGGGCCTGTAACAGATTTGTTATTGCTTGTGTTCATGCCCTGCAGGAGACACGACTGTAGCTCTGAGGAGCAGCTCCTGTTTTATGGGGTTATTTTATCCATAAAGTGGAACTAATAGAGTTTACAGAAATGATACTGCATCGTGTCGTATCGATAGAAAGATCTCTCCGGATGTAGCCAGCATCGATGCCCTGAACACGGAAAGGCGACTGAAGAAGTTTAACATGGCCAAAGTCATTGGAAAAACCGCGGACTCTGTTAACAGCCCTCTAAAGGGACATAATATCCAATCATGGTGCAATTCTCCCTTTCCATCAGCTCCGTTATCAATGTGCTCATTCTCTCTATCTTCTATTCTCTTTTTCTGGAGCAGGGAACAGATTTAGGTCAGCAGACACTCTCTCAGTTTGTATCCCACATTATCACCTTCTTTTAATTGATCCTGGGCGACGGTCATGATCGATGACGTAGGGCCCACACGTGGACACAATAGTTGCGTAACGCACATATGTTACGCATTTGTTATGGACAACACGCGGCCAAACGCACGCAGCGTCTCGGTGTTGCAGGGAGTGAAATAAAAGGCCACTTGCACACTTTCAGATTTAAGCAGGGACATTTTAATCCTCTCGGTTTAATGAACAATAACGAGGAACAACGTGTAATTTACCACAAGATCAACATTAGAGCCCCTCATTAAACCCCGGGTACTCCGAATGAGAGCGGGGCGCTAAAAATACACATCAAGACAAAAAGGGAAGCGAGATGCTGCAGCGGTCCGTGCAAATGTGAAAATAAGTGAAATGCTGCACAATCGGTAAGAATCAGGGTGTAATTCAGCAGTAATGAATTTAAAAAGAATGGACAAGGAGAAATGTGATTGAGAAACAAACAAATGTTTCTTTTTAAATGGCCGACACCGAGAGAAAATATACCGATGTGAAGACCACGTATATAACCATTAAGCAGGCAGATGCAGTGAGGCCAACTGCAATAAAAGAGAATATAAAGTAGTGGAGACGGTGAACAAGCAGAGACGACTGAAGAAGAGGAGACTTCTCTGCTTCTCTTTTATTCCATCAGCGCTAATCTCAGTATTTATCGAGAGTTCTTCACCTTATTTACATTATTTTAGTTTGCCCAGCTGACTTCTGCGTGCTCCAACAGATGTTTTATAAGCCAAGGCGACGCTCGGGGGGGGAAGCTCAACATATGGATCTAAACGGATTATTCAACATTAGTTTAGTAGATGACTTGCATAATGTACGGCACATTTGAAGAGGATCATTAGAAATAAAATAAGGTCCAAAGGTCTTTCAAAACACCACATTTTCCCATTTTTGGGCCCTACTGTGCAAAAAAATAATAATTTTTTAATTAAATTTGATTCGATCATTTTCTCAGCAGGGATATCCCAGATATTCTTCCTGTTTTCTTCAGAAAAGCCCAGATGAATCAGCTGCAACCGTCGCAGCCTGGTTTCACATCTGTCTCCCCCCGTGTGCCAGCTCTTCCCCGTTTGTAATAACTCTCAATTAAAATGGGAAAACGCTGGAGCACAAAGGATGAATCATTTCATCCATCGGGTCGGGGCGTCCGTCGAACTGCGGTCAACGCAAACGACCAACGTTAAAGTGATTGGGAGGAAGCAGTGCAGACGGCCAAACCCTTTAGATTAAAAACAGAAAATATAAACACGTGCTTCAGGTTCACTGTTGCCAAAACATCAGCAAATGCCCATGTTGCCTATCAGTCAATTACAGTCAAGTCCTGTTATTCTTAAAGTGCCACTCTGTTGGCTTACGTCCAGTAAAACACCCCTCATCATCCTGTGTCATATACTGATGCAGCCTTGATGGGAAAACGCTGCGACCGGCTCTCGCTGAGCTCCAAAATTCACATTTGCCAGCAAACAAAAGGCCCGTTTCCCCGAGCAGATTCTTGGCGGGGAGGCAATATGGTGGCGAGGCTGCAGGGTGCCAGAATAAATCTGCGCCACTTTATCCGCGTTGGCCACATCCTGTGCTTAACTACGGCCAATCCCTGTGTTCTCCAAGAGCCTCCAACCGTCTTTACTGCCGGCTCAATCCTGTATTCACAGGCAGTGGAAAGGGTGAGTCCCAGGTGACATAAAATATGCAAAAAAGATATTAATTCTTTATAGGCCTGGTCACACAACGGGGCCGGATTATTGATCCACTAACTCCTCCCTCCACATCCTCTCTCACACAAATCCCACAGCGATCACATTTCACAACCTCTGTGATTTCTGACAGCATCCTGTCAGCCTGCCGGGGGAGGACAGACTTCAGGGGCTCCGTGCACACTTCACAAATAAAATATGAAGTTTTGTCATGTCTGACAGTTCGAGGGAAACATGTATTTGTTTACTCTAGAAATAAGAACTTGAGTGGCAGCCTAACCGTGCAAAGCGGCGGTCGACAGCGGTCGTGTTCCCGTTGCCCGGGGCAACCGTCTGACGGCAATAGGTTTTACACGATGTGGAAGATATAGCGCTTTAGATCCCCACGCGGCACATCCACAGCCAACGTGTTCAGCTTCTCAGAATTGACCGGCTGTCAACTGACCGGCTGGTTTTTGAAAGGCTGTGATCAGATCAGCAGCCGTCACTACAATCTTCGCCGTCAGAAACGTTTGATGCAGCTGCAGCTAGATGTTAATGGTGCATCATCATCATCATCATCATCATGCCTACAGTAAAAACGGTTTTCCTAACTTCTGTCCTGGTGTTGCTTTTACTCCTATAAAAGAATTCTTTGGTTTCATGCTCACACCATTGTTCAGTCATCTAAGCTCAAACCGTCATTCATCATTAGCGTCAACACAGACATCACAGTCAGCAGCTGAGAAACTCAACATTGTGGAGCTGTCATCAGGTTTTGCATCTTTCACTGAACCGCGACGCTATTTGCAATTGTTGTTAGTGATGTGAGAGTGATGGCGTCGGCGTCATTTCTTCACTGAGGCGGTTGTGATTAAAAAGCGGGACGAAGCAACATTTGAGAAGTGCTAACTTTGCAAACTTGGAGGCGCCAGAGATGGAACTGGGCGAAACCCTCCTCGCACTGTTCACATTCATCAGCAAACGTGCAGAAGTCATCACGGTGCATTTCCTGAAACATAAACACCGCCAACTCTGTTGCACACCACAACATCCTTCCATCCTTCCACACAGCAGGGCAGCTGAGCTCCAGACATTTACCCACAAGGCAAAGCTTAGCAGAGGCGTAGGTATTCAGTTTGTTGGAGGTTTCAGTCCTGAGAAACATCCAGCAGTGCTGAAATGTGTGTGATGGGCTTACATCACTGAGACTTCATCAGAGTGTCTTTATTATTGATGGGAACTTACAGTTCACAGGGAAGGAGCTTCATTCATTTTTAAAGAGCATTCACACAGTGGAGCCTCATGGTTCTGACTTAAGTGAGTATCCACAATGCTTTGTGATGACTGACTGCTATCTGAGCATCACATATGATCATCTTTGCCGCTGACATTCTTTATGGAATAGATGTGATTAAATGGTGTGAAATTATTTTTAAAAAAAAAATCTCATAATACTAAATAAATTCCTACAGCAAAGTGTCCATGTATATGGACTGCGTATTTCTGACCACAAAAAATAGCCCAAAAGTGCCGATGGCCTCAAGTCAATAGTGAGAACACACACTGCAGCAGCAGCAGCAGCAGCTCACCGGCTGTGCAGCGTCTTCTGAAACCCTGCCAAACAAGTGCACTCATCCTGTTTTCAGCCAAAACCGGCAGCGTACAACCTGCACATAAGAGTGATACTCTGCAGCTCTCAGGTCTCTCTGAGAAGAAGAAGAAGAAGAAACACGTCTCCCTCAGTTGTTAGACCCACCTCATACAAACCACAATCTGATTTGTCTACCAAACGGCAGGAAGAGTGTCATCACAGTGGAGGTCTGAGTGGTGCAGACAAATCAAGCGTGATTGGAGAAATATTAAAGGCATGTCAGCATAATCGACCTCTGGTTTGCATTTCTTAATTCACCCATCAGTCTGGTTGTGAAAAATAACACCACTGCGTCCAAGGGGTCAAGTTATCAGATTCTTCCCTATCCCATAAAAAAAAAAAAAAAAATCAGGATTCATAAAATTGTAATGGGATTGCAGCATCCACCGAATTATGTAATCACAACACACTGCAGTCATTATTTTTTTCCTCACAGCCATGCTGAGAGAGAAGAAGTGAGGGCACACGCGTTTCCGATCATTCAGCCACAGTATCCGTCATGAAAGTGAGTCATGACGAGGCGCTCCGACTGCCTTCGCGTTTTACCGCCTGTGCCATCACGTCCACGTACTTTACCGTGGGAAATATCAATTCACGGCTGACTAGGTGTTATGGCAATGAGATATCGATCGCGGCGTAACTTTTGCGGAACGACAATCACGAGCCAAGTTGTGAGGAAGAGTTTCTGCACCATGCGCTCGCAGCATCGCGTCACGCCGCGGATGCTGCATGTGTGCAAAGCGAGCTGCATTCAGAGACATGCCACTTGTTTGGGTTGATTTTTTTTTTTTTTGGTGCGGATCTGCGGCAGCTACCTTTGGCCGGCATCGCTCCCGAAGGAGCCCACGGTCCGGAGAGGGATGGAGGGGTGGACCCAGGTGGGCTCTGGGGTCTTCTGCACATCGGTCTTGACGTCCGGGTCGATCTCCGACGGCGAGGGCGTCAGCTTCGCGCCCGCCATGGTACCCCTGCCTCCCGAGTGTTACCTCCAGCAGAGTGCGGCCGATCCTCCTCCTCCTCCTCCTCCTCCTCTTCCCTCCCGGTATCAGCACAGACTCAGTCAGCGAGCGACGCAAAACCGCTTTCCCGCGTCTCACTGGCGCTGCGCGAAGGCGGAGGGAGAGCGGCTCCGTCTCTGCCGCATCACGGGCTCCTCGGGCACACTGAGGGCGGCATCGGTCTGTCTCCTGCTTATGGAGCGCTCCTCCATCCCTGATGGAGACGCGCGGTCCCCCCCGTGCGTCTGCGGGATCCGCACGTCGTCACGATGTAACGTCAAGTGCGCGGCCAACCCCGCGGGCTCCCCGACGGGTTACATAACCGCGACGGCGAAACGGAACGGACCGCGGCCGCCCCTTAACACACAGACCTGTCAATCAATCACCTTCACATTTTCCTCTCTGGCAGATGATTCACAAATTCGATTTCCAGCAAAGCTCGGTGATCTGAAGGGGCTGAACTGCACCAATCCAAGTCACTATGGAGACATCTCTATCATTATCCAGCTATTGTTATCGTTTGGACTGTACTGACAGCAGGCACAGAATAATAATGAGAAACCACAGACGAATGACCAGGTGGCCCACACAAACACTCCCTGACAGGATGGAGCTGGTTTTGCATGGAAAAGCACTGGAGCACGCTTTACATGAGAGGCGAGATTAGACTGTGTGTCACGTCAGGTCAAAACGCCAGAAGCTTTCTAGAAACATCTTTATCAGTGGCACCGGAAATAAATGAAATAAAATCATGTATCAATCAGCCATGTGGTAAAAGATTTCAAAAGGTCATAGCACAAAATAACAGTCAAGACACACAATGAAACATACGGACAATTCATTCATTCAGACTTTTTCCAGTTTTTCTAGTTTTTCCTCAGGTCTTTGTTTGTCTGGTCCATCACCGTGGAGCAAGCTCACCTCATGGAAACATGACACAGTCATTTCCCATGGTTCATTTGTTCTCTCATCAATCCAACTTAACTTGTGTTTGGGCTGAAGAGGGAAATAAAGTGCAGCAATTAATGACTGGGGGGGGGGGGTGCATCACATAGGCGGGACCCATAAACAATAACTGAGTGCCAGCCACTGGGCTGCAGTGCTGTGCTGCCACTGTTTGCTTTTACAGCCAGTCAATAGCTCCGAAGCGTTTAACAGCTTTAACTGGCAACCTGAGCCGGGTGAGGTGGTTTGTCAGCGGCGGTGCAGGTGGCGTTCACGTCATCCGCCAGGCTGTCGTCTCTCCAACAGGCCAGCGAGCTGAGGTTTCTGCTGGAAAACAGCTGACGACCGAGTGCTGCACACCATTCAAAATGACATCTCATTTCCTCGAGATGAGGTCAGGATCGGTTCGGAACAGACACTTTAAATAAATGAATTCTTCACGATTCATCGGTCAGACAATTTATCGCCCAATAGTTCACCAGTTTCAGATAATGGGCATGGCTGATACCTGCTCTCATGAGGCCCATATACAAAAATGTGTAATCTCAGAGGGACATTTTTGTGTTGCTTTCAGTTTCTCTTGGTTTAATTTTTGTGCGTAAAGTACAGGCTTTCTTTGCACTTAATAAAACAGTCACGCACTTCATTTATTATTATTAAACTGCTGTACTTTACTGGATGCAAATATCCGCATCATATATGGGTAATCAGCCTCCGTGCTCTCTCAATATCGGCAGCGGCCATCGAAAGACCCATATTGTTCACCCATTAATTCTTATCTCTTCTTCATTATCGTGACCGTATGAGCCAATTCACGGCAGTGTGTTGACAGGCTGCGTTTTAATGGGGCCAGAGGAGCCACATGAGCTGAAGCCTCATTGGTAATGCGTTTAGGAAACACGTGATGCACTCCACATTCATCGCACGTGGCAGTTTGGGTTCAGCCCCGCAGGAAACACATTAAATTATCTGTTGATGGTAACCCTGGGATCAGAGAGGCGGGCCTGTGGATACAGGGCTGCGCATTTAATCCCCGACTCACAAATCTGGGTGGTGAAAGGATAAAAAAAAAAAAAACTTCTTTTTTCCCCCTTAACGGCCGATATAAACATCTGGTATCGACCATCAAGCCACTTAACACTGTTCCTGGGCCTGCAGAGAGGCTCAGGGGTATAAAAGACTGTCTGATTAGATCTGATTAGCTGGAAGAGGTGACTATAGTATACAGCACAACACTGGTTATAAAGTTATGTGTATGCACCAAGGCAACTCCCTCTGTACAAATAATGCTAAGGGTGCCGTCCACCTCCACTCCTATCCTAATTGCCAAACAACATTATCCGGCAGTAATGCGTTTACCAAAATATGCTGATCAATAAAGATAAGGAAACAGTCGGGGAGCAAAACGAACCGGCTGAGAAACGATGAGTTCGACAGAGAGCTAAGTTGATCGCCGGCACGATCCGACAGATTTGAGAGCAGAGACGCTGTGTGGCCAAGATGAAAACTGCACACGGTGACTCATCTGCCCCGAGCGAAACGACACTGTGCAAAGAACAGACGTCAGCCACTGTCGGCCTAATGTATTCTGTTTCTAATGACACAGGTGGCAGCACAGCCCCGGGTTTCACCCATCATGAGATCCTGCTGCCTCCAAACAAGCTACACGCTTCAGGTGCATCGCAGAAGCTGCTGCAACCTGCAACTCCACCAGAGGAAAATGTGATATGTAAAAGAAAACGCCTATAGAGAACCAAATGCAATATAGATGCGGCTTCAGAGTAGCGTTGAATATTTCCATACATTATGTCAGAGTTCTGAGAGGGTGGAAGAGACGAGAGCTGCAGTGAAGCCTGCCAGGCCGAGGACAAACTCCAGATTGTGCAAGATGAGCAACTTGAGATAAAAAAGAGCAGAGAGGAATAAAAAGGAACGCCCTGATGTATGAAGTCATACGAGGGATTACTCAAAAACAAGTTCATGCAGATTCAGCTGCCATCCCTGACCTGAGGACAGGTTTCATACACAGGAAGTGACAGATGTCATTTGACTTTATATCGTAAGCTACATTCTGCCTGTGAGAAACATACAAAAAGAGATGATGCTGCTGCTGCTGATTGATGCTGATGCTGATGATGCTGATGATGATGGAGCAGATGAGTGAGCGACTGGGTCTCTCTCTACAGCTTCACAATCACTGGGCGAGTCTCAGCTCCGGCACTGAGAGATGTAATAAATGCTTCCTCCGTCAAAACCTATTAAGGCAGCGAGCGAGCAGCGTGGCCAGAGAGGAGGAAGCAGTCCAGCCGATGCCACAGGCAGACCACACACACACACACACACACACACACACACACACACACACACACAGGAGCATACGCACGCACACAAGCACCGCATTCACCACTTCACCAGCTGACTGCTGTTTTGCCAAAGGCTGTTTCGTGCGAATGAAAAAAAAAAAGGTTCAGCTGCTTATTTTGCTTATTATTTACTGGTCATAACCGTCTGTGAGAGAAGGTTCACTTATGTAGAGTGAGTTTGAAGAAAAGAAAAACATGAACTAGTTGCTGTGGATCGCTCATACGTGACCTGAAAAGATCAGGGTCCCTCGCCGGAGCGTAAACAAGTAGGGCTTCGGCTCGTGCAGCGTTTACTCCTACTCCAAACAAACCTGCTTTATTTTTTCCACAGACATCTCCTGATGAATTCCCCCTGAAAACAGGCGGGCTATTTTATTAGGCCACGCCGTGTGGTTTCATGAATAAAACAACCGCTCGCCGCGTGACGCCGGAACGCAGCGAAGACATTTGCATGAGCTGGGATGCTGAGCTCGCACGAGCCAGCTCATTTAGAGAGTGAAGTTGTTCTCCGACCGGGCGAGCAGCTGCTGAAGTTCATCAGAAACTTTTCATCTCCTTCGGTGATAACTCACCGTCCAGTCTGCATTGATCCTCGTAAGGGGAACCGTTTGATTAATGGCCTCCTTACTATCTCCCATGAAGGTGAGGTGAGGTTTTCTTTAATAAATCAGGGACTTGGATCCAATTTAGTGGGGATTTTTTTTTAAACCTCACAATCTTTCACTGACAAGACGGTATATCAGCCTAATGAATTTCAGGGATATTTTTAAAGTCGTTAGAAAATCATTAGTCGTATGACCTGAGTCTTCACAGCACCTTTCATTGAGCTCAAACAGCCTGATCAGTTCAACACACAACTTCATATGTCAGCATGCTTCAGTAGATCATGTCACGTCTTCTGTCACAACATAGGCCTAAACAACAAGCATTTAGAAAAGAGGCATATTTCATTATTCACTGAAAGCAGGAATTACAGAGACATTCACTTAAATGCACAGAGACATAACTGCTCCATCGTGTCGAAGTAAACAGGTGAAAGAACCATCTGGCCGGCCCTGGATTTGAAAAAGCTTCACTAAAATAACGCTGCAAATCCGTGAGCAGTGAAGCGCAGCAGCGACAACGATTATGAAACATTTCCCTGATTGTCTCGGCCATGCAAAATCAAACGGCTGACCTCCGACTCACGACCACACAAACGCACAAACGTACGAGACATGAACATTATTCTACTGAAGGCACAACTTTAACTGTTCATGACATTTTATTTTATGATTCGTACGCAGCGTCGGCCTCACATATCTCATTAAATCTCTTTGTTGGAGTGGAAGTCATTGTTTTCATGTGATTCCTGAACAATCCTCTGTGTGACGCTGCGTCTCTCTCTCTCTCTCTCTCACACACACACACACACACACACACACACACACACACTGAAAACCCCTCCACAGCGCTGACAGCCTCATCCAAATGACTCCATCATCGCAGCTGTTTATTTAGGACTGACAAGCGGAGCTGACTCCATCAATGCTAATTTTAAGTTGGAAAGACAAAGCACGAGGGCTTAGCAGCTAACGCACCAGAGATTTGTAGGCGCAAACATTCAATGGCCCAGAAGAGAAAGTAACAAACCAATCACCTCACCCCGCCCCAACACAGCCCAGATCCTGCGTCACATCCTGCAGGGGCAAGTTCCTCAACACGTCTGGGGCCCCTGACTCATCGCCACGCCGAGGGTCATCCTTAAACCGCCACTCGTGAGCGTCACCCACCACCCACCACCCACCCTGCCGGCTCTGGTCACTGAGTGGAAGCGTTATGGACACCCAGCCTGTCCAGCACATCAGACTTGTGTGTTGAGACGCTGTCGGGAAACTTCACAGTGACCAGGTGTGAAAGGTCTTGTGGTGTCCAAGTTGAAAAAGCATAAAGCTGGATGGATTGGCACACACACACACACACACACACACACACACACACACACACACACACACACACACGCACACACACACACACACACACACACACACACACACACACACACACACACACACACACACACACACACACACACACACACACACACTCGTCTGCAGGATGACGCCATAAACCTCAAACCATCACGACACAATGCGGCTTATCTTTAGCTGCTGTACCTTGTGTGTGTGTGTGTGTGTGTGTCTTGTTGACTTGTTCACACAGGTGTCAGATAAAGAAGATTTGTCATCCTGAATGTAAAATGAGCAGGAGCTCAGGCTGTTGGTCGTACATGACTTTATTGTGTCTAATCGCCCTCATCATCAGCGTCATCTTCACATCAGTATCACTCATTACGCGTCTGCCTCCCTCCTCCCTTCTCTCCCATCTCTCATCCTTTTCATCCTCCCCTTTTTCCGTTCTCTGTTTTTTTTTTTGTCATTGTCGTTCTGCATCTTATCATCAGCCTCCTGAACTCACTCAGACAGAAACCATCCAGGCATCAAATCCCAGCACAACACCTCTGCCACAAAATCAGTGCAAAAAAACCAAACAAAAAACAGCTGCTGGCCAGTATCAAGACACCTCACTGTGCTTTGCTGTGGTTGTTCTGTAATACAGTGTCCATCCAGACAAAAAAAAAAATATCTCGTCGGCGTCATATCAGACAAGACTGATCCGTGTGTGAGCCTCGACAGCTGAACATGTCAGGTCACCGTTCAAAGTGCCGCTCTTTGACACACAGGGAGGTGTCGGGAGTGGATTTAGCGAGCGGTTAATGCCGCTCGCTCTGTCGACGTCACTCCCCTCAGCATCCGGCCTCGATTAGGAGCGAGAAAACCCAAAGAAACAAGATTGGACACGCAGAGGAAAAATAGATGGAGGCAATTTCCTCCCTGCTTCTCTCGTTTGCCATGTGTAAGAAGGTTTGGCTTGTTCCTATTTCTGTCACTGACTGATGCTGGGCCCCCTCTGCTGCATGTCACACACACACACACACACAATGATGTAAGATCAGATACCAACAGGTGCACACACCGGTGTGTCAACACCTGCACACACACACACAGTTGTCAAACCCATGACTTCAACGTGCTTGCTCCTCTCCTGCACCCACGCAGCGAAGCCGTCATTACAGCCCTCTGACACCCAACCCTGGAGATAATGACGGCCCAGGAAGAAGACCCCCCCCACCACCACCACCACCACCACCACCCTCCCCTCATCCACACTTTACGCCCACATCCACAAAGAACGGAAACACGGGGACACACACTCTCTGTAACAGCACAGAAGGGCTTAATTCTGCTGGAGCGACACATACTGACAAACATGCACATACATTAAATCACTGAGTATCCATATGATATAAGTGCGTAGTAATGCCTATTGGTAAACTTTATAAACTTGTCAGCAGGCAGAGATTTTTTTCACAACTTTTCCATTCCATTCTGTGAAAATTTATCTGTTTAATACCTTTAAAATGTTTCGGACTCCTGCAGGGGGGGTCGCAAAATGTTTATCACAGAATATGAGAAAACAAAATCTGCTACTTATCTTTCAGACTTTCCTCTCAACTTTGTGTCTCTCCGTGTGAATTTTTTTTTTTTTACCTTGAAAAATCATTCAAATGAAACCATGAAGGAAACATTACCATCAAAGGAACTTACAACCTGTGCTGGGGGGAGAGTGTGGTATTAAACCATTATGTGCGATGTTGCAATGCAAAGAGCATTTATTTTTTTAAGTGATATTTGCTATAGGTGTGTAGGTATTTAAATTGCTAGATGGGGACATCCCTCCCCTTTCTGGGTATGTGATCTATCTGCAGCTTCTCAATTAAGAATTCACAAAACCACAGTATTGTAATATACTTAACATAAATATACCACCACCCGCTCCCTTTTGATAACAAAACCAAAAAAGTGTTAGACGAGCTGTTTGCAGAGCTGCTTCCTGATTCTGACATTCTGTGTTGACAGTTGGTGCATCTTTCACTACAGTGGAACAATACACATGACACTTTCTCGAGCACAAACTTCACTGGAAATCTTAAGTTGATTTTGATGACCGGGCCAAACCGTCTGTGTAACTAGATGTTTGTGCATCCGAACGCTCGTCTGCGACTCCCTGTGAGCAATGTGATTACGTTTAGAGAGTTATCACTGCCTTTTGCTCTCATCTCCTACTATGACAGATGCAAGGAAACAGATGCCAAAGGCCATCAGGGCGGGAGGGCGGGGGGGGTCTGGCTCTTCCTCTAGGGGTTAATTTGTTTAGAGGCTTTACACTCGACAGGACAAGAGCACAGGAAATAATCAACATCACAACCATAAACATGCAGCAGCTCATCAAGCACAAATGGAGTGTCCCCAAAGCCCAGTGACATCGTCTCAGAAATTTCTGGCCACTGGCATGAGAGAATATCAATAATGGCCTTTCCCTCTTTTGCAATCATTTCCGCACACGCACCGTACAGATGTGTGTGTGAGAAAGCAGCCGTTTTACAGCTGTTACTTGTTTTGCAACAACAAAGGCTGCTGTGGTTGTCATGGCAGGATCTGTGAATTACTGTATACAATGACAAGACCTAGTGTGCGCATACACACTGAACGTGGATGCAGACACACACTTAGGCATAAAATGTGCTGGTAGCCCGGCAACAAGCCCTGAATACCCTGTGATCTGCTGGGGGGGAAAACAACATGCACACAAAAACACACACAACCACACGTACACACACACACACACACACTGACATGCAGATATAATCTACACATGCAAAATCAGGCCTGACACCAGCATCTCAAGGTCTTCTTGACACAGCGCACGTCATCGCCTATCAAACGATAAACCTAACCCTGCTGTATGTTGACTGGATTTCCATGTCATGGGCATGTGGCGTTGCATTGTTTGTCTGGGGCTTAAACCGTTTGCGCTTATTCATATCCAAACTGACATGTGGCAAACAAAAACAAAAACAAAGCCGTAAGCTCACAGCATCCCTGGGGAAGGCTCACAGAGCGCTGCGTGTGGGTCAAACCCCGGACCTCTGCTGTAAACGCTGTGTGCAGGCAAAGGGTCGCGCTGATATAAAGCATACTGACAGCAATTTACTGCAGGGAGCGCCAGAGACAGAAGGGAGACAGATACTGTGTGGTGGCCACACACAATGCCACATTACCTTTCATATAAAGATCTCTGTTCAATTTGCAATTTTTACGATTCATTTTCCATACACTCAAGATATGGATCAATGAGCTAATTACAAAACACAGAGGGCCTCCGCAGAAGGTTATCGACTCATGGCTGAAAGATGGCCGCCCCCGCTGACAGCCAACACACCAGCATCGGGAGATAACGTACACAACGTGCCCGTCTGTCAGTTTCCACTATTGATAAAATCATGAATCAGCGGTGGCGTTGTCACGCATGCAGATCAACAAGGCGTGCTTATAAACGTAGCCCCTTGGTAATGGTGTGCTGACGGCCGTAAAAGAACCGGGCGTTACAAGTCAACACGGTGACGCCTGAAAGTCAAACTGCAACCACGTCTGCACGGCGAGATAACGCAGGAGGTCACGTCAATTTTTGTTTGTGCGAAATGACCCGTTCAGCCGACCCCGCTCAGTAAGGCGACACACATGCCTGATTACAAATGTCCGTTGTGTCCGCCGATATTAATGGACTGCAGCAGTTTACGGCGCAGTCGTGCGAAGGTGCCTTAACAAACACAGCGAACTGCATTTTAACTCACGCTAACTTTAAATTCAAAGTCAGTGACGAAGCAAGAGGGAGAATGTAAAGCAGGACTCGCTGCTGCAGATGCTGCGGTGAGACGGCTTCGTTTCAGCACCACGGAGAGCTCCGCACGGCTCGTCTGATCCTCGGCAGCAGCGCTGAACTCTTCAGAGACTCCCAAACACTCAGCGAGGAGCGCACACTCGAGCGCCTGTGACAGCGGCCGTTTCATGCTCGCTTTGCAGCAATCTCGCAGCCTCAAATCACTTTTAGGAAGGGATCCTGACCACGCCAACGCAACGTGTGATGTACTTTGTACTTCTGAGCTTATTTCACTGTGTTTTAAAGTCACTTTGAAACAACGTGACAGTTACTAGAGCACCTCAAAAAAATATGTTGGCTTACCTATTTAATTCAAATAGGTAAGCCTTCATATTTTCTGTATTCATTACTAGTGACATATTCCAAGCATTTATTTGTTCTAATTTGGATGATTATTACCTATAGCACCTGAAAATGAGAAATACCGTATAAGGATTTACAACACACAAATGTCCAACTACAAGTTTCTCAAGTGACAGTCGTCCAAACAATATAAACCACAACACAGCCACAGAGTGTGAGCGAGGAGCAAGACTCTCACTGCAGAACCTCTCGCTCCACGGTTTCTATTTCCACTGCTGCATCCACCTACACGTCGAACCAACAGCTAAATACATGTCCTGCCACATTCTCTCGGGGGGTTGAGGAGTTACTCTGGGAAATGTAGGACTGCCTCGGTAACTAAAGCAGAAGTTAATGAAGCAGCTTGGGGGAAAGAAATGCAGGTATCCCCCAGACAAGTGATTAGGCAGCTTTTGTTGTAACGGTGCTGCTGAGGGCAGAGTGCTCGCTGGCTGGACTACTTGACTCGGTGGAGTCGCCAGTGTTGGCAGTCTTCCCCTCATTGCCATCCCCTCCAGTATTTGGCTTTCAAAAAGCACCGTATGTCTGTTTCTTTGGCTTTTAACTTTCCCACTTGACATTTACCCTAAATGTCAAGGAAAGATCTGTTTGGCTAGCAACCGGTCAGCGGCACAGGTCCTGTCGGCTTGTGGTGCACTGAGGGGAACCCTGACTCCACATAAACGTAACTCGTGAGATGTTTGGACTATCATTAACCATAGAAAACAGTGCCTCCCGTATCTCAGGAGCATTAAACATAAAGATGACGTATGTATGTACACACACACAAACATAAACCCCTCCCTCCAGGAAAATCCCTGGACATTCTCTCATATTGCACATACTGCGCAGTATCACTGGTTTTCATGTTACCTGTCATCATTCTGGAAAGTCTGGTCCCCCAGGAGCAAGTCCCTGAAGCGGTAGCGAGGAGGCAGAGGGGGCACCTCTGAGTCCACTTCGGCCATCTTGAGAGCCGAGATGTCCAGAATGACGCCGGAGTTGCTGCTGTTGTTCTTCTGCGAGGAGGTCTCAGTCGAGAGCCTGCGGGGAGAGGAGGAAGAGCGTCAACACACCAGCCTTTGCACTGTTCTGCTAAGACAGTGCATTACATTACAATGGGTCACATTTCAACACAACTCCCTAAATGTGGCAGCTGAGATCACTCGTAAATTTGGGGGGAAATCCGACGCAGCGAATTAAAACTACTGGGTAGAAGATTTAATGAGGAGCAAGAGCAGGCTGTTTGCAATCAAAACAATCAACGTTCAGGGGGATGATGACACACAATGTGTTGTGCTGAAATCCCCAAATGTCAATTAGTTCAAAAGTGACGCAAAACTGAGAAAAAGGAAAACGCAGCGGGGAAGAGGTCAGTCCATGAATACTGATCCCAGTAAACATTTAGTGAGGATTATTTAGCGAGAACAACTGTTTTCATCGCGGGTCATCTGAGTACCACAAAGCCTGGAGTGAAGACTCCAGCTCCAGCTGTTCTGTCTCTGCAGCAAAACAGAGGTGAGGAAAGGATTTGATTCATTGGAGAAATGCTAAATTGGGGGGGGGTTCCAAGTCATGCATGAAAAGTCTGCAGCAGATGATTTGACACAACTGTCCTATTCCATGTACATCGTGCATTATTAAACAAAGAAAAATGAACATACAGAATCACATACATTATTCAAAAAAAAAAAGACATTTTTCCATCATCACAAGTGGACATTGTCAGGGGACAGGGTTGCTACAGTCACATATGAAAATGCAGCCCACGTACTTGCACATAACAGTAAGTGTGGTCGCGATCGTGTGCGTCTACTTCATACAATATTGGCAACATACTGGTGTGTGTGTGTGTGTGTGTGTGTATATGTATATGTGTTGCCACCATCAGTGTCACACGTAGGGGAAAGAGGCGCTTCGTGAGATTACCTGTCTCCATGGGAACTCGATGATCGATGTGGAGGACTCATGGCTGCCTCTTGAGGGGGGTGAGAGAAAAAAAACCAAAACCATTTGTTAAAATTCACCTCTTTAAGACTTTCATCCCCCGCCTGTGTGGCAGCTTAACTCTGCTCAGGGTTGGACAAACCCTCTGAAATGTGCCACTTTTTAAACAGACGCAGATTACACACAGTTTAATATTCATGTGTCACGCATGCCCAATTGACAGCATTTTATTGTCTATATATTGTGATCAAGCAGAAAGTAGCATTTCATCTAATATCCTAGTGTATGCATTTCCTGGAGGCGCCCCAGCGTATAGGTTTAAATTTGCAGAGGCGCGGTGAGCAGGGATCCCTTCATCAAGGTGACGTTAAGCTCGTTTTCTGCCCACGAAGCAAAACGGAGGCAGCACACTGACATTTCTGCCACATTTATGCACAGTGTATGAACGTGTGTTCTTTTACATTCATTCATGGGTGTGTTTGTACTTGAGTGCATCCATGTTGAGTTTATTTTATGGGTGTGTTCCAAGGTATAAAGTCCCATGACGGACCCATGTTGAGATGGCTCTGATCTCCCTGTGAAGTGTCCACAGAGGGAACAATAAAGTGGAGGATACAGGGCAGTGTGGGCAGCCTTGAGTGCACTAATAGCACCCAGGGAAACGTGCTCCCTGATTAACAGTGAAAGCACAGACTCTTGGAGTGAAGGGAGGAGAGGAAAGGAGAGAATAAAGGAGGAGAGTGCAGAAAGACCATGTTGTCCTTTACATAAGGGAAAAGGGGAAGTTAAGGAGAACTGGGAGACAAGATAAGGAAAAAAAGAGATAACTTTAGTCCAGCATGCGCATAAAATAAGCCTCTTCCCCTATTAAAATCCTGCGTCTGTAATCTTTGAGAGCTGACTTAATGGATGAGGCAAAGTGACCACAATAATAGGGAACAGAGTTGCTCCCGGTAACAGGCTGTCCCCACTTAATGGAGAGGACGCCGCAGATTCAGACCAAAGAAAGGAGACGAGACAAGTGATAGACATATACAGGGCAGGGATGAAATTGGTCTCTACAAAAACATCAGAGCCCAAGGGTGAGAAGAATTAAAAAAACAGGATGGAAAAGGACTCATCCAGAAAATCTGCAGGCTCCTTCAAAATTATGTCTTAGGCCCAAGGTAGCAGTCACGCACTTACAGCGCAGGATATTAAAATGCAGAGAATATAATGGGTCATAAAGTTCTGACTATGTAACATGTCAAATGAACATTGAGAGCGTCTTGTAAGTTTTCCTTTAAAAAAACCCCACAAGGGTTCAACTCTGAAACGCATCCTCTTATTCAAAGAAAAGTTTGGTACTTAGAACACAAATCCTTACGAAAACTGTTTCCATGCAGAAAGCAAGCTGCACACTCACATACTTACCACAGTCATATTTCACAGCCGATCAACCAAAATCTCTGGATTCATTCCAACATAAATATTAGGGAGACGAGACATGATCACCAACTCCCATATTAGGCTACAGTATCACACTGTACAAAAACATAGCGATTACAATGCTCTGCCACAAGCTCGGTGACATCACAGAACTTGTACGATATTAAATCAGCGAGAGTTCACTTTAGAGTAAAACAAACACCAATTCACTTCATCCTGAATTGGCAAGACTGGAGACACGTCATTCCTTTATACACACAAGGTAAACAGACAAACTGAGAAATGAGCACCACAGGCATTGTGAGTAAAGTCATGTCACACGGGCTACACGGTGCCGACTTCATGCTAACTTCGTTTACCTGGCTCTGCTTCCTTTTCTCACCGAGGTCCCATCATCGTAAACACACGTTTGGTGTGGAGCACCTCCACACACTGTCCACACAGCGCTGTGTGTGTGACACAGGACATTTCCCATCAACGCGTCCGCGCGGCGTCTCCGTCATCACTGGGAGGGGAGGCGGGGGGCGGCAATTACGGAGGGGGAGGGAGGTCGAGTCGAGCGGTCAGGTGGCGAACACGAGTCCCACGGAGTTAGCTTCAGCGCTCGGGCGACTCATACCAACACATGCAGGGTGACAGCGACTGATAACTGACAAGCTAGCTCTCTGTCGGTGCTACACGGCGGCCCGGAAGGCTAGCTGACAGGTTGTTTGGGCTTTGCGAGGACATAAATTAAGTCCCGGCCCTGAGCTCTGATTGGCTGACACGCCTACGAAACCGTTGTGATTTACCGCGTACCTGAAGGTTAATTTACATATCAATAAGCGAGATCCCCCCCCCCCCTCCCCTCCATCTAATAGGCGACCAATGCTGAGTGACTTCACTGTCGCTTAGCAACAGCTTTGTTTGCTACTGTTGGCGAACTACATCGCTTGGCGGAAGAAGTCCATTGCTCTCGATTATAAACTTGATTTCCCAACTGATTTCTGTTTGTTGCAATTAGCTCGCGTTCCGTATCCGTTTTCAGCGGCTCTTACGTAACAACGGCTGGTCTGAAATCACTTTAAGTGGCCCGCTCCTGGTGGCGTCCTCCGCTGCGGTCTTCTGCCATATTTGGCCGACGCAGCTAAAATAAGGACACGGTGTGTGCTCGCTGCTGATTTCCCTGCTTTACGGTCAGCATCAGCATCCCTTTCACCGCCGGAGAAGAGCAGGGAGGGGAGACACGCCGGTTGCTCGAGCTGAAGTCACCTGCCTCGCCATCTGCCGGAGAACCTTAAAAACGACTCGGCGACGGGAAACTTCTCATGGGGGGGAAAAAGGCGTTTGGTGAAATGAATGCATCTTGCCACGGACGCTGTTATTCTGCGTCGTCATGGCTTTGTTCACCACATTTGCCAAATAAAATCAGATAGCGCTTATGTGCCCAGACAAATACAGAGTCATTTTGTTTTATCAGCCCTGTCGTGGGGTTAAATAACAGCAGTCGAAGTGTACGTACACTGCGTCGTCATCAGTCAGAGTCATCTGGCGGTAAGAAGTAGATAGTGCAACTTTGTTTGGACTTGTGAATGAAGAGATGGGCCAATGTAGATGTTAACATTTACACGGCAGTCACACAAATCTGTCAGACAAATGCCTGAAATGGTCTGTGAAGTCATTTGCCTACCAACACTGCACTGAGATGAGACCACAACAATCTCCACATGATGACATACATGATGATTTATTGAGCTTTCCCATAATTTGCCAACATACAACATCAGCAGTGGTGTGCACACAACATACAAAAGTTCACAATACCACACAATGCAACATGTATTATTTCTGTGATGATTAGAAAACATACCTGTAACAGCTCTCTCCTCTGCTATCTGCCTGACAACTGTCCCTCTCATATTGAAGAAAATATTCATTCTGTCTGCACAGAAGGAACAAATGAGCGCACGTGTGTGTGTGTGTGTGTGTGTGTGTCTGCAGAATAGCTACGTTGATCTGAGGCTGTTGCTTGCATCCAGCCGCTCCACATTTCAGCCCATTATTCTCCAGGGGTGGGGGGGGCAGAGAGAGGAGAGGGAGAGCTGAGCGTCATCATGTTAAAGCCCACACAGCCACTTATGCTTTCCCATGCCAGCAATCAGAAATCACTCACTGGCTTATCTAACTCAAGATCCTTATTCCCACAGATTCCTTTTCCTCAACTTGATCCAGCTGAGTTGTTTTTTTTTCTTTCTTCTTCTTTCTGTGAGTGTTTGCACAGACTCAATGACAGACGGGGAATTTTTGTTCACTGTCACGCCGTGGGTCATTTTCCACTATGATGGCGTCAGAGACATTTCAGAGCTGATGCACAAACAAACTTGTCACGTGACTGCACAGCTACATTTCAAAGGATTTTTTAAGACTTAAAGATGTCTAATACTGACTTAGGCAATGTAAGAAGGCTGATACAGAACACATCATTTCTCTATATACCTATGACAGTGGTATATCCATGATGGTACAACATTCAATACACTTTTTGCACTTCCAGCAGCCACCTGAAGTGTTCACCTTCAAAGCTGTACAGTATATCAATGTTAAAATCACTACTCTCATACAGTAATCCGATATAATATAATGCTTGAGTATTTTTTTACATCCAAACTTTCTTTAGCCAAATACATGCATTAAAGCCATCTTAACCTTCATTTCTGCAATCTCTCTGCAATCATGACTGAAGACCAAATCACAATATTTACAAGTGGCACTTAGGTACTGTCTCTTTAAATCTCTAGGTCCTTTCTCACATTGTGATTATCTTTTTATCCAGTATAACATCAGTTCCTTTTTCAGATTGGAGGCTTTCAATTCCAAAATTTTATCTGTTGGTAGGGGAAATGGAAATGCAGCCTGAAATTTATTTTCCACTGATCTCCCCTCACAACTGTCTCCATTAAAGAGATCTGTTTTGTAAGATGAAGCCCCATGTCTTTTATGGTAACCTGGTAGACTATAATGTGCTTCAATTTAACGCTCGCAGTCACTTTGCAACTGCCAGCTATGGCTAATGCAGCGACATCTCATTCTGGAGTGAACTGTTTAATTATTCAGCCTTCACACTGCCTTACTCGAACCATATCACATTGTGTCCCGGCGTACTGTACATCCATTAGGCCATTCCCCTCTTAGCACTTTGGTCTTGTTCACATAATACTGCGTGTGTTGTTGAGTCTCAGCACTGGATGCTTGCTCTTCATGCTCCCAAAGTGTCTAAAAACAGATAGAGAGGGAAGCGGTGAGACTCAGACAGTGAAGCACTTAGCTTCAGTAAGCAGCAGCCCGAAGGCGTTTATAATATACAGAAGCCTGTGCATGCAGCTCGGTGCATGAATCACAAAGTGACTATGTTTTTGTCTGGCTGTAAGCAACAGACTGCCTTAAAGTATTTTTGTCCTCTAAGCTTGAAATCCGTTTGATAACTGTATCATAATGGGAAGATAGGCTGTAATAATTATTACATTTAAATGTTATATATAAATTTTAATGAGTAGGAGTAATTACAATTACACTGGATGATGAGGCTTTTCTCTTTATTCATCATCCCTTTTTTTGGTCTTTTTTTTCCAGTGTCTGCACCACACTGCACCCTGTGTGATGTAAATAATCAAAATAAAGTGTTTAGGATCAAATAATACACAAAATTATTTGTTTTTACATTGTTTTTTAACCTTCTGTTTAAAAAAAACCATCCCTTCTGCTAAAACACTGAATGTGGGCTCAGACAAATACAATAAATTGTCTGTTTTTACTACTGTGCACCTTGTTGTGTTAGTATTTAAAGTACCAACTGCTCCTTGATTAGTAAATCAGTTCGTACCCTTGGGAAAAAAAACAAGTAGCATCAAAGACGTCACACCACTGGCTTTCCTCTTACCGTCATGTGTTGGTTTCTGTGCTGTAAGCTTCTATGGTTTTCAGATTGGTGACACCATCAGAGCCTCCCACAGCCAGCAAGGCACCGTTCAAGACTAAAAGGGACATCTGAGGCACAAGAGAGTTATATATATATATATATATATATTTTTTTTTTTTCAAAAAACTGCCAACAAATAATTTAAAATGCAGCAGATGTGCCACATTCTTTTTGACTATTTTTTGCAAACCAGGCCAGAAGTTTCCTGAAAGAGTACGACACTGGCTCTAGTTATATTCTGACTGTAGTTAATAAGTTTTTACTTACCCAGTCAAATATTTCAATATTTAGATGCATTGGCACAGAACTTTGTACACTCTGTGGAGGCCAGGCAATGTTTTTGATCCCCTGGTTTCCCTCTAGTGTTGTTACAGGAGGCTAACATTCCAGATTTTGAGTAAAATTTGTATGTTGTATGGTACAGATAATCAGAACATGTTATATAACTTTGGGGATCCCAGAATGTTTCATCTTGCACAATCATCAAGTCAAAAATTGTAAATGATCCCATACTTTGATAAAGTACCACAAAAAAAGACAACAAAAATCCGAAGATGAGAGCTCACCTGAACCTCTACTTCTCATGCAATCTGTAAAGGGAAATGATGTTCTTCTCCCAACCACATCTTTCCTGTTTTACTTCATTTTTATTTAAATATACCCTGAACTTCCACTGAGAGGGGAGACCTGACACCTGATCCCTCACAGTTACCCACGACTCACCTTGTCCATCTTGCTGCTCATGCGTTTGACGGGCGACCGCCTCATGGTGTCGGGGTCAAACCTCTGGGCGGGCGCAGCTCCAGGCTGAGCTTGTCTCTGCCCCCGGCCACGTAGATGTGTCCCAGGTACGCGGTGCAGCCGGCGTTCTCCCTGGGACTCAGCATGTGGGCGCATATCGACCAGGTACCGTCTACAGGGTTGTACCAGTCCACTGAGCAAGAGGATGGCAGAAGTCAGAAGAGGTCATGTATATACACCATATAGTACACAAATACACACTGTATGAGTAACAGTACCTTACTGGCAGCCAGTGTTTATATTTACATTCAAAAATGTCCAGGTTATATTGATCTAGTGCAATTTTAGATGTACATAAACAGCTAAAAATGTCTGACTGAAAGCAAGATCCCAGTGATATGAATAAAATGTTTATTTTTAGATACATTTCTCTTTAAAATCTATCGACAAATATTTTTCTCTTTAATCATTGTATGTAAGCGCTTAATAGAATCCAAGAAGAAGTTGTGGGAATTTTACTGACGTGCTCTTCTCACAGACAGAAATAGGCAGTGACAGTTGCAGCACAACATAACCCTTGCTTATCTTTGGCAAGGTCGGGGGCCCTAAGAATGAATGTTCGCGTGTGTGTGTGTGTGTGTGTGCGCAGCGCGTGTGTATGAATGTGGGATAAAGGCAATAAATAATCACTTTCAACTACTTTCCTTTATTATTCTCTTTGAAGTTGTGTTACCTTGTATAGTTTGTGCCAGTTGTAACGAGTCACGGGTCATGTAAACTTTGTATGACGCTAAACTTTCCGGTGGGAATTTAAAGAATTTCTTAAACAAATAGTCAGTTAATCACAGTTCATAACCACCAATTTTGAGAATGAATCCACGTGTTCGCTTTTGGATCTTACCTGGAACGGTGAAACCCACATCAGCAAAGTCCAGTTTTCACAAATGGTTCATCAGTCACGAATCATTTCTTTGTTTCTTCCTCTGAGTCACACTGCCTTCAGAGTAATGTGAGATGTCAGGTAATGAGGATCATTATACTCTCATTCTAGACAGATGTTCCACTTTAATTTTATGTTCTTTTTTTTTTTAAAAAGGAGGAATGGTTTGTTCCTGGCACAAATAAGGTGGTTCCTTCAATTTAAACTAAGCAGGAAGGAAAGAAAAGTCAAAATCTGAACATATTTAGCTTCAGTATAAAAACCAAAGAGAAACCTTTGGACTGAAGGATTGGATGGGGGAACCACAGTGTCAGTGGTGCTCACGCTGGTTGAGATATCATGAACATAGATAAAGAGGAGCTGCAGTTTATTTCATAAGATATTGATCAGATCCTTAGTAAGCACTAATGTTGCAGTACCTCTCCACAGTATTCATGGCAGTAACACCATCGTGTCCTCCAGTTACTCCAGTACAGGCATCCACCCATCACCACCAGACACACGCCGCTGCGGGGGCTGCTCGAGGAGGCTACATCCGCCCTCCAGCTGTCTGTGTCTGGGCTGTACCCGCCACGATGGAGGTCAAGGAGCAGAGGAGTGTTTGTGGAAGGTAAACAAACAAACAAACAAACAAACAAACAGAGCAGAACCAATATGGAAAACATATTTTATTCAAGTGTTTTTGTACACTCACCTTGTTGTGCGTTTGATGGACACACATGAACACACACTGAGAGAAAGTATTTGAGTTGTGTGAGCATCTGTGTAACATCTGTAAGAGTGTTTCCTCCCCACTGGAAGACCATTAAAATGTTTTCTTCTTTTTTCAAAGCCATTAGAAGATAAAAAAGGAGAAGAGGACAACACATCCCTCTAATTGGCAATTTTTCTTTTTCTTTTTTTTTTGTTGGTTGAGTGGGACATCAGGATTTCCCCTCCCTGAATGTCACAACAGCACCGTAATCACCCCACAGAGATTAGATGTGCTCCGGTAAATAGAACGGGAGCTGGGATGGTTCCGACCATTAACGGCAGATCGGTCTGGAGCGAGGACTTTCCCCGCTGGTCTGCAGCCAGCCGGGGACCGTTCATTACGAGGGTCAGCTGACTGACATCCAGTTAAGGAGTGACTGTGGGAATTGGGCTCCTTGGAGACGTCTGATAGAGTGGGAGGGGGGAGACTGGGTCGGGGCAAATGTACCACAGGAAAGCAGAGTGTATGAGCATATGAATAAAGAGTTTATTTTGGGCTTTCTCTGCCCATAGGAATAAATATCCAGGAAACATGTGGAAAATCCTGAAAAAATGGATTTGGGGAGGTCCATTGCTCACTAATAAAATGGCTTACAGGATTACAATTTGGGTTTAATGTCAAAAGGTCTGCATCTAATTTCTGCCTAAATGCTGACATCTATTGTTCAGTCGTGTAAACAACAACAACATGTGGATTAGTCCTCTGTATTCAGGGTTGACTACCTCCACCTGTATTTGGTTTGTTCTGTTTGTTTTTTGTGTGAACTGCTGTAGTAAAGTCTGTCCTATAATGTATGTGTTGCCCTTGCACTATGTTCTATTGGGTTGCAGTCGTCTTGGAATGGACAGGTGTAATCACAGAGGCCTCTGTCCTGGTTAAAATACAGTTACACACACAGGGACTGTGCACACAGACTGCACCGTCTCTCACCTCTCCACGCTGCTGTAACATCTGACGGTGTCGTCCCCACCCACGGCGTAGATCTTGCCGTCCAGCGTGACCACAGCCGCGTTGCCGGGAGCGTTGACCACGCGTACCCCCGACTGCCAGAGACAAAACACGACACTAATTATTTTCTTAAAATTATAGCAATTAATTTTCACGAGAAAGCATCAAGCAAAAAAAAAAAAGATTTTTTTTCTTCTTTATTATTCACTACATCTCACTCAATGTGTTTCTCAAAAACCAGTAGAAGCAGTAAACAAGGCAAATGTAGGCTCCATGGGCTGTTTTGACTGGTTTCCATAGCTATCCTTGGCAAAAAGTGGTGTGATGAAAGTTAACTCAATATTATGGGTAATTCATAAGATGGGGGGAGGGGGGTGTCTGGTTTATACAGCAGCTCTTTGGAGTCACTCTCACGACTGGCTGAATGTTGCCTAAAACATCTTTCATTGCAAACTTTGATAATTACTGTGAACTGTTTCATCCATTAGATATTAACAGAGCGGTCTTCTGAAGCACGTTGCTGCTGACGGGAACAGACCGGAGCACTTACAGTAAGAGGTGACCGCAGTAAACAATGTGGTGTGCACATTCACACTTCACTTTTCCAACTCTGACAAGTCACATTGTCTGCTCCATTCCCAAATCAAATTAATTCATTTTAAAGGGTTTACTCACAGTCGTTTTGATTGTTTTACTGAACTGAAGCAGCACAAACTGCACCTGAAAGCAAAGGTTCAGTCTTAAAAATGTCAGATCTACATGACTACAGGAACTCACCCGCAAACATGCTTCACCCAAGACGTCCTTGGGGGGAAGTTTGCAGAGCCGTCTGCGGTGGGAGAGGCGGGTGGAGATGCGGCGTCGGCTCCTTTGCTCCCCTTTGTTCCTGCAGGGCCGTCCTGCACTGCAGCCACACAATGAAGTGGATATGATCAAATCAGTCATAATGCAAGCATCATGAGGCTAATGAAAAAAAAACAATTCTCACGTTCATCATAACTATCATAATTCACAAAGTACCATGAACTGTTCCTCTTATGTAGAATTAACTGTGAAGGATTTACACAATCTAAACTATAGATCACTGTAGAAATAAGCAGTACAATACAGTGTTTTCCCCAAGTGCAAATCAACCGCAGTTACACAGGAGATGATAATTATGCAAAACAAGCCTCAAAGTCATAGTCTTGAATGTATTGTAACAGCACATAGGCTCTACATTAGGAGTAATACTATTATCATCATCTTAGACTCCCATGTTTTATCTCATTACTTGTCCCAGGATCTGCAGTCAAGACTTTGTCAGGTCTCCGGCCTGCGTCTGCTTTGTCACTGCTCTCTTCCCTGAAGTCTGCCCTTAAACAAGTGTCTGTCACTGCTTTTCTGCGCTGACCGACATTGGACTTGACCTTTCCAACAACACCCCCACCCGCCCAAGTGATTCATCCCACCATCCCTTCACCCTGAATCCCAAGACTCCCATTACACACGCTCGTTCCCATTTGACGACTGTCACGCCGAAGGAACTGATGGTCTCAGCTTTAGGTTCAGATGAGACTCCATCAGTGGCCTCCAAAGTTTCTGTGTGGGAGTTTAGACCAGGGACAGGAAGTCACGGTGGGTCAAGAATAAGCAGGATTTTAGGATTACAATACCTGTTTACTCATCAATAATACAAGTTGGAAAGAGGAAAAAATAACTTCAAAAATGATCATTAACAGGCTGAGTGATATGAATGAAGATGAGTTCTTGAAGAGTTTTTATTTCACAAGTGAGGAATTTTGTCTGATCCACTGCATAAAACTACTGTTTGCTTATCGGATTTTGCATCCATATACCATTTGAAAACATTTTAATCTTCCTCAGCTTTCAGCTACATCTCAAAGTCTCAGATTTCATCAGATTAAAAGATTAAGATGAGACAAACATTTAGAGCCCCAGAAAGGCAGATATGTAGATATTTAGTCAGGGCTTCATTGTCTTAGTTCACTTGCTGCTGTCAAACATATTTCCAAGGTCAGAAATGAACTTTCACGTCTTGAATTGCTGGCAGTTTTTGAGGAAAAGGGGTTCCCCTTCTGTTGTACTGAGGATGCACCGTTAGTGTAAAACATGAAATTAAATGAGGATTTGCTTACTTTTTCATCACTGGGGTCCATATATATATGTTACTGCCAGTCCTGACCCTGTCAGCTCCCTCCACTCAAGTTTGCGTGACTATATGATACAGAAAGTTGGTATTTATATCTCTGTCCGGCAGAAACGCCTCACATGGTGAAATGATTCATCCCATGTAGGTCAAGGAAGGTAGGTCAAAATGTATACTACACATCACTGCTGTGTTGTCACGACATTAGGCTGACTGAAAAATTATGCAGATGAGTTAGAAACTGTGGAGAGATACTTGAGTATTTCCATTTTATGCTACTTAATACCTCTACAAGGTCACATTTTAGATGGAAATAATACGGGATTATTTTAGTGTTCTGCATAATGAATTTTTACACTTGCATATTTTTAAAGTGTGGAACTGTTCCTTTTACGTGAATAAATGCTCTGAATATGTCCAGCAGTGCACCAACGGTCAAAACTATTTTCAAGTCAAGACTTGGAGGTTTAACTTAAATTTTTGCTTTGGTCCTGGACTTTGTCACAGTTTCACCTTTTATTTTTGTTGTATGTAAAGAATATTGATAATGGTGGAAGATTTAAAACGTCTATAAATATATTGCTCTTTTTCATATTATCCTTTACTGTAAGAGCAGGGATAAAACCATAGATAACATAGGTAGACAGATATAGCCAACTAGATAGCTCGCTAATAGATAGGTAGATATATATATAGATAGATAGATAGAGATAGTCACCAACCAAAGCATCTTCTCTAAACGAGGCCTTCAGAGTTAATCCAACAGGTGAGGAGTCTGAGGTCCTCAGGTATAAAGACAGACAACAGATCCTCTATATATCCAGATAAAACCAGCTGTGACTTCCCATAAGGCCCTGCTGTGATTTAAGTTTCCTCCGCTGAAATGTCATGAACACAACTTTCCAGAATCAACAGTGAGGTCCAACCACTGAGCTGGCAGCTTTCATTTGAACACTTTGAGACCCTGGCCTCTTTGCCTGCTCGGCTGTAAAATCCCAAACTTTCAGGAGGTCAAGGGTTTACTGAAGTCTGTGCGGGTAAATAAACCTGCTGACAGGCAACCCCCTCGAGTCTGCCTTTCTTACGTGATCTGCATCAACAGGAGACGTAAAAAGTGGAAAAAATAGGAGTGGATATTTATGTTGCAGTAGTCAGGAGGGAATAGTAGAGATCTGTGGTGATTGTACTGGGCAGTCGACAAATAAAGACTCAAGTCCAATATCCCTTTGTTTTGCTAACTGTAATATGGGATTGTGTGATACCTTTTCTTGACTCAGAACACCAGTTAAAGTAATGGGAGCTGTCATGAATCTGGCATAATGTGGGCCCGGTGAAGATCTGCAGCGTCTAAAATGTGGAACTGTGTAACAAAAGAGGTAAAAGAAAGTGAAGTAGTTTTTCTAAAAAATAATACACAAAAAGTGATGAAGGCTAAGTAACGGTTTGAATAAATTATCGTTATTGTCGTTATGATTTTGAGCAGGGGAGGATAATTATGGTGATAATGGTTACAGTAGCTTTTAGCAATTTTCTTCTTCTGCAGTACTTCAATTCTATGTTTCATTTTGGGTCTTAAAACCCACACTTTACTGAATATGTGATTCATGTGCGTATATACAACATATCCTAAACAGCTCTTCTATGTACAACTGTAAGACAAAAATACATCAAACTATCAAACATAAAAATCTCAGTTACTTTATAGTACATCAACAAAGTGGCAGAAAAATCAATATTAACACAATTTACATTGACGTGCAGCCATTCTTTAAAAAAACGTATTATCTTTTGAAGGATTATTATTGTCTGTGCTTATATTAGATTTTTGCTCAGCTACTGAGGTCTGACTCATATAAACATCCAAGCTCTGATCTGTTTGCAGCCTTCTATTACCTTAACTAAAAATCTCTCACCGTGTTCTGTACATTTTGAAAAGCAGGCTAAGTGTCGACTAAGATAAAGGCCGTGTTTGAGTACTAAAAATGTCTTTGATGATTTAATCTCTGGAGAGGACAAACAAAAACTGATGTTCCACTGTTTCACCATTATATACAGTCCTATGCATTTTCTTTTTTCCACTTTTAAAGTCATTGTGAATAAGTTCTCTTCAGTCCACACAAATAAACTAATAAAATCGAAGCCAGTGCTGGGACGACCGTGACCCGACATGCCAAGTGTGATCTTTAAAGCTTGTGGAGATGTCACGTGACTCTTCAAACTGTAAAACAAAAAGGGGCTGCAGCTGACTCAATAACATACTTGAGGAGAAAGCGATGTAGAAGTCATGGTACAGACCTGAAGAAGAGGATCCCGGACGCCGTAAAGATTACAGCTGTGCGGCTTCACTTGGCGACACTTTGATGGATGATCTGGAGGTATGGAGGCCTGTGAGTATTGAGAAAAAAGAAGATCTTCAAACACATTTCTTAACATTTAGCCAGTACTTTAAAACCGCTCATAGTCACAGGTGAATCAATGTGAAAGACACCAACAACACAAAAAATCAAAAATGATAATCTGATCGTGTTAGCCAGTAAGAAGTGATGAAAAACACGAACTTGCCTTTCTTTTTACACTTCAAAAACCCTTGTAGGTAACTGGCTCAATTCTGAGCTGGGTAAGTAGCCACCAACATACCCCAAATTAGTTGTTTTTTATTTGTATTTGTACACCATATACCCATATTTGCTTGAAAATGGAGGACTGTGGAGAAACATTCTTGAAAACTGAAGAAGAACTGAAGAAGAAAAGCCTGTAAATAAGTCGATGAGACAGGATGAGCGGAGCATTCTTCCCTTTAAAGGGGAATCTTCCACATCAGTCTGACTACAGCACAGAAATCACTCATTGCTATGTTTGCAGTGAAGTTACTGCAGAGATCAACCAATCGAAATGTGATTCACACACACTCACACATTCAAGGCAGTTTTCTCTGCACTGACCCTGTTTCACTCTGCAGCCTCCCTAATCATAACCGCCTCATTAAAACATCAGAAATACAATGAATTATGTTTTCTGTTTATGCATATGGATTTTTCTACTTTTAACAGACAAGAATTATTAATATGGTTATAATCACATCACTGCTAATCCATAAAAAAAACAAAAACATTACAGGCAGACCGAGTGCGGACAGCTCTGCACGGTGAACCAAGCACAGGAGTCCATTAGTGGTGTTCGTGAAACACGGGCTCAGTAATCAGATTCAAATCTTTCCTGACTTCCCAGACAGGTCTCAGAAGAGCCCTGTACCCAGCCCACGCACCGCCATAAACCTGCACAAGGCTGTGTTACCTTTAGCTGATGTTACACATGGGTATAACGAGTGGTGAGAGGAAAAACGCATCAAACCGTTATGTAGCTTCTATATCATCAAATTATAATGCAGAACACGCCCCCTCCTCCCCCTCAACATGCAGCTGGCAATTTTTTTTCATGTCCTGAAATGACTTGTCGCTAATCAGGAGATAATGGCTTGAATTCTGCAAATGGGTTCTTCCTGTTCATGTTGCATTCTGGTCTATCAGAGCGTTGAAATTTATGTCTACACCACATCTGTGGAGCTTACATTATGAGGGAGCAACACTTAAATATGAACTAATACATGTCCTAACTAAGTCCAACAAGTCTTAGTTAGAGAATAACAGCTCGAGACGTGGACTCGCTGTTGGAGAAAGACCTACTTGAGAGACAAGTCTCAATGTGTAAAGAAAACACATATGAAGGAGCATATGAAGTTAATATAGCATAGCAGAATGTTTTTGAAGTTGTGGTTCCTGGCTACTTGATGAAAGTTGAATACAATATTTACAATACAATTGCTCAGCTCTGTTTTTGGTCACCACCTACCCCTGGGAGAAACACCTAGCTCTTTAGCTGCTAAATGCTCATTGTGAATTCCCATTGTGGATGTAGCATTCGGAGCCCTGAAAGACTTGGCTTCCCCTGGCAGGACTTGACTGGAAACTTGCTCTGGCACTTCTGAGAACTTGGAGATGTCTTTCGGGACTTGGCATAGATGTAAAAGCAGCTCTGGTTAATGTGTGCCGTTTACTTGCTGCTGTCAAACTTATTTACAGTACTGTAATACTGGAATTATTTCAATATTCCACTTCATTTAACCATTTAATGATAAGAAAGAACTGAAGGTGAAACAGGTTCTTTTGACTTGACTGTTTTAATACTCAGTTCAGTATCAATGGATAAGACTGAGTTAGTGTTAACAGCAACATGGTTGTGCGGCTACGTGGTAACACTCAAGTGTCATAATTTAAGAAGAAGGCCATAACAGTAGAGTGAAATAACTCTTGACAGCATTTCATTTTTAGATTAAATTTTTCTTGTGTCCCTGATGGCAGGATCGTTCTCTCTTTCACTCAGCATTTAAAAAAAAGAGAAGGGTGATATTTGTTGAGTTAGGACAGCGCAGTGTGATAAATGGAGATAGAAAACCGCAGAGGCTCACCTTCATGTCAGACGCCACTAATCTCCCGTCTGTGACACTCCAGCAGGGATTTGCAGATGACTCAAACTTCACCCTCTGTCATCTGAGAGCTGAAAAAACAATTCAAGGGGTGTCTGTCCTGGTTTCCCCCATCTCACGGTTGAAATACTCCACTTTTTCCACCATCTTTTGGATTTCAGTGCTGATATCTGAGAATTTTAATCTTGATCCCAGTTTAAAGAGGGCTAGTGACAGATCACATACAAAAACAGAATGATCGACAATGACATGAAAGTTCATTTCATCATTCTTTTTCTCTTTGTACATTTTTGTAGTTAGTGTTCTTAGTGTCATTGTCCTGTTATCTAATAGGCCTTTATAACAACTAATTATATAATAATTAACACCTATGCAGGGCTAACAGACAGAGGAAAAAAATAAATACGGAGTAAAATTTCAGTTTGAAACTGTATACCCACAGTACATGTTTCAAACCCAGAACCCTCTTAGGAAACAGTGCTTACCATTGATCTTTGATGCTGTACACAGAGTGTAGTGGTGGTGGATGATAAAGACAAGTGCGGTTGATGCATAACTTGTGTCGAAAACAAATACACAAACACTGTATCATTACAGGCAGCAACTGGGTTTCACACGTTCATTATATCATAATCTTGAGGCAATATTATGGCTGCAAGGAAGAAAACAAAATACAGGCACTTTGTCGCTGGTGTTCGTTTTAATGAGTCAGGCAATAAGCCAATATTCCTAATTAATCTGGATATATATTAGTTGCCAAATGTTGTCGAGTGGTTAAACTGTACTTTACTCAGAAGACTCTCCAGGGTAAAGGTGTCAAAATGTGAAAAACTTCAACCTGACAAAGCACATCACTGCAAACAGTTGCAGAGAAAATGATATGTTTCTGTGTGTGTGTTTGCATGCTAGGATTAATTCCTAATGTGTGAAATCAGCGTTCCATAAGCGCTGGCTCTCCCATCTGCCAAGTCCCATTTTTCAAAAAAATCTATTTGCAGCATGTGATGTACTCCTGCTTTTTGACATTAATTTCATTTCACCGTAACATCAAAGATGATAGAGTGTTCAAACCAGGCACCAGACAGCCACTGTGAGTGCAGCAGCGTTTGCTGCAGGTCCAGTGTGTGTTTGGGGGCACAATACCTGCCAATTAAAAGTCTGAGTTTCTGACAGCAGGAACAGATGATACTGAACTTCAGAAAGAAGATAGGTAATTAGCCACAGAGGAACAACGGACCACAGGGAGCGTTTCAGGAAGTGCTGCCAGAGCACTCTCCCATATCCACTGAAGTCACATGGCGGAGAGCATGGGCAGATATGATGGTGCTGATTGGTCTTCTTGCACCATCAAGTGGTGAAACCCTGACATGACAGGATGCGAGAGACGAGCTCATGAAGACAGTGAGTGCTGTGCATTCATGATGTATTTTCTGTTTTGTGACATTCCACGATAAACACATGGAACTCAACCTTTGAAAAAAATATGTTGCACCTCAGACACCACAGTGGCACCAGAAACAAAGACAAGTCTAGGCCATCAAGATGAATGTGCTGGAGTTGCTCCATAAACAGTCACTGAATGGCTAATCAATTATGATTAATATCACATACTGCTGGGGCATTAGCAGAATTCTTGTACTAATGTGTGTTGTGTGTATCACCGGAAAATTATGACAAATGAAGGAATGAATGAATGAACTGTTTCATGATCGTGTCATCATGCAACTTGGCCCAGCCCACGTGGGCTCACAAGACGTCAAAAATGAGCCACATCTAAATTTCAACACTACGAAAAAAGAAAAAACCCTAACCCAAAAATAAAGTAATCCAACTCCAGTCTGGAGTAAGTACTAATTAAATAGTCTATTTGTATATCTAGCCTTCTTCTCCAGGTTTTTGTGACATATTGAGTGAATTAACACAAAGCAAAAAAAAAAAAAAATCTAATTTTTCAAGTCATTTTTTGCCCAAAGAACTGTCTTCAATTATCTTACAGTACATAAGAAGATGGGACGCCCTGTCCACAGTTTTAACTGTTGTGTTGTATTCATACATAATATTTGTGTAATTTTTTTCCCACCCTCACTTATTGATTTTTAAGAGGTTTTGAAACTTTGAGAGCAATGCTCTCTCTTTTGGGAAAGTTCAGTTCACTTCGACCCGTTGCGCACATTAATACTTGGAACTTGCCCAGAGAAAGTATTGACCACTGCGCAGCTCCAGCTCACTCCACATGGGGTTAACGTCCTCGCTGGAGGGCACCGCGCTGGTGGTAATGAGGCAGCAGAAGAACTGCTCCTTCATTTCAGACACCCTGGACTGGTCCTGGCTTTTTTTTCTCTCTCTCTCTCTCTTCAGGCCGGTAATTCCCCACCAGAGGGACTTATCAGGAAATATTGTACGGGTAACTCAGCTAACTGCGAGTTAGGGTGTGGAAAAACAATCCGGTAATCTAACATAAAAATCAAAATAGTTCGCCAAAAGTGCCATGAATAGATGGTTGAAATGCCCAGCTGCTGCCACTCAAACAGCCATCCCATCTGTTGAAGGGGTAGGGTAAAGTGGGGCTCATCTGACTCATTGATTTAAGCCACAGCTGCTTTATATTGATTGCGAATCATACAATAGGAAGAATAGGAGGAAATGAAATATAATCAGCTCCTCATAACGAAAAACAGGATGAACATTCAGTAATCTAAACTGTCCCCTGAGAGCAGGATATTACATAAGCTGTCTATAAAACTCAGTAATATATGGCTTTAACACAGCCTGTAAACTTCCATGCCAAACAATCAATGTGGCCTCACATCCCAGCATCCTCTGCAGCGACGCACATTTCCACACCGATCACTGACAAATCTCTGCCCTCAAAAGATGCTGAGCGGAGGAAAATGACAAATCGCACCCCCTGGAAAGCACCGCACACATCATGCGTCACATCATGGGCGCTGGGGGAGTGGAAGTGTGTGGCCAGCCCGTTCTATACTGACACATTGGTTCAGTGAATATGGCAGGAAGCAAATGCTGGAGTGCCAAGCCAAATACACTTAGCGCCCCCCCTCCGCCCTATCAGTTTTTTGGAATGAAATGGATCCAGCAGGCAGTCGGAGCCTGTTGGCCCCCGCGGGCCGTTTGGATGCACAGAGGCACATAAGAAGCTGCAGGGAGCCGATGAGCGCTCGGTGGGTCGGGGCTGTTTGAGAGGGCCGAGGTGGGCGCACAGTACGACCATTCAGATCGCTCGCAGAGGAGACATGAAGAGAGAATCAGCGGGTCTTTATAGGGCAGCAGCAGGGAAAATGCCTGTTATATAACAATAACACCATATGATGGCATGGCCTGCACAGTGCCTGCGTAACTGATCGAGAGAGACCAGTTACCCAGATGTTAGTCTCTATTTATAGGAGGGAACCTTAGGAGATATTCTCATATGTTTCGTGTCCACTCGGGGAAATATCGTGATGGTGATCAGAATTCTGGCTTTTCTTAACCCCCCCAGATGAATCCCTTTTATATTTCTTCAGGACGTCTGGCAACAAGCTGCGTACAATCAAAACTGCCTTGGCACCAATTATGTGAACATTCAGTGCGAGGACAAGACCAATACATCAGTCCACTGAGGTTTATGGACGGTATTTTGTCTTCATGACAAGTGGTGTGAGACCAAGAGGTTTAAGGGTCTGGACAGGCAGGAAAAAAAGTTGATCAACATCCATGGATGAAGTGCCAATGAGCAAGGCACCTAACCTCCCTTAAATGTTCCCCAGAGGCTGCAGCTGCCCATAAATCAAGATTATTTTCCTTCTTCTCATTCATTAAAGGATAAGTTCACCATATCCACAGTCCTGTGGTGGTCTGTAATGCTGATCAATCATGCAAAACTAAAACTGAATCCCTCAGTTTTTTGGCAAAGTGGTCTCATGTGAAATTACAGAAAACTGGCATAATGTATCAGCTTTTGGCAGCTCATTTATGATAAAAAAAAAAAAAAAAAAACGAGTCAAACTCCTGTTTAAGTGCCAGACACAGTCACGCATCTGACACAACAGAGACTGATTTTAAACCTAAGTCGGCCGATGGATAAAATCTGACACAATGCATGGAAAGGATTCTTGATAAAAGTCCGAGTCAGCACGTGCGGACAGAGCGAAGGTCAGGGACGATGAAAGATGAATGAGGAGCCGGTGTCAGGCGCTCGGGGGCCGGGTGCCAAAGGTGTTGGCCGCTCGGGTGTCACCGGCTGGCCTGTGTGCGAACAGAGAGCAGAGAACAGGAGATCAGCGGCTCAGGACGTATCAGATCACCAGGTGGAAAGACACATTCAGCCCCGCGCCTGGACAAGTCAACAGGTAAGATCTCCGTCCGTGTAGGTTTATGGGAAATTAGGGGGAAAATACAAAGATGTTTAAGCTTCTTATTATAGATGGTCATTTTTGAGGTGTTTTTTTAAAAAAAAAATCTGGTTTATTAGGTAGTTGATAAAGTTGACTAGGAAACTAAGAGTAGCGGAAAGTAGCTAAGCAGCATTTACTCAAGAAATGTAGTAAAGTACAACTTTTACAAATTTGTACTTTAAACTAGCCTTGTTTTTGTTCTCCGATACTTTGCACTTTTTACTTCACATTTATTTTATTTTATGTTATTATTATACAGAGAATACAAACAATTACAAAAAGGATAATGTAGGGCAAATTAGGTCCACTGTGCCTGGACACATTAGTGCATCTGTGAATAATACAATACTTTAATAATAATATAGGACTCTGAAAGCTACTGCTACTTTTAACACTTAATAAAATTTGAAATAGTAATTTTATGACTAATTGTAGGTTTTAAGTCAAGGTTTTAATTTAATAACGTTTCTCACAGCACTGGAAATGAAAAAGGTAAATATGGATCAAATGAATGCATGATATATACTGTATCTGGGTGACAGACAGTGAGGAATAAGATTGAGTTACTCCTACACAACGTTTACAGATGATCAAATAGCTCAAGACAGCACAGGCCTTTAAGATCTCATATGTCAACCACATAAAGACATTAGAAATGATATCTGTCTCATTTAATTGCTTGTTTTCTGCCAAGTTGTCGTGCTGATAGAAATGAGAAAAGTTTGTTCTCCTTCCAGACACTATGGGAGCAAGAATATGTCTGATATATGACAGTAACGGCTTAAAATAACCAGATTTGGGACACACACACACTGACAGGAGAAGGAGATGGATTGACAATGAAGGAGCATCCATGTCCTGTGTTTTTCCTGCTGTTTACCACCGGAGGCTGAGGTGCACTCATGCATACATAGGCTGCTAATCTCAGGGGATGGCTGCCTGCCTGCTGCCTCCCCTCCCAGAAGCACTAGCTCAGCAGATGACATGGACGTGGATGCAGCGATTCGGTTACAGATACTGTAATTCACTGACAGGCTGCGCAGGAAACAATGGAGGCTTGTTAGTGTACAGTGGAAAAAAACAAAAAGATCAGTGTCATCTTAATTTAGATTTCCCTGGTACAGGTTTTTTTTTTTCCTGAGGGCCCAGTGTGACTTGAACCCCTGACCACTACAGCTTTTATCCCTGACTCCATTGGCTGAGCTGCAGAACCACACTGACCTCACCAGTCCATTTAGAGGAGGAAGTCTCAAACCATTTTCAACTCTCATCTCAGGACTTTATATCATCTGCACCAGAATGAATCATATCCAACCTTCTTCTCTGTTCACACTGACAAAAACAAAGCACACTTTCACCCCTACACACACACACACACACACACACACACACACACACACACACACCCCGTTATGTCACTGTACATCACAGCTCAGTCATGGAGTTATAATGGAGGTGATTAGCCTAGCTTAGCATAAAGACTGAATATTAGCCCATTGCTACCTTATTATTACAGTAATGAAATGTGCACTATACATGGTTTCCAATACTTTTTGTGATCTATGGTGTAAGCTTAAGTATTTATTACACAAGGGAAATCAGTATTAAAGTCAGAACCCTAATGTGTATATACATTATGTTGCTGTATTTCTGTGCTAATGCTTCAGTTCAGAATGGAGTCGCATCAGCGGGAGTCAATGAGAAGATCGAGGAGAAACAGCAAGGCTCGCCTTCCAGATCTCTTTTATAAGGGAGGAGACAGAGACACTCCTGTAAGTATGTAAATATCATTACGTGTGCATCTGAACACTCTGATCCTCACCACTGAGTGATTTATCTTTATTAAACAGATCCCAGCTCAGCCTGGCAGAGATGCTAAAATGATCCACTCTATCGCCAGTCTGATCCGAGCAAAGAGCAAACTCCTCCTCCTCGAGAGTCCTGACACCGTGGAGATCTACAAGGTGAACGTTTTTCAGCCGAACACCATTACAGTACTATTACAGTGAGAGATGCTCTCATTTAATCTGCTGCACTGCTGCAGTATTGGGAGGGAGTGGTGGTGGACCGGGTTTTTTATCATCCACAGTTTTGGCACCCAAAATACATGAACTAGTTATTAAAGCGAGTGCTGGGTGCGCTAAGATCCCAAACCAATGATTTAAGATGAATGCCTTTAATTTTTCTGCATGTGTCCTGTACAGCTGAACGAGCCAGCAGCTCCGTCTATGCGAGCTGGTAAAGACGATGTTTACCTCCCAGCCATCACTACAAAGGCCTCAAGTCTGAGCTCAATCCGGGGGGCTCTGAGTCAGTCCTGCCCTTACTTGTACAACAAGCGCAGAGGATCTTTCTCTTCAGTTGCGTCTCAGAGAACCGGCGGCCATCCTACAAGACAGGTAATTTGGCAGCTGCTTGATTCCCAATAACCACAAATTAAAACGTGCTTCAAAACCTGCTCTTTCCGCCCTCTCTTGTCGTATCAGACTAACCTGAAGGCCCAAAGAGAGGCAAAGAAATCCAATGTCACGGTGACAATGACCTACCTCGGACAAGGTCGTCGGGGGTCAGGGGCGGGGTCGGCTCGGGACGAACTGAAGGTGCTCCAGCAAGTCAACGGAGGGGAGAACATCTGTGTCTACAAGGGCCTGGTGACTCCAGGAGGTAAGGAGTCAGTTCTGCCTTTGTTTGTTTTTAGCATCATTTTTTTAAAAAAAGGGAAACAATTAGACAAAATTCCCCCCAATGCCTCACATCTGCTCTTAAAGAATCACAGCAGAGGATGATGGTGGGGAGGCAGCGTTTGAGTAAAATAAGAGTGGAAAGCTGATGTGTGAGCTGACAGAAAACCATCACACACAGAAAGTCAGCAGACGAGACAAGTTATTTCATCTTCTGCAGCTGCTGCGTGTTGGTACACAGCCGTCACTCCAGGGGGTGGCAATCACAGTGTCAGGCAGTTGTACAAGGTTACAGGTTTCTGCTTGAGACTGTGTGTGTGATCTGTTTGCAAACTCCCCTGTAGCTGTGTATAGTAAGTTAAAGAAGTAAAACACACAGCACTGCAGACAGCCCATACACGTTAAATCCTCACAGTAAATCATAATCAGCATCACTTTTTACTTTCATAGTTTGGCCTTTACTGCAGACTCGACTTTACACCGGGTAGTGTGAGTGGTGCTGCTGAGATCGTACCATATATTATTTTTTTTGTTTGTTTTGTCTTAGAATCAACAAAAGTTTGACCCAGTACCTGGAAAATGAAAGCAGCGACGGCTTTGTTCACCCAAATCACAGGAAAAAACATGGGGCTATTTTCTCACTTAACTGTAATGACAGTCATTCAGAGAGTTTTGGTTTTACACACAGACCTCACTGTGAACAGTGGAAGCACTTTCCACTGAGAAAACAGTCTCCACAGAAACACACTGTTTCTTAATCCGACCTGAGAAAGTTTGATTTTAGCCTTGATTTGGGTTCATTTTAAATTAATGTGACATACTGTGTGCCGGCCTGGAATTCAGGTCATTGCTTATGAAGAGTTACGAGCTGAACACGTTAGGAACCTCTGCTGAATGCTATTTCTTGGCAACTGCCTTTCCAAGTGTCTCATAGCAGCATTGAGCAGAGCGCCAGAGGAAATCCACCCCTGGACCTGTTGACCTTTAATGTAACATATGCCAAACGTGACAGCCTGATAAGCATGCTGAATCGATTACAGAGAGATCAAACACAATCATCTTCAACCCTCCAGCATCTCGTAACGTTGTCCCCTCGCGTCTCTCAGAGCAGTTCCAGTTTGTCTCCCAGAGACACAGGGGTTATCCCTTCAGCGCGACCCTGTACGTCAACGGCATCATGGTGGCCAGGATCAGTTCCTGCTGCGAGTACCGCTACTCCCCCGGCTTCCAGCAGGGCAGGAAGAGCTGCTTCAGACTGACGTGGCTGGCCGGGGGGATACCCTGCTACAGGTCAGGTTCCGTCCTCTGGGAGACGGACGGCGTAAACATTGGCAGAAAATGTGAAATTAGCACCAGTCAAAACAGAAGGGGAAAACCCATTGCTCTGCAGATATAACATATCATAGGGTTGACAGAGGAGGAAAAAGGATGCATATTGCATGACATGGGGGAACGATGTTGCTGGTGGTATACAGGGGAGGAAATATGAGTCACGATGAAAGCAGAGTTTTCATCTTTTTCAGATGTACAAGTCTGCGAAACAAATACAGCTCCTGCCAGCAGCTGAACAACGGCACAAAGGAGAGCTTAATTCTCCCTCTAGAGCTCAGGCCTGGCAACGGTACAAACCCTGGAAATGAGTGTCTCAATTTTCCATTACTTCCTAAAGCTTATTCATCAACATTTTTTTGACATTAGGCCCAGTCCAGGATTTCAGTGGGCTAGTTTACTGACAAAGCATCCCACAAAACATCTTTTTTTCCCCCTTCCATTGTGTGTCTTATGTCTCCAATGCAGGCTCCATTGACTCATGTCCATCATCCCCTCTTTTTGTCCCGGCCAAACCAGAGAAGAAATCAGCGAGGAGGACGAGGAAACACACCAAGGAAGGTGGGGTAGGCTCTACAGACAGTGAGGACCAGGCCGTCGCTGGGATTAAAGAGACCTCCAAGAAGAAACGACGCAAGGGTCAGAGTCATCAGAAAGAGAGCAAGGGCAAGACAGCTGGAAAAAGCAGAGGGGAAGGGCAACAAGAAAGCAAGGGCGCAGAGGCCTCGCGGAGGTCATCGGTAACAGAGAAATGTGAAGCGTCATCAACAAGACACGAGCAGCAGAAAACAGCCGGCAATGTCGGCGAGCTGCAGACAGAACAGCCGCGAATGAACGAGACGAGCAAAGTCCTGGGTGAGCGGCGTTTAAATCGTTTTATCTGCTCTCACTCCTGTAGCAGAGGATGGAAAATCAGAGAATACACTCTTCCACACTTTTATGTGTAGATGTGGATGACCTCGAGTCCATCCGCATGTGGTATTTCCATTTAAGATATTGGGAAAGAACGAGAGCTTTTCTTTTTAAGATTCATTGCAGGTTGAGGAAGCACTGACTAAGCAGACTGGAGAGAAACAGAAGGAACTGGGATCAAATGGGAAAAACAGGGAAAGACTGAGGGACTTCTACGAAGAATGTGTGGAAATGAGCGCAGCGCTGGAGCACAGCCCAAACAAACACAACTGGTTCAAGGCAAACAGTGAGTGAAGAAACCGCAGCACAGTAGGAACAAACTGGAATCTCCCCGGAGTGCTGTAACAGATTTACATAATACACTTTAGCACAAAAGGTTGGATTTGCGAGAAAGCGTCGTACTGAACGACGTCTTGTTTTGAGGGAAGATGGATGGCGAGTGGAAGAGGTTACAAACACGCCTGCATAAACAAATGTCACTGCAGCAGCTCTGTTGAACAACAATGCTCAAAGTGAATTTTAGATTTTTACATTCTCACATCCACACTGGGTCTCAATATCATTGTCTGCACTTATAGCTCTGGGAGAAAGTTTTATTGTGGCTGTTTGTTTTTTCTGCTGTTTGTTTGCTTTCTGTTTGCCAAGTCCTGGAGAGGTGTCGGCTCCAGAAGAAACTGTCATCGTGCCCCAAAGCTCCAGGCTCAGATGTGGAGCTCAGTTCAGAAAGTGACACTGTGCCGCAACCTGATGGAGAGCCAGAAGAAAAAGAAGAAGAAGAGGAAGAAGAAGAAGAAGAAAAAGAAGAAGAAGAGGACCTAGCCAGCAAGAGCACCGGTAAAGAACAAGACCTGCAGGCACAGGTATTTCCCCGTGTGCATGATGATTATTATATTGTGGTCTTTTCAGCTTTAATGGGGAAGTTGTAATACAAATTTTCCACAGCGACGCAGCAGAAATGGCACTGTAACAGAAATGAAAAAGGAAAATTGAAGGTGCAAATGTCACCTGCTCGCACATTAGGATTTAAATGAGTTGATGCGGGCGAGAAGGAGTGGATGTGTACTTCTGTGCTGGCCTGTTTCACAATTTACACCTCCCCAAGTTGGATATAAAACATAAAATCTACTACAGCAATAGGAAAAGGGCATTATGCCGCGTGGTGCAAGACGTTAATGATTAATTCACTACAAATTCAGTCCAAACTAAAGGATGATTCCATTATCCAGGAGGTTAATACACAAACGGCCGTAACAAACGGTCACCGAGTTTTATCTGGGACAGGCAGGCGTTTGGCTCAGTCGCACCCATCGCGATGAAAAAGCTTCCGACCGTGCCTGAAAAATTCCTCAAGGTCTAGCAAAGTGGCGCGGCGGATTTGGCCGACGGCCAGACCATATGTCTCTCTGGACTCTCACCCCATCTCTGTGTTTAGAAAACCTCCAGCACCTGCCCAGCTCACATCTCACTCCCGGGCCACCGCGCACATTTTGGTGCCGCCGCCACCGCCGCTCTCACAGACAGTAAACAGTCAATGCTTCGCAATACTCGACTCTAAGGGCCCTGGTTATTTCAGTAAGAGAGGAAAATAATCTGTCTATGCCACAAAATGGGATTTCTGTATTACACAAAAAGTTGCTGTGTGGCAATTGAGGTGAACTAGAAGTTAGAGGAGATATACATCTGTTTGTATTACTTTTTGCAGTCTTGTACCCTCGTGTGGGTGACCAATGTCCTGATAGGATTACAGAACAGAAAAATAAATAAATGCATTGGTCTTATTGTAAAATATTACATCTTTTAAGACTTCAACAACCCTTGGTCTTCGGAAACTCAGTGGATAAACTCTAAAACTTTTGGAAATCAAAGTTTTTGCTGACATCTTGCACCAAGTCAAACAAATCCCCCCCAAAAATAAAGCAGCACAGTTCACACACCTACATGACGTTCTTTTCTCCTGACTGCAGCTGGACGCCATGATGATGGTGCTGAGCACATCTGATGAGGTGGAGCAGCTGGTTCTGAGGAACACGGACCTGACGGACGACCACCTGCTCAGCCTGGCGCGAGCCCTGAAGGCCAGCCCGTCCGAGGTCAAGCTGCTCAACCTCAACCTCAACCTCATCGGCCCGTACGGCGCTCACATCCTGCTGGACGTCCTGAGAGCAAAGCCTCAGGTCAAAGGCTTACAGTAAGTTCACAGCTCCAAAAGACAAAACAATTAAGCTGGAAAACACACTGAAGAACAGGCAGATCCAGGAGCATCAGCCTAACAGCTCTAATGTGACCATAAAAGAAAATAATAGAACTGACAAGGCAGAAGAAAGATACAGCAAATCCAAGGACGGCCTTCTCACTGCAGTAAAAAAATTTTAGCTTTCAACTGTTGAATTACACAATCCATCTTCTTTATGTGAACAAGAAATGCCTCCAGTGCCTTACCTTTCTGAGTTATTTCCTTTTTCCCTGGCTAAATGTGCTAGAGCTTGTCTTTGTGGCATTGCTTCGCAGAAATATTACAAGATTTAGAAACTTAAAAGTGCACGATGAAACGTGCAAGAAAAAGCACGAGCATGGCCTGACATCACGTCATACAGGACAAAAAAAAAAGAGAGCAGGGAGGGGGGCTTAAAGGAATAGTTGTTTTTTGTGGACTTTGTTTATATCCTGGCAGAGAGTTGGGTGAGAGCATTGATTTCACTCCCTCGTCTGTTCATTAAATATTAGGCTACAGCCAACAGCTGGTTAGCTTGGCTTAACGGCTCTGAGCGGCTGCCAGGCAACCTCCAGGAAGTTACATGGTCTCGGCACGGCATGTTTTTTGTATGGATTAAAAAAAATAGATGTAAAATTTACTTTCTAGTTTTTATGCTGTGAACAGCCCCCCGGCTGCTGGATCGAGCGTCATATTTAACAGACAGATGCAGCGGCATCAGTCTTCTCACAGCAGATCTGACACCCTATGATGGTAGACACGACTGTCAAAACGACGATGAGAGTGTGTGTTTAAATTGCAACGTTACCCCTGCACAAAACACGAAAAACACATTTACAATACAGTGAATAATCCCCCACCCACCATATCTTTGATTCAATAACAGGGAAACGTCTATAGAAATCATCCAGGAGATAGATAGACAGCATTTTTCCATTAGATGTTATGGGTTTGAAGTGACTGAACAAGCAGCAGATATGAAGAATATATGGGGAAACAATGCTTGTTGCAGCCTTATGACTCACATGTAACATGAGGGAAACCATCATATCAGGGTGCGAGTGGCTACAGTTCAGGAATCATCATAAACGTCTTTGGGCACCACGTTTTTCTCTCTCTGCAGCCTGTTTGGAAACAAACTGCGTGACCATGGCGTGCTGACCCTGTTGAGTGGAATAGCTGAACTGCAGGAGCAAACAGCGAGAGTGGCTGCCGCCATCCAACAGGCCGCGCTTTTCCCACCGGAGCAGAACATGCTCCTGCAGCTCCCCACCGGGTGGCGCTCCTTCAGGGTTTTTGCACTTTCAGAACTGGACATCGGGGGAAACGGCCTGAGCGGCGACGGGCTGAAGGCGTTAGCATCATTTGTGAGGCACCACTCGCATCTCCGTTACTTGGGGTTGGCGCAGACCGGCGGCGCAGACCTGGCGGCGTGGAAAGACCTTTTCGACATTCTAAAGGGAAACGGCTCGCTGACCCAGATCATCCTGGACGAGAACAACCTGGGCGACCCCGGGGTCAGGCTGCTGGCCGACATGCTGAGGGAGAACACGAGTCTGCGGCAGGTGGATCTGGACAGGAACGGCATCAGCGACGTGGGAGGGAACGACATCATGGCCGCTGCTCTGCAGGACGCGGCTCCCCCTCAGGCACCTGAGCCTTCAGGAGAACAACATCAGTGCAGGACTCATGAGCAGGATACAGGAGGAGGTAAAACACCAGTGACTTCTGCACAGTGGAGGAACCCTGACGTGATCATGGGAGGCTTTGTTTACATTTTGAAGTCACAAAAGGAAAAAAAACTGACTCATTTGACCTTCAAACACACACACACACACACACACACACACACACACACACAGGGATCTCTTCCTCCCTACAACTGGGTGGCCCAGCTAACAAACGCTGCACCGTAGTTTAGCCCAGGCAGGTAGTGTAGGAGGCATGTTTGCTTTAGGGCTGCACTGTGGTCTGGACGCGGTTTCAAAGAGATCTCAATGAACTGAACCTTTCTTCCTTGTGGCGAGGTTACATCTTCACCTTGATAGGTTTTTTTCACCCCCTTTTTTCTTCTTCTTCTCCTTCCCACCAGTGTTACCCCTCATGACTCCACACCTCCCTTCAGCTCTGCTAAAAAAAACCCGACTCAGCCGGCACAACGGCTCACTGATCCCGCTGTCATTTTATCAAATCATTTTCTGCCTCCCAACACAAAGGCAACCAGTGATTCACTCCACCCACGGTATTTACAGGTCACGGATGACTAATCCAAGACCACCCCCACCCCCCCACAACGTTTCAGTAGCCATCATTAGATCCCCTTTCTCCACTTCTGCAAATCAAAAGAGAGTTATGGACAGCTAAGCCATGCCACGTCAACTCTCCCTATTTTGTCGTTCTTTTCTCCTTACGTGCTAGACACTGCTTCTATTCAGAATCTAAGCATGAGGGGAAAGGGGGGGGGGAGCAAAACTAGGGCAAATTCACCGAATTTTCAGGCCGTCATCTCATTGTTCTATCAGCGCCGACATTCTGAGAATAACTGTACCTGTGATCAAAGCTTGTCAAAGCGGTAATTATCTCCTCCTCGCAGAGCTGCCAGTAGTGATTCTGCTGAAACCAATCCCTCCACATTTCATCTGCAGCCTCCGCGAAATTCCTCCTCTGTGGAAACCCCGATAAAGACGCTCCTTCGAAAAGCCCTGGGAAAGGACAACAGATAAATCAGACCGCCGCACCTTAAGACTGAGAAGCTGCCCTGTTCCCAATAAGACTGTGTTTGTGATGCTGCTGCGGTGTCGTGCATTTAAAAGACTCTGCGTAGCAAAGAACAATGCCTGGTTGACGGCATCAAATTTTTGTAAGGTCACTTCTTTGTACCTGAAGTCTCACAGGTGAAATTTTGTTATCGGCACTAGAAGGTCCCTTTCTGGTGGTTGATCTTTTAAGATCTCAACAGCCACATTTGTTGCAGGGTGAATACAGACGTAAGCACCGTCATGCCTGGCTGAGCATAAGCCTGCAAACAAGAGCTGCAGTGTAAGTCGCAGACTCCTTCGATAAGGTCTCCGTGCTTCTCTGTTACACGTAAAGCTCAGATCAGTGACCCCATTGTCTGTCTGCTAACGTTATCTGTATTTGGCTTGAAACAAATCCTGCAGTGTTACAAGCTCCTTTCAACTGATCTTCCAAAAACAAGGCCTTAAATCACAGAAGCTCAGTCTGTGAGGAATTTACAGGTTCAACCGAGAAAAACAGTTTGCCCTTTCAGGCCTTTGTAGTCACATGATGCCTCGCTAGTGCAGTACGCGCTGTTCTACGGCCCAGAAACAATCAGACTGAACACATCAGTCCTCTGTGTGACTAACAGGTGAACCTTTAACCACCTGCATGTTTGCAAAACAAGGAATTACTCTTTCCTACAGTCAAAAGTTGTACGTCTGATACACAGGGGTTAAGTTTCAGACAGCCATCGCTGTGCTGTGGGGGAAACAGAGAGCGGAGAGAATTCAATTTCTTGACTGTGACTTCGGGCGAAAACCAAACAAATGAAGTGAACAACGGTTACTTGCGCTCGAGGGAAGATCAATGATTGAGACTTCTTTAAGTTCCCCGCGGCCAGGGTGATGCAGTTCATTTCCACTTACAGTATCTGAAGGGTCAGTGTCTGTTGCAGGGCCATTAATGACTGATGTCTTTGTACATCTGGATGCGCACAGGTAGGTAAAACTTTCTAATGTATATTCAGCCTTGATGGCAGCGGTGCTATGGGGCCGGCGACGTCAGCTGGTCTGTTCACCGGTTTGGTCCAGACTGAAAGATTTCAACAAGCATTAGATGAATGAGGAATTTTAGTGAAATATCTCAAGAACTATCACAGGGTGTATATGTGTAATATATTTGTTTACATACTAAATTAAGATGGTGAACATTATACCTGCTGAACGTTCATGTCTTCACAGTATGCCATCATTAGCATTTGGCTAAAAGCAGCACTATGGCTATTGCAGAAACTCAGAGCTGAACTCTTGTGAAATCTTTAATTGCGCATAAAAATGTATAATGAATAACAAAACTTTATTCATTCAATCTGGCGTTTCCAAACCTCCATCCTGCATCATTTCTACCACCACCACCAAAAAAATAAGACCAAGGCATGCTGGGACAGATCGTCTTTGTGGGTCTGATTCATGGGAACAGTTGATGTATAACACCAGGGAACAGATGGGCAGGTACATGCAAACATCCCGTCAGGAGCGCCGGGACATTTCCCCGTGGCCCGAGGGTCGGGAACAGTCAACTTGACCACGAGATGATGGGTCTCTCAGAATGTAAGTATCTCAATGAAACTGACTCAGTGTAAAAAAAACAAACCTCAACATCATCAAGTGTCACAGCCATCATTTTATAGCGTTTTAGTCGACTGGAGAAACGGATGGAAGTCATGGTGAGAGGGAAAGGAAAGGTGGAGCAGAGGGGGAGAGAATGAAAAAGAGCCCTGAAAAAAAATACTCGTTAAAACATACACACACACTAAAACTCAGTATTCAGCCCCAAATGTTTGCTCCTGTAAGGGCAGGGGTTTGTGTACAGTGGACCCGGTTCCAGGCTACATTTAGAAACCCAGTTGGTGTGTTTGTGTCCACCGGAAACCTGGGGGGGGGTGGACCTCTGTCAGAACAGCAAACCCTCTGTTGTGTCCACTTAGGTCCATCCTGTGCTTAACACAGGCACACACTAATTTGTTTTGTCTAGCTTTGTCCAAATCAGACGTTACCTGTGCAGCTGGTTTAGAGGACGTTCGTTGTTAATTCACAATTTTTTTCATTTTTCACATGGACTGGAGAGCGGCTTTACAGCTGGCTAAGTACAATCACTGTCTGAAAAGCTAATCAGGGAAGTTACAATGCTCACGATGAACTGCAGCACGAAGATCTGAGTCTCCATCGTCTCAGCTGTTTGCAGGAGACAGTGAGAAGGGGGCAGGAAGTTGACGTTGGCTCACGCTGGCTCCACGTGCTGTAGCAGACGATGAATGCGGACTGACCTGGCTGAAGATGAGAGCCAAGGTGTCTCCATTTGTGACATGTAGCGCTGCAGTGAGATCTCTCTCCGTAACAGATCCCCTTTATCGTCAAGAATAGGAGAGCAATTTATAGCGCGGCGATAAATTACGCATACATTACTGGAAAGCAAACTGTTCCTACTGCTTTGACGGACAAAACTGGCCAAGTTAATGTCGTCAAATGTAAATCTGGCACATAAAATGTGTTTTCTGTTAATCTGAAATCCCCATCCAGTTCTTCACTTTGATTATCTGTGAAATGAATTTTATTGGCTCTTGCAGACTAAATAAATCTGTCCCATGTGCTTTGACTACTTTAGGATACCAGTATTTTTGAACTGATTCCACTATTATTCAAAGATTAAAAAAATATATAATTTTTTCTTTGTATTTTATTGTCATAGTGGTGGGAGAGTCAACAGCATTTGTGGGTAGGGGACCCACAACATATGTCGAGACGACAAAATAATTACTGAGGCAGGATCTTTAGAACATACGGAGATTTTCGACTTGTTAAAAATAATTGAAATTAAACAATCCAAGAGGGAAAAATCCCATCACGATGTGGTTACATACAGTATGTATCAAACCACATCGTGATGACAAGGAAAGCACATGGACATTTGGGTCATTTAAAAAAAAAAAGTACAAACCAATGAGACACATGAAAAAAAGAACATTAGTGTAGTCTGTGAGGAATGTCCATCTATAAAGGCAGAGGATTACGTGACTGTGAGCCTGACAATACTGTTATTAAAGTCTTCACCTTCATGTTCAGTGCACTCCGTGGCCATGATCACTACATTACGTGACATGGCTTTGTGTTGCCGGTGAAAGAAAAGTTTTAGAATCCGCTCCTTGAACAATGGCTCCTGCCGCTGTTTGACATTTGGCAGAAAGAGCAGCTTTTCAATATGGATTATTCATCAGTGGTTTGATCCTCCACTCAAATGTCACCACAACAATGCCTCGGACTTGGCAGCCGCGTCTGTCTTTCTGCAGCTCCGCGGGGTAAGGAATTGGCAATAATTACCACATCTAATGTGGCCTTCAGAAAGATTTAGACTTTGGGTTCAAGCACTCTTGCTTTTCAAATTATTATTATTATTATTGCCATTTTTTATTGAGAAGAGAGGAAGGAAATGAGAGTCTTGGCTCACCGCCTCGCTGCAGTATTTGTGCTCTGTCCTCTGGCTTATATTGTTTTCTAAATAAGTTGTGAAGATGTGGGAAATGTGTGAACTGCAGCATGACATGGTGTCTCAGATGACTGATGGGTTAAGGTTAGGTTGAGCTGCCTGCTGTGGTGATAATCAATTATTTTGATAGTTCTTTATTTTATCACATTAATATTTGGATCATTTTCTTAAACCGCAGATATTTTTTTTGGTCTCCCATTGCCAGGAAACAACCCCAGCGATTTCCTGGACTGCAGAGTCTCAGAGTTGATACTGTATATTGAAATTGTCTGTTTTGGCCGAACGAACAATATGAATCCCAAATATATTTATTTTTAAATCTGTGAAAACAAAGAAAAGCGGCACTTCTGACAACCTTGAATGAGGGAATCTTTTGTCATCAGCTTCAATTTATGTGCTCATGTTTATGTAACTATTAAACCAAATTCAAAACCTCCTATTAAGCAGAAGCGACACAGTTTCATCCCATGTCAGGGCCGTTTTAAAAAAAGAGCTCTGCTATCATATCACCACTCTAAATTTGTACTCACTAAACCTGAATGAATAGAACTTTTCTCCAAATTTCCTGTTGTATGTATGGAATGGGTAAACAGAGCACCGGGGCATGCTCTTATTGGATCCAGCTGGGCCTGGACAGAGGTGCTGCATTCAGCGAGCTCCCCTGCTCCCCAAGACACGGGAGTAAAACAAAAGACTCTGTGTTTATCACACAAGAGTTTCCATCAGCGGAGCATGACATGAAAGGATCAATGTGCTATTTTTGTAAATTCATATTTTCAGGCCTGTGAAAAATGAAAAAAGAAAAGGGAAGCAGGATAAACTTAAACATAATCATCATCCCTTCAGGTCTTTTCATGTTTTCACAAAATCACAGCCGCAGTCGGGGGAATAAATCACTGTAATTCTTATGTGTGCAACCAAATGTTGCTCATTAATTATGTGACTGCTCTATTAACTAAAGATGATTCATATGGATATAGTAAAGCCTGCATGCTTACATTGTGTGTCTGACTGCAGCAGGATCCTCCAACTTCCTGCAGACGCTGAATGTCTAATATCCATTGTAATGTTGGGGTATACTGGCCAGCTGACTTCTATTACCCACCGCTGGTCTGGAGCACAAACACACAGCCACAGCGCCTATCCACACCTGTCAATGGTTACAGACAAGGTCCAAGATGGTAGTCATATGTGACGAGTGGAAGAAAATCAACTCCAAATAGAAAGACTTGCCTGTAGATCACTTAAAAAACCAAAAAAAAAACCCTACTCTGTTTAATTTCTCTTTCCACCAGAGCTCATTCATGGTTTCCATGAAACAAGCTCTTGGCCTCATCACAGAATGGAAGGTCTTTGCTTGGATTGGAAGGAGGTCCTTGTTGAACGGCTGTCAGGTAGGAAGTCGGTGATAAAACTGCGGTGCTCTTGCCTTCGGGCGCCGTGTCTCTGAGGCCAACTTAAAATCGGCTCTCAAGCTTTTGCGTGTCAAGGACCACCAGCATAGGTATGAGACCACGAAGCCCCTATGTGCCCCGAGAAACCATAACTGGGAAGATTTTACGTAACAGTTACATAACTTTCTGCAGCCTATGTTGCAAGGGAAAGGCTGGATGCTGACATCAATTACTCAGCCTCTTTCTTCTACCATTAAAGGAGAAGTGTATCGTTTCTATATTTTTCTTACTGTCAACAAACACCATGAAAAGACCAGAGTGTCTGTGCAGCCAAAGCCTGATATAGTTTATTCCACCCTGCCATAGAGCTCTATTGTTGTCCAAAAGCACATCACTAAGTGACAGGTTCCTTCATTACCATGAACTTGTGCGCTGTAGTTTATTTTGACTGGTGTAAACACACAATCCATCTGCAGCTGAAAATAGTCCCCAACAAATGCCCTGTTCGGTCCTGTTTGAGTGACATTTGTTGAAACCCAGTGTACCCAGCTGTTTCAGGAAATCATTTAGCCTTGTTAAAAAGGGAAGCTATAAATTTGTCACCTGTTTTTAAAGACACACATCTTCAGTAAGAATGAATAGGCTTGGGTCAGAGTGCCAAAGACTGGTCAGGGAAGTCAGGAAGTACTAGGGAACTGTCAAGTGCATTGTTGGTTGTGGTTGTTGGCAATGACAAAGGATTTTGCCAACCTCCTAAAAAAAAAAAAAAATAAAAGGGTCGTTTTTGTTTGGGCAGGTTTTTTTGCCTTTGGATGGAGCCAGGCCATTTCCCCCTGTCTGCAGGTTTTATAGCTGCTCAATGTAGTTCATGTTCGTGGTTCCGGCATGGAAGAGTCATTAATCTTCTCATCTAACTTTGGCAAATAAGAGTATTTCACAAAATGTTGAAGTATTCCTTTAAACCCTTCCTGTTCTTACTTGACCTCCCCTGGCACGTCTTCAAGAACACTTGGCCGTCCCTGGTCCACAGTTTGAGAGCGCGCTTCCATAGGCTGCTACAGCAGTCGTTACAAACCGCATGAAACCAAACACCAGAGATTGGTGATCTTCTTCTGAGCTCTTCCACGGGCCACGAGGACATTGCCCTTCTTGTCTGCGAAATAAAACTAGCGGTAACAAAAGCTCACATCCGACGTAGCCCAGACAGGTACATGGGAAGTTCTCTTTCAAAGCGGCGAGCTCCCTTCCTTCCTGGCCCTTGGAGGACGGGCTGTGAGGGGGCTCTGTGTGAGCAGGAGGGATCCAGTTGCAGGCGGCTGAATCGGTGCTCTGTTGGGTCTCCCCTGGACACTGTCATAGCGTGTTTGCTGAAGGCGGGTCAATGAGGACTTTCTTTGGCAGAGGAATTTCACAGCACACGACAGCACATGCACGCACGCACACACACTTGAACTAGTGCAGCCCTGCAGCCCAGATCCCTGCTACTCTGGTGAGAACGGAAGTGGATGCTGGTGAGGCGGGAGGTGAAGGAAGGCTGGTGTATTGGTTTAAATGTCAGTCACAGGCATTAATTGGTCAGTTGTCATAACTGAAATAAGTTCATCATAATCTTCTGCCGCTTGGTCTAACTTGACGGTTGGTCTACCAGTTGTGAATACAAACAGCAGGAGTGTTTACACTGGGAGTTTTCATCTGTCAAACAGACCATACTCTAAAAGTCATATCACCCCTCGCACAAAAAGCCAGTTTATCGGTCAGGCTCTTTATTGTGATTGGGCTTCACCTATACTGGTTATATAAGGAAGAAAAACACTTTGGATCCCAAGGTCATGTCTTAAGTTCAAACAGTTTGTGGGTTCCAACAATTTCAGGATTTTATTACCAGAAATGCAGTTTTTATTTGAGCCTGACCAATAAACCGGCTGATTCCAGGTGATGACAGATAAGTACATATAAACATCAAAGGAATGCTCGTGGCAATTCAGATATCACGTAACGTGGCTGATACATAGTGTGTCCACAAGAGAGCACTAACTAACTAATATGACAAAACAACATTAAAATATAGTTTTCGCTGACGCCCTGCATGGCAGTTCACGACTCGTCATCTGCTGCTCTGCTTCTCTAAAGAAGTCTAATAAGACTGATAAACTGACTATATGTCAGCATCTCATACCACACTACTCATTAACTACTTATACTACAAATAACAAATTTTCCACTTCAACAAAAAACATTTTCAACTCTAAATCTAATCAAATCTAAATAAAATGAAATGAAACTATATGTTTGTCACATTTTTAAATGAATGGACATGCCTTAATGCTAAGCTATGCTAAGTAGCTGCAGTTATAAACTTTGTCAAAATAACAACATTTAAAGAAAGTGTCTAGTAAATGGATTGTAAGATATTTTGGGCAGACTCAGGTGATCACCCTGTTTACAGCCTTAATGCTGCAGTTATAAACTTTGTCAAAATAACAACATTTAACAAAGTGTTAATGTTAATGTCAAAGATTTTCAGTGTCGGTTGGAAATTTGTGTGTGTGTGTGTGTGTGTGTGTGTGGTGGTGGGTGGTGGTGGGGGGGGGGGCATGGCCCGAGTACCTCCACAAACTGTGCGTGGCCCTGAAAAATGCTCCAACTGCAACAAACAGTTCGCGTTCAGTCATTTAAATCCTGCAGCAAACGACCACTGACACACACACACACACACACACACACACGGAGTTCATGTTACACGTACCCCGCTTTAAAAAAAAAAGAAAAAGCAAAAAAGACACACCTTCGTCTGAAGGAAACTGCACGGTCGTAGCTCCACTTCTTGTTTCCCTCGGTGTCAGCTGAGGGCGACAGAGGGAGGTGTTCCCCTCCTTCTCCCCGCTCTCAACATTTCCCTCCGTCCACAATAAACTTTCATTTTGGGAAGTCGACACACACATCGGCTACACACACACACACACACACACACACACGCGCGCACACACGCACACACACACACACACACACACACACACACACACACACACACACACACACACACACACACACGCACACACACACACACGCACGCAGCGGCGGTCGTCATCTTGTCCTGCAACTGGTCTCCGTTAAAGCCCGACTGGATTTGACGTGACGCTACTTCGCAAAACGCGCGAAAGGAAGACGGGGAAAAAAAGCATCGGAAGCGCACAGGTGGAGCGTCTTTTTCTTTTTTTTTCATTTGCTGTCATCTTCTGGACGGAGACTACGGGGATAAAAAGGGGACAGGACAATGACAGAAAGCAGCCTTTCCCGCTGCCGTTTAAACCCACATTTTTATTCTTAAATGTTGTTGTCACTGTTGTTGTTTTTATTTTCCGGGACGTTAACCCCTCGCGCAGCGTCCCCCCCGACTCCCCCACCACCCCCACCCCCTCGGAGGAACACCTGGAATGGGAAAAGTTGATCCGCCGCGTCGGGACTGTAGCAAAAACTCCCAAGAAAGAATGAAGTAACCGCTATGGAGCCGGACAATGCCCCGCACTCCAAACTCAAAACCACTGGAGTCGGGGGGTGAGTCGATGATTCATTTATTATTATACTTTTAAAAGTCCAAAAACAAGAAAAAGCTCGCCCCCCCCTTCTCTTTTGTCGGGTGATCAGGTTGAAGAGGATGCCATTCATGTGAACATCACCTGCGTCCAGATAAGTGTCCAGTTGCATGAGGTATTCGTGTTTAGCTGCGAGTAAAGTTGTAACAGCACCGCAAGTGGCGTGAAAAAAACCCCAAAACTTGCTGCAGAGCGTGTTGAGTTATCACGAAACATTACGGTAAATTTGAAGAGTTGTTAGACAGTTGTAAATTGGAACAGGTGGTATAATTTAATAGGTTGCAGGGTGGCTTATGGAAACGGTTCAGCGTGGAGAGCCAGTGTGTTGTGCTGGGCTGTGTTGTGTACTGTTGTTGAGGTTGTGTGTGCAGCTTGTATCACAATGGGCTGCCAACACGATCTGGGACTGATTTTTCTTTTTTTTTTTTTTTTTTTAGGGAGATGTATGAGAGGAGGAGAAAATCCTCCTCCTTATTTTCCCCTCTCTCCTCCCTGCTGTGCATCTCACTCAGCCGGTTGGCCGACCATCCCAATGGGAGGGGACATAAAAGTCAAACTGTTGCATCATATAACACTGCTGGACATATGTGAGACTTCGATCTCCCCACCCCGTCCCCCTTTCTTTTTTATTCCTTTCTGCTGCTAATGTCAGTGTAGCGCCAGAGCAGTGGGACACAAGGAGGAGGGAGAACTTTTAATAGCTTCCCCTGGCAGTCAGTGTGCCAGCGGTTGACCGATGGCTTTTCTGCGGCTCTCTGGAAAAACCCACAAATGTTAAAGATTTCCTCTTAACTGCTTTCATTATGGCGCTTGTCACCGATCACTGGCTCAACAAGCCGTCCAGTTTCATGCACCGCGTGCAGCGAAACCGTCGCTCCAGAGCAACGTCCCACGAGTTAACGTTCCTCTGACCTTTCGAGCCACATCAAGCCTGCATGTGAGCAGCCAAGACGACTGTTATCACTTGTCTCGAGATATAAATGTCAGTGAGAAATCAATGGCGGAGGCTCGGCCGTGCACGGCCAGGTGTGAGGAGATAAATGCCACTGTTGTCAGTGTAAAAGTTGATCTAATTCCTTTATAATCCTTTTGAAACCTGCAGTCAAAAAGTGCAGAGGGCAAACTATAGTCAAGGTGGTTTGAGAGAGGAAACGTGACACCGGTCGATGAAAAAAACTGGCTGCATCTGTGCATGTATCTCTCACTTGAGGTTGCAGAGCGGTGCAGGATTGTCAGAGGTGGTCCAGGAGCAGGGAGCGCTCACCTCACCCTGCTGGGCAGTAGCTTATCTGCTCAGGCAGCGAGATAAGACAAAGCCTGTTGTTTTCTGAAACAGATGTGAGACTCTCTGAGCGCAGCAGAGCTGCAGCCGAGGCTTTGGCTCAGTTCTGCAGCAGGTCCGAGCGCTGTAGCGAGTGGAGGTTCACAGCTTAGAGCAAATTATTGTCAGGAGTTTAAGCCTGCCGGTCTTTACATGAGGCAACTTGGGCTCGCGCTGTTCTCTGCAAGTTCTGATTCAGTTCTGCAACTTTTAATTACATGACTCGGGGATTAATTAGGAGCTGAGACAATTAGTTGATCTGTCCCATCTGCACCAAATGCATAAATTATCTTTCTTTTCCTTCTGTCATGTCATTCTGAAAACTTGAATAAATGATATGAATAATTTCCTTTGGCAGTTTATCAGACCAAATGAGAAAATTACCCTTAATTTTCTTAGTCTGATAAGCAGCAAAAATATTTCAGGGAATAAACATTAATCACGCCATATCTGACAGATTAAAGGACATGTGCATGGGATTGGGGGTGGGGGGGTGGGGGGGGGGGGTGTTGATTGGCAGACATGGAATTATATATTTATTAGTGTATAATCACCTGAAACGTAGCGTAGAGAAGGGAGCGGGTCCTCTTCCACGAAGCCCGCCATGTTCCTACAGTGGCCCAGAAGGGACAAACCAGACACTGCACCCTGACATCACCTGAAGGCCGCACTACGTTCTCCGACTCAGGAGTGGGAGGGGTGTTCTGCCCCCCCGCCGCCAGATGTCACTAAATCCTGCACCCTGGTCCTTTAATGATTAGTAATTGAACAATCTGAGAGATGATTGGTATTTTGCCTGTGCCCTAATTTGTTCTCTTTCTCTTTAGGAGAGTTCTGCTTCTTTGGACCATACTGTCTCTAAGGCTGCTCTCTAAGGTGAGAACGCTTCAACGCGGGTGGGGTGAGAGCGTTTGAGCGAGAACATAGCGGCGAGTTGAATGGGCGGCGGCTCGGTGTGAGGAAAGAGGAAACTGGAACGAGTTTGTGGAGGTTACAGTGACAGTATTCAGATCAATAACTTTGAAGCGGCAGAAGGCGCAACCAGTGCGCTACCTTGACACGGACCCCGTGTCGCACATATCCAGGGATTATCTCAGACTTGCAGCTCGGTCAGCTGTGCCTCTGTGACGCTGTTTGATCCATCCAGGCCAAAAAAACTCTCGATGCAATATGTTTACTCGTCCTTGGAAAGCATATGAAGTGTGTAGGAGACGGGCTGCTCGTATCCACTGCTTTTTCCACTGAAGTGGTTTGTGTGTGCTGAGGACTGGGTTTGTTGGAAACTGCAGAATATAAAGCTCCTTATTCGTGGCATTGTTTTCTGAGCAGCTGAGGATCACATTTGGAAAACGTGATATCTTCTGCACCCAAAAAACACAGATCTGTTTTAGAAGACATGCCTTCATCAACTCACAAACAGTTTTGTGCTCTGTAGCACCTTGTACATTTGTCTAATGAGATGATTACCCATCATCCCTGTGTCTTTCTCACGTTGACTCACACTCAGCTGTGCCTCCATGTCTATCGCCACCATCAGCTTTCTGTCACACGACTCAAGACCCTCATGTGTTTTCACTGTCAGTGAAATCTTATTCAATAAGGGCTCTCAAGGTGCCTTTTGATAGTATAGGCCGCTGCACAGTCTCTGGCAATTCCTGCATAAATCTGCCTCCATCAGTTGATACTTCCCTCCCATGATGACTGCCGAGCGTCTAGAGACCCAGATTTTTACGTGTGAGGAGGTGTTAATTTGCAAACTCTCAGATCCTAATGAGACTATAAATCTGAACAGGCTGTTCTGGAAAAAAACATAGCTGCTGGTCGCCTTAAAAAAACAACAACTGCAGGCTGTGTTTGGATCATTTGGACGATAAGAGTCGGCTCTTTTCGTGAGGAGATGGTTTGCAGGGACTGATGTGACGTCCGCTGTCAGACCAGGCTCGGTGCACCGCAGCCTCTGCCTGGGCTGACAGCTGACGTCTGGCTCGTGGGCCGCCACTTCTACCTTTTTACCTCAGACACCTGAAGCAAACTAAATTGCCAGTGTGCAAATTTAGTCCTTTTTTGCAAGGTTGCCATGGCTACACATTCATTAACAGGCCCCACGTTTCCTCAGAAGGCTCAGGGGCCTGATCGAGGTCACCTGACGTGCAGCAGATCGAGGGGTGGGAGGGGCTGATCGTGTCACTGTAGATGTAATACCAATCGTATTCCAGATGATGGCTCACCTGTCAGTGCCGGGAATTAAACCGGCAGCCCCCGGGGTTAAAGGGTTGACCTCTGGGGGGGGGCATAGAGACAGAAAGCAAACTCTTTGAATAACAATGATGCTGCTAAATAATTCATAATTCATATATAATGAAATAAAGACATATACCCTGGGAATGCAGTCCATGGTGTAATGAATTATGTGGCCCATGGCTCATTCACCTTTTAAGGAAAAAAAACCCTCATCCATTTTAATGAGGAATGGGAAAAGGTTTGGAGTGAGTTTATACTCCCTGTTTCTTAGAAATGTTTGGTGTAACTCGGGAACATCTTCGGGTGCACTTTTCTTGTGATTCATCTAGTCGTGGTAAATGTTAAAGAAGCGGTTGTGTCACTTAAAGCTGGTGCTTTTCCTGAATGAGCAAATGAAGTGCTGAAAAAAAAGCCCGTGTCTATTTCTACTCTTTGTCTCCACTGGAAGACTCTGAGTGTGAAGCAGCTGCAGGAAATCTTGAATGTGCGCTGACGGCATACTAATCGTGGAAATGCATTTGTCTGAGCAAAGCTGTGTTTTTCCTTTTTTTTTGCTACGCTAACTTCGTTATCAGCGCTTTGTCTCCGGGATGTTTTATAATCAGTTTTCAGGGTGGGTTTTTTTTTCTCCCAGCTCATCGGGCAATCACGAGAAGCTGCAGGCGGCCCGCCTATCCGCTTAGATTTAGGTATGCAGGCAAAGCCGTGAAAGTAGATCACAAATCACAAAGCAAACAGTAAACAGTTTTGGTTTCCTCATACCATATTAACATCTCATTCCATCAACATTTCACATCAGCCCTGTATGGGTGATTTAACAAAGTCTCTGTTTTATGTAGCTTTTCTCTGCTATCGAGCTGACCTCCCACTGCCTGCGCACACTGAGCGGGGTTTCCCTCCCCAGCATGCACAGCGTCTGTACTTGTGTCTCCTCGGCCGAGCCGTAATTCATCGTTTAGCAGATGATTTCAGCGCTGCCCACATTTGTTTTGTATTAGTCTGGGGAAAAGGATGGATATTTGAGATGCATATATAAGCTTGTAGTTTCTGCATTGCACGTACTAAGGGGCTTAGTGTAGTGTATTCAGGTTATGCTGATTGGCCTGGCATCATCAATTCTTTATTTTCCAACCTTGCGAAACCAAACAAAAAGCCTTTTGTTTGACATTACTGATGACTTGCACCGGTGCCTAACAATAGACAACAGTATGATAATGGGAAGGTTTCCAATCTGTTTTGATGTTGGAACCAAAAACAGATTTGACTTTACAAAAGCGCTGAATGTTTTGCTTGTGAAAGTAATATCTAAATTTAAATAGCTTGGTGCTGTTGTCTCACTGGGTCTTGGTTCAGGACCATCCGGTTGGGTTTGGTGGTCTCCAAGTACTTCATTTTCCAGACTTGTGAAGTGATCTACAGGGTAAAAAAAAAAAAAAAAAAATCCCATTTTTTGCATTTTTTTTCTTGTGAAATACGCAAAACTGACAAATTGGGAGCACAGTGTGGCCACCAGAATGTGCATCGATTGTGAAGAACTCCCTAGAAATAGAGGCTGTGTCTTTCTGCAGTGAAATGTGGATTTAATTAAACTTAGCAAAGGTGTGGATCCAATTAGGAGCAGCATACAGTACACGCAACTCTGTAATGTGAAAAAATTACCCACAATTTCCTCCCGCGGGGCACAAGTAGCAATTAAATCCTGCAGAAGAGCACTGCAGTATGTTTTCATGAGTGTGTGGCCCTGTCAGAGAGATCATCTTTAATCAGCACACATTACTGCATAAGTGAAATGACTTTTGTCTCTTGTCTCCGCACTAATACACCTCTTAACCCCCACCACTGTCATCTCTGGGGACTCGTTCGCTCTCTGTTTCCCGAGATTATTTAATTAAGACTGATGTAATCGTTACATAATTTGCGGCAATCTCCAAAACTGGATGTTGATATGTTGCCTGATTGGAAATGGTATGCCTCCTTTTTAAATTGGTTTTTGCAGCAGCATTTCCATCAGTCTCAATTTAAACTAGTGAAATCCCAGCATATTAAAATTAGCAATGATACTGCAGCACTTTTCTACTTTTCTACTTTTTGTACTTTGATGCAGATCGGTGCTCGTGAGTGGGAGTTTGTTAATAGGTTTCTTACATAAATTAATATGGGATCCTCTATTGAATAGCTTATAAAGAGAAATGTTTAATGCAATTAACCACCTCTATTTCCCTTTTAATTCTGACATTTTCCCCTTTATGCTCTTCTCTAAAGTTTGCGCCTTTATGAGTAATATCCAAGTTATTACTTTAAGAGATTTTGTAAGCCCAAAGTCACATACATGCTCTTTGCTTTAAGCTTAGAAATCATGATTTTATCAAACAAAAAGTGAGTTCTTCTGCCGTCCCGGTCACTGACTTTGCTCTCTTCTTTTTCTGAAGATGTGGATGTTCTGCAGCAGCTCGGGCTTTCTGAGCGACGGGCAGCTGGGTCGTCACCCCAAGGCGCACGATCCGTCCCTAATGGCATCATCCCCTTCAAGTCGGGGATTATCCTCACCCCGAGGGCACGCGTCCAGGTGCCTCTACGCACTGTCATCCCTGCCAACTACAGCTCCACCAATCTCTCCCTGATCCTCAGCTTGTCCGTGCATCGCGTCAACAGCGCTTTCCTGTTCTCGGTCCTGACGAAGAAAAGGAAAGTTCAGCTGGCGGTGCAGTTTGTTCCGGGAAAGGTCCTGGTAAAGGTGGGCCACAGGAGCTCCGCGGGTTTCGACTATGACGTCCACGACGGCCGGTGGCACAGTCTGGCTCTGGCCGTCCGAGGCCACGAGGTGTTCTTATACACCGACTGTGGCAAGAAAAGCTTACATGCAGAAATACATTCGAAAAAAGAGGAGGTCCTGGATCCAGAGGGCTCTTTCCTGCTGGGCAAGATGAACCACAACTCGGTGCCATTTGAAGGCGCCATCTGTCAGTTTGACATTTATCCCTCTGCTAAGGCAGCTCATAACTATTGTGATTACATCAAGAAACATTGCAGAGAGGCCGACACGTATCGGCCCGCGTTTCCACCCCTGCTACCTCTATTTTCAACAGACCCAAACATTACTGTCACTCCTGTAACTCCACTGTCGTCGACGGAGCTTTCCAAAAAGGGCCAGGGGCCTACTCTGGCCTCGACCGGGGAAAACACCAGGACTACGATTCCTGCTCCAACTGACCGCTTGCTGATGCAGAACAAAACATCTGTGCATCAGACTGTGAGCGCTCCAAAACCAGGCGCTGTTTCTGTTTCTCCACCGTCGCATCCAGGGTTGGAAAGCCCGTTAAAATTTCCGACTCAAACAGTTACCACATCTCTTACGGTCAGTGTGACGCCACCAAACCCGACTTCACACGCCGGAAAGAGCCCAAATCACGGAGGTACTAAACCTTCTGGGAATAGTATGGATTTACCTGCCTCCACCAGACCATCAGCGATGGAGCCAAACCTCCACACCACAGCTGCCTCCACACAGGGGGCTCCTTCAAACACCTACCTTCCCCAGAAAAAGTGGCTGAGCACAGTAGCTCCAAAGAAACCTGAGCCAAAAGTGACCAGTGTGCAGGATGTCAAACCCACCTCGCTCATTCTAGTCACTCCAGCTGCAACAGATGGCCTCCAAACATTTGACCTGGAACCGACCCACTTCTTGCTGCTGGCTGGACCACCTGGACAAAAGGGAGAACCAGGACCGCCGGTGAGTTTGGGAGCTCCAAACCAACACCCCCCCACCCCCCACTCACCCCCCTCACCCCCACCCCACCTGAAACCCACGCACAAACTAAAGCATGTTTACCGTACGCGCTGCAGGGGTGCATCGTATTTATTACATGATTAGTTTACTCTGTTTATTTTATGAATGAACACGCTGTGAATTAGAGCGACTGAACTGTAACAGATGCATGTTTTAATTCTTGGCTGCCATTTTTCTACGCTTTGGCCCAGTTTGCTGAAACATCTCTGGATCACGATGATGCACACTTTTGGCAGCTCGTGTTGCCTTTCTTTGATGTTTGGACCCGCTGCTGACGTGGATGCTGATGTGTGTGTGTTTTTTTTTTTGTGGCGGCGACCAAGCATTGTGTCTCCAAAATGTTTGTTGGTTGGACAAAAGAAGTGCTGTGCATGTGTGTGTCAACAACTGGGAATCTTTTCTGAATTACTTCATTTCCTGTCCCCGGTTTGTTTTCCGACTCGTGTCAAATGTTCATTCGTGGCGTTAAAGATTTTCTGTCCACGTCAAATTGGTGCCGATTAAGTTTCCTTTCCAGCAGCAGTGGTAGAAATAGTCAGGTTCAGAGCTGGCCTTTGCCAGTCAGTGTTTGTCTGAGCGCGGGGGCTGGCGGCGAGGTGTTAGATTCCTCTAAGAGGGAGTAGGATGGCTCAGGGGATGGACGCTATTAAAGGAGGGTCAAAGGTAAATGAGGATAAAGCACTTGTCCACAATTAACATACGGCAGTAAGAATATAAAAGGTCTGCACATCATTAAGAGTTGTGTTGATGTATCCCCGTCTGAGCAACGCAGACTCTGTTGTTAGGAATGTTGGCATGATGTGCAGGAATGGAAGAAAATGGAAAGTTGCCTTTGTTTTATTTTAACTACAGACCTTACAGTGCAAAGTAAATACATAATTCATTAACATTTGACTGGAACCGTTACATGTTAAACATGTGTCACACACACAACAAAGTATTTAACACTTTTAACATGCGATCCTGACGGTAGGTCTGAGATTGGGCATGACTGTAAGAGAAAATGAAAACACACAACAATCATCAGATCTCACAGTTGGACTGACTTTCCTGAACAAAGTGTCAGTGATGAACAAAACCAGCCGGTGCTGACCGTGGACAAGCATTCATTCACACCGGACCACGCGGCCCCGCCGGGCACCGTTCCTCTGTCGAACACAGAAAAGTTACCCGCATTTTCCATTGTTAAAGGACTCCTCTGTCTTGTTTTCGGTCAGGGTTTGACCGAGAAGAATGTTTTAAGTAAAGCTTTCCTGCCTTGGCAGTGAGGAGAAACCGCAGCGCTGCATGCCACTGAGGCCGCTCAGACCTTCTTATGAAAGAGAGGTAAGCGATGCCAGTCGCTGCCTGGTGTGTGGTAAAGGTTACCTTCCTCAGGACTCGCTCGCTCACATTTTATTTTCAGCAGACAGCCGAGTCCGCTTCGAAAAGTAATTGACCGCATTGTCGTGTGAGCGGGTTCAGCTCTGACTTGAAGCACGTGGTTGAGTTTCTGATCCCCGTCCGCCGGGATCAGGGCTGACATTCGTGGGTCATGGGCTGTTTAAGACGACGTATGTTTCAGCCGCTCACTGTAACACGAGTGTCTGTTAAAATAAATACCGCAATATCTACTGCAGCTGTATTTTAAAGACAGCGCATCAGATCTGATGGATAACATAAAGTAAGCGCTTTCATTTCGTTTCATTCAGTCAGCTTTTTCGTGCCACAGCGATTCCAGGCCATGTGTTACCTTGCAAAAAGAAATAATCCAGAGGAATATGGGATTTTAATTCAACAAAAAGAAGAACTTTATTAGTTGCAGATGGATGACTAATTAAAGGAAATATGTGAACAGCTTCAAATTGATGTGAATCAAACGCTGTGGCCTTCACAGCGCACCAACTGTAGCTGAGATGTTATATTGGAAGAATGGTGTTCAGAGAGCTGCAGCACCGATGCTGAGGAAAAGTTCTTCTTCCTTAATTTATCACCGTAGGTACTCTGTGTTAGAAAATATCCTGACATGAGGAATGGCAGTTAGTGTTGTGAGTGAGAAAAGTTGGATCGCTGCATCCTTTTGTGCCCTTGTGAACTTTTATTTTCCACTGCAGATAGAAATAGAGAGACATTCTGAACCTGGCAGATGTGAAACCTTGAAAGATGTGCACCGCTGGGATTTTATACCTTGACGTTCAGGCACTTTGATCTTTGTGATCTTATTTTTTTATCACCAACCAAGAAAAACACAGAGATAGCAGTGAAGAGGTAAAGTTGGAGCCACATTTGAGCATTAGTGTTTATTTGCTTTTATTCCACTTGAATAGTTGTGATATTTGTTTGGATCTCATGTCAAATTCCTGACCTGAAGCCAGAGCTTCAAGACAGGAATAATTATTGATTATAAGCTGTATGAACTCGATAAAGACGTGAGATCTCGCACTGTCCTGGCGTCCACCCCAGCAGCTTCTGCAGCTCCAGCCACTTATCACGCGTGGACAGCTGGACAGTTGTAGTTTAAAGGGTCCTAAGCTCGCCCAGACCCCTTTGGCTTTTCAAAGCGCAGGCCGGCTGAAAGAGCATAATATCGATCCCGTCCAAGTCAGACAAAGGTGCTCCATACGTCTGGCGGGTTTAAAGTGGCCCAGCTTCACCTGGACCGCCTCCAGCTGTGTTTAGGCCCTTCCCCTCTTTCTATAAATTTCCGGAGCCATGGGAAAATAAGTAAGAACACCAACAATCTCGAGCAATCCTCAGGTTGACCCCTCATTAGGTTTGACCTTTCGGAGCTTTGCTAATCCATGTATGAAATTGTTTTAAAGCTAGCTGATGCCCATAATTAAACGGGATTGGCTGAGCCAGTACCAGCGCCGACCTCCCTGCCAGTAGACTGAGTCAGATGTACAGTCTGTGTCGTGGTCCTTGCGCTGAAATAACGTTGGACGGGGTGGCTCTAGCCTCTAACAAGATATTGTCACGCCTGCCGGCATCTCGCTGACCGTGCGCTACATGTGCAGCTCCTCTGCGAACGCTCTGTTGAAGGATGTTCCTTGAAATGACACAACAGAAGGCAGAAACTCTTATTTCCTCCTTTGTGTTCATACATTCGCTTCACTCCGTCCCTGACATCTCTCGTTGTTTCCTTTCAGGGCCCTCCAGGACTTCCAGGGTTGCCAGGAAAGCCGGGGAAGAGAGGCCCGCGGGTGAGTGCCCTCAGTTACCGTCCTGCGCTTCCTCTCCTTTCCATCACCGATCTTCTCTTCTGTTCCCCTCCGAAACATCTTCCATATGCACCACACTTGATCTGGGCGATGACTCAGTTGGGCCTGACCCCGCGTCACGGCGAGGTAACGCCGTTAGACGCTTGCCGACGTGGAAGACGCCGGAGCATTTTGATCAAGCGCTTGGTGACATCTTTGGATCACGGAGCGTTATTCGGCAGGACGTGAGTTTGCGTTGGCTCTGGGTTTGATCAAGCTGCGCTTCTCTGCTGCCAAAGTCCATTTGTAAAGCTGGAGAGCAAACAACATAAACTACAAATCTGTGGGTTGCCAATTTAAAATGAATTGAACACATACAGGCGGTATTAGATTAGACATAGAAAAAATAAGGTAACTTGTGCAAGCTCAGAGGTGCATAGACATATTTTTATCCTATTTATAAACAGTACCGGTACTTCAAGTAGGCATACATCCTGTGTTAACATCAGTGAACACTTCTCGTGTGTTGGACCCAGTGCTCTTGTCTCTCCGAGCTCCTGATGGGACCAGAGAGAGCGACTGCTGATGTTATTTAAAGCTCATGTTTTCAGATGAAATCTAAGAAGAGCGAAAACATGGGAACATGATTTGTCCCAAGTGACGGTTTGTTATTTCGATTTCTTCTGTCACTGATGGTGGATCCAGTTGCCGCTGCCCTCTTAACTGCCTCTTTAACTCCATCATATGAAAATGCGCCAAGCAGAAGATGAGCTCGGCCCCACAGCCAGTCCCACAATGACATAAATGTGGTAGGACTTCAGTCATTTTGTTTGCCCCCTTCACAGAGCTCCTGCTGAAGGACTCCTGCAGAGCGCTTGTGCTACCAAGGAGTGTGTGTGTGTGTGTGATCTACCTGCCACAGCCCGTGAGACTGCGGTCGGTCCTCAGAGGGGGTGGGCTGTGGGAACCCAATCTCTTTAAACAAGGAAGAAAGAAGGCTTTGTCCCCATCTTATTAAAGGCATTTAAGACCCCGTCTGGAGCTCAGCAGCTCTATCCAGTAGTGCACCAACCTCTATAGAGTTCATTCATCATCGAGCTCTTGAGACCCCAACTGCAGCCCACGCCGACTCAGTGCAAAAACACACACACACACACACATGCACATGCACCACCTGGAGGTGCAGTTCAAGTTTTTACCGATTGTTTTCTTGAACCGTCGGGATTTTCCTGAATACTTCACGTGATTAGAAAGAAAGACCTCACAGCAACACGCCCGATCAACACAAAACTCCCCGCTGGACTCTGATCTGGGATCTGGGACAAGCCTGTACAAATATGTGGAATAAGAGAGATATTTACTGAAGTACAGTACTTCATGTTTTTTTAAACCTGGTGTATTTCTCTAAAAGTTATTGAACAGTAGATCCCCCATTTATGCTCATGTGATTTTTACACATGGAAATAGATTGTGTGTGAGAGTTTAAAACATCAGCTCCTTTTTGTTTTGGGAAGAAGAAATTGTGGACACGAGTGAGGACTTTATTCTCTAATCTCTGGAAAGATCCTCGTCCGTCTCATTTTAGGTAGATGCAGAGGAAGTGGCTTTACCTCTCTGACGGCGAGGTGTCATGTCTGAGCGAGCAGACCATCTCGCCGCCGCAGCATCTCTCACACGTGAGAGCGTCGGCGTTCCTCGATGCAGGCCGGCGTTCACCCGGATCCGAAGCTTGTGTGTGTGTGTGTGTGTGTGTGTGTGTGAGTGGGTGGGCGGGGGGCTTGAGAGGGGATCAAAGAGGGCTTTGTGCAGGGAAGCGGACCTGCCGGTGTGCAGTCAGTACGCGATGCTGGGTTGCTGTGAAAATGAAAACATTTGCATAATTGTTAAAGGAACGGCTGGCACCGCGGGACTCCACTCCGTCCTCTGGTGAAATGAATCACATGTGGGGGCATGAATGAGGCCTGATTTGGTTTTTCTCTGTCGTTACTGGTTACGCAGACATTTTCCACTATTGTACTGTTGTGCATAAGCTAATAGGGAGCACATTGAGGGAGTTCAGTAGCCATCACCGCTGAACTGTGCCTGAACACTGACGGGAAATCTGCGAGCATGTGTAAACTGTTTGGACATTCAATTTAAACAGTTTTCCATGTATTACTTAAATATTAATGTATTGTAATACATCAGCCATATAACTAATAGCTATAACAGATTGGAACATTTCAGTACCTTGTACATTTACCTGCCAGGTATCACCGCTGGTACAAACATGCGTTTTTTTCCTGCTGCAGCAACCATAGATGTTAAAAATAAAAAAGCCCCGCCCTTCAGAGACATAAATATGACCCAGCAACAGAAAACCTGTGCACATGCACTTCAGATCGTTTTCTGCACTGAGGCAATTTGTCAGCTTCTCAAATACGAATTCGATTCTTTTTGGAATAATTTTATACTTCGTACTGTTTTATCCTCAGACTTGACAGATAGAAAACACACTGCTGGCTACGCCTTTCTCTCCCAGATCAGTGATTACAGAGAAGTAATTAGCACTTAGCTTAGCAGAAAAGTTCTTGCTGAATCATATTTGTGCGCATTAAAGTAAACAATCATCAGGCAGAAGACTCATTGAAGTCCAGATGTGGTGTTAGCAGGTCTGTTCTGGGTTAACAGCCTCATAAAAACAGTAGCACTCCACGTGTCATTCCTGTAAAAGTCGCTGACCCGCATCGTAAACCCGCTCATGGCAGGTGCCCCTCGTCTGCAGGCATCAGGTAGGAGTACTGCATACATGCGCACACTTGTGCGTACTTGTAGGTGGAACGGTTTCTCATCAGGAGCTCGTTTCGATAATTAAGCAGAGGATGTTTATTCCCCTTCTCACCCACGGCAAGATGGATGAACAGAGTGACTCATTCTCCCCATTATCCTCGTCTCCGCCGGGACAACACCCGCCCACCTCCTCGTCAGCGCCGTGCCTCCTCACCTTATGTGCTGTGAGAATGCAATTTGTAATATTCAGCCCCAACCCCACCCCCCCCCATTTCTCCACGTCTCCTCCTCCCTTCGCTTCCTATCTGGGGATAATGGCTTCCATACGTTTTAATATCGAGCGGGTGAAAGAGAGAATGCTCTGAATAGAGGAGGAGGAGGAAATCTGTAGATGAGCTTCTGTTAAGTGTCTCCATATGTCCAACAGCAAGCGCCTGCGAGGGGAGAGGCCAGGCCAGGGAAGGGGGGGGGGTTGACTCCTCTCCACAGTCTGATAATAGAGCGCAGATAAATAACAGAGACAGAGACCGGCTGGATCACCCAGCCGTACACTCACACCTCTTGGCCTCCTCCGTCTGTTTGACTCTGAGTAATCCTATCCCTCACTTTCACCCCCAGCCCGGGTGGAAAAGGTCCCCCTTCGCATCCGACGGAAAGTCTGAACAACTCCGAGAACGGGGTCGAAGATACAGTAGCCTCCCGCTCGAGCCATCCCAACAACATTCGATGCTTTCAGTTCTGCCCGGGGAAGGTTTTCCATGCTCAGAATTTCAACCACACTCCGCAGTGTACAGTTGAACGGGAGACTCTTCAGTCTGATGCCTCAGGAAGTCACGGCTTTATTTTTCCAAACAATTCCTCTTTGCAGTTTGCTTGAATTTCTAGTCCCTCAACCAGAAAAGGCTCAATTTTTGTCTCCTCATCCTCTGCTCCAGTACATCGCACCCACCCGGCCCGGCTTGCAGGATATGGTCCGCTTTGATAAAACACTTGGCACAGATAGCCCCATGAATTACATCTAAGCACATTATAGATCACATATATCTAGTCTGTGGAATGAAGCGATTGGGAAATATGGCGTGATGGATGAGCGGCCTTCACTCCGTGGGACCCCGAAATCCTGAGGAAAAGTGTGGGGATGAGGAAAATCACATCCATATGTCATAACTTGGATGGGCAGAGGCAGACAGGCCAGGCAGCACCGACGCACAAACTCAGAGGGACCTCGTTGCGCTGCTGACCTGTCCCATAACACGTACAGCAACAACTCAGTGACCCCGGTGATCACCTTTCACTCTGTGTCTTCCTTAACCATGTGTGTCTCTGTTTTAGGGTCCCCCTGGCCCACATGGAAATCCCGGTCGTCCCGGACCGCCTGGAGTGAAGGTACTGCATCCGTAAATCAATACAACTTACTCAAACATTCTATTGTTAGAAAAGGAAGTTACACATGTGCTATTCATAAACACTGCACGTTACGTGGATCCCATAATACGTTCCTAATTTTGTAAACCAAACAGTTTCCCACAACCAAAGGTAAAACCTTATTGGAGCATGAGACAGCAATTCCTTTATCTGAGTCATTGAAGGCTGGTGATATTTTGTAAGTTTTGTCAATAAAACCCATGAAAAGACCAAAACCAACAATGAATTCATGCTGCTAACAAGTATGGAAAATGTAGCCAAAGCCCGGTACAGTTACTGAGCACGATGCAATGCATAAAATCATGCAAATACAGGCCAGGAGCTTCACATCAAGCGTTGGCTTGATGGAAAAAAGTGATCTCAGTGGCTTCGACAGTGACATGATTGTTGGTGTCAGACAGGCTGGTTTGAGTGTTTCTGAAACTGCTGATCTCCTGGGATTTTCAAGCACGCAGTCTCTGGAGTTTTTACTCAGAATTGTGTGAAAAACAAAACAAAACACAAAAACGATCCAGCCAGAGTGGCAGTTCTGCAGATGGAGACGCCGCGTTGATGAGAAGTCAGAGGAGAATAGGCAGCCTGGTTGGAGCTGTCAGATAACCTCTCTTTACAACTGCGGTGAGCAGGAAAACACCTCAGAATGAGCAATATGCCAAAAGACCACGTCAGGTTTCACTCTTGTCAGCCAAGAGCTGAGGCTGCAGTGGACACAGGCTCACCATCACCTGGACAGCTGAAGAGGGGAGACATGTGGCCCGGTCCCATGAACGTGGACTTGTGCTGAGGCAGCAGATGGTCGGGGCTGACATTAGCGGTGTAATGGTGTGGGGAAAGTTTTCTTCTTTGGCCTCCTAAATACCAGCGGATCCTGGTTTGAACGCTACAGCCTATCTGAGTGTCACTGCCGACCATGCGCGTCCTTTTATGGCCACGGTTTACCATCTTCTGCTCCCAGCACGATAATGCTCCGTCACATCAAGCTGGTTTCACGATTCAGTGAGTTCAGCGAACTGCAGTGACCTCACCCGGTCACCAGTTCAGAATCCAGTCGAAGACCTTTGGTAGAGCAGGAGATCGGCAGCGTGAGGGTGCAGCTCACAGATCTGCAGAAATGATGTGATGTCATCACGTCGGCATGGAGCAGGGTCTCTGAGGGACGTTTCCAACATTGTGTGGAATCCATCAAAAACAGATCAGTGAGACAAACTGTCACTCACAACATCCAACATCCATCACCATCCTGCTGCCACAAATACTCCATGACATTCACCTAACAATGTTGAGGAGGCTGAAATTACTAGATTTGTGTTTTTAACATCTCCACCAAAGGGCTGAGGCCAAGCTCCACACATAAAAATCAGGAAACACTGAGATGGACCAACACGTTGTTAATGGTCTTTTCATGGGATTGGTTGATAGGGAGAAAATTCAAGAATATTTCCATCCTTCAATGTTCTCTGATACTGGGTATTTTTAAACGACTTAATCTAAATTTGAAGGGCGAGCATTTCTTGTGGTTTCCCCTCTTCATCCAGTGCTCGTTTGTGATTTAACTTCGTTTACATGTCTGAGGTCAGTTCATCTTGGCTTCAAAGTGCAACTCTTCTGCCCTCTTGCAAAGCAATTTGTTTCCGTTGAGGAGTGAACAGCAGTTTTAAGCCTTTGTGACTCACTAATTTGCAAGTAGTCGACATCCGTCTGCGTTCCAGCTGCTTTTAACTCTCGACAGAGAGGGTTGCTTTGCTCCGTGATGAACTGAAACGGCCTGATATCACAAAGGAGCTTGCACGTTAGACTTTGCTGGAATTAAGTGGAAAGCTGCTCATATTTCATGCTTCTTCCTAATCCATTCAAATGCATTCAATTTCAGTATTTTCCACAGTCTTGAAGCATTTTTAAAAAAAGGATAACATAATTGATGCCATGCTTTGGCCTGCTTTAACCAGGGAAAAACCATAACTCTTATATCGTATATATATGTTAGCTGGAGCCTAACCAAACCTGGCCCGTCCCAGTTTGACTCATTTGCACACAAACCTCAAGCACACAGCCTGTCTGGCCTGGCACAGCTCTCTTTTTGAAGAAAAAAAAAAAGAGCCAGCTGGATGAAATCACACTGCGTGTGTTCGCTGAACTTTGTTTTGAATGTGTCACTTCTTCTGGGTTTAGTGATGATAAATTGAGACAAGATGATGTTCAATCACCTACTACTCAAAGTAGCCCACCATTAGACTCGAAAATGAAATGAATGAAGGCCATAGAATATGCATATAATCAGTGGAAATGTAAGAGTGCTTATTAAGGCCTGGAGCTTTCAGAAGGAATTACCTGCTCTCGCTCTGCTTTGAGCTTAAACTCCACAGATCATCTCGTCGAGGTGAAAAGACACACTGTTCATGTATGTATATTGCTCTTGGCTGGAGCAGCACTCCAGGCTCTCTTTAGAAAATCAGTCTGGAGGGAAAATTCAATAGAAGGTTGTAGCTGACACAAACACGAAGGTTTTAAATGTGCCGACGTTGGGAGGTTTTTCTTTCTTGTCTTTCTTTCACTTTCAAATCAAGTAACTCAGTCCCCCCCCCAGCCCCCCTTTTGACACACACACACACACACCCCCCCATACTCCTCTTTAAAGATAAGCATTATCTGCGAGGAGTGCACCAAACTGAGTCACAGTGCAAGATTTAAATCCACACCCAGACTTCATTTTGTTAAATGAGACTTGTCTGAGCATTTTAATCAGCTGATAACAGCTTTTTGTGTGATTACAGTCCCAACCAACGCAGCGCTGGAAATTCTCCATATGCTCGTTCCTTTATATGATAAGCACTAACACAGGAAATTATCTATTTCTCTGTGGACGTCTGACATTATAATTGCGCAGATTACTGGGCAGCTCTTTCCACCAGTGCGACTGGACATCAAATGCTGACCCAGAATGCACTGACAGGAGTTGCCACTGCCCGAAAAGGGAGAAGAATGTACACGTTCACTCCCCAACGCTTCTCGCTGGATTGGTGTAAACCCAGAAACCGGAGGGCATAAACGGACCGCGCGCTTTGTGTAAATACAACCGCTACGCTCGCCAATAAGTGGGGTGAAGTCATTGCCTTTGATAGTGTAAATGCAAACGTTGAGCTCTGCTGCTCCTTGTGACGTGTGTGAGTGTGTTGTGGGGCAGAAAATATGCAGCAAACGTTGGTGCCTACCTGGAGAAAAAGTGAACGGATGAAAAAGAAAATATTCTCTGATTTTCTCTTCCAGGGACAAAAAGGAGATCCTGGACTGTCCCCTGGTCAAGCCCCAAATGGACAAAAAGTATGAATGTTACCACGTCTCCCTCTTTAAACCGCGTCGACCATTTGGAGACACATTTGTGAAAATGTGCTCGTGTACTGAATGTGAACTAATTTGTCATTTTAGGGAGAGCCTGGTGTCATGGGCCCTTCTGGACTGCCTGGCCAAGATGGACGAAAGGTAGAAAATCCGTTTTGGCACAAAAACGGTGTGTTTGTTTGTTTGTGTGTGAAAATCTAGGAGGAAGTAACTGATACCCATCAGAGTTTACTGGCTCTGTCCCAAATGTGTGAAAGTTTATATTCTGGGTGTGTTTATCCGTTCATCATCCTCAGAATGTTTTCACATGTAAATCAGGCACAAAATGAACGAGCGGAGCTTTGTGTGTCGAGGATTGGTAAATCAAATGCACCGTCTTGACCCTGGCCCTCTCCGAGTTGCGTTTGAGCAGGGAAATCTGTGAAATCACAATGTTTAGAGGCTCCGGCCAAACACGGATGCTTGAGCTCTTGTTTGGAAAGCAGCCTAACATAATGCAGGCGTCAGGGCGCACACCTGCGCTCCGGCTCCCCTGTGGGTTGAAACACTAAAGGTTGGAATAGCTGGACTGTTACATCATCAGTATCACAGGCCTGAAACGGAAAAAAAGGAAGCTGAAGTTTACTGGGTGAAGCTTGTGTCGTAAATGCGTGTTATGTCAGTCAGACTCGGGAGAGCACTTCTGCTAAAAAAAAAAAAAAAAGAAGGACAAGTCTTGAATGTGGGTCAGTTCTGCGATCGGGTCCTGCTCAGGATCGTTTGTCGACATTATTTGACTTCTTCACATGCCGCCGTGCCGGGTTATCCTGACAGAGAGTGATGGTTAGCAGCGGAGCGTTTTTTTTCACCGTGGCCTTGTGCGTTTTATCCTTGGCCTTTTCCCAAAGTCTGCTATCCTGCCCACAGTAATTACACTTCTCAAGCAGACCAGAGCCTGTTGGATTTCCTACTATGCACAGTGTGCAAATAACATAGTACTGTGGAGCTGACTGACTCTTGCGTGCGTATTGTTTATCCTTATTATCCCTACTTTTTTCATTAGTTAGTTTTTGCATTTATGAACATCATAAAACATAATAAGCCCTAAACCCATTTTCTTAGTTAAGAAATCTTTAAAAAGGCTCCTGAATATGAATAACTAACATTATTCAAAAAGGAGTAGACAGTGCAGTTGTTTGTGGACTATTTTCAGCTGCGGATGAATACACATTTTGTGCTCTAGTGAGTGTTTACAGAGGCAGGATGGTGGTGGGACTGACTCAAAGTGAAGAACCACGCAGCTCATCACTGTGTACAAACTCTGTGGAAGCTTCAAAGAAGCATGAACTGTGTCTTCCCTTTTCTTTGTGTTTTCTTGGGAATAAAAAGTTATCATGACTTAAACATAATGTAATCAAATCCTTTGCCTTCCACAGTGGGAGGGTGACCTGAAGACCCAGCCCCAGTGATAAATAACCAAAGTTGTGACCATAGTTCACGCAGTGTATCATGAGGTTAGGAATAACGTGGATGGCTTTTTGGCAGCGATGGAGCTGTGACTCAGATAAATAATCTATATCAGGCTTTACGTGAACAGACAACACTCGTTAGCAATGTACCTTTAACCGATCCTCTGGTTTGGGTCTTTGCTGTGAAAAAATGTTAATTATCTTGTCAGCTCAATTTGAAATGCAATAAATTATTTTCAGAGCAGAGCCAGTGGAGTGGAAGAAATGTTTCACAACACGTTTATAATTTCACTCCTAAAATCAACAGTCTGTAGCGATGGCTTATTCCAACAGTCAGCAGGCCTGGCGAAATCTTTTACAACAACTCTGACATCTTTGCTATCAGTCACCTCATATTACTGGAGAGGGCGACAACATGCAGTTTATTTCCATGCCAAAAAGGTTACGAATTCAGAGGTTTTTCCAAGATATATCTCGTTAGCAGAGGGAAAAACCTGGAAACGACACTTAAATCCACTTCGGGACACAAAAACTCTCCACTGGGACCCAAATACATGAAATCAATACAGGTGACGTTCAGCTTTTCGTGGAGAGAGAAGCGCCCCTACTTGTTTAGTGGCAGAAAATCTCCAAACTAAATTGAATTAGTAGGAGACGGTTTTCAATCTGGACGAAATGAGACGAGAGAGCCAGCTGAGTTACCTCACAGTGTGTTGCAACAAAGTTGTAACAAACTTGTGGGGAAAAAAAAAATCTTCAGACACGGCGACTTTTAAAACTACACTCGACTCCTTCCACATCCTGCTGTAAGAATTACACTCTGATGAAGATAAAAACAAACAAAAGCTGCGCCGCATCGGTACAATAAAGGTCGCGGCAAGGTCGAGAGTCGGATGTCTGAAGAATGCCAATTAAGAAAACTGTTGGGCAACATGAGAAATCCTTTGTAAGCAACTTTCTCTCTCAATGAGATGTACACACACACATACACACCCCTGTCCTCATTTGGGACACAATAGTGTGAGTGTAATAACGCCTTGGCGCGCTCTCCAACAATCTGTTATGCAATCGGACAGCGCTGACTGTGAAAAACCATCTGGTGCGCTCAAGGTTCCTCCATTCACGTTGTAGTGGGGAGGACTCCAACTCAGAGAAGGAAGACCTCTTCTCGCCCGGTGACTCATGGAACGTGGAGTCATGGGAAAAAGCTGATATGCTTCCCGCTGATTTATGGTAATTGTGGATCTTTGCTGGGTGTGGACCAGCCTCCTGACAGATGTTAGGGTGAGTTGTGACAGTCAAAATCCCCCCTCCCCTTTCCCCGTCGCGATGATCAGCTCAGGTAGCGTCCCGATCACCCCTGATCAATCCAGCGTTAACCTTAAAGACTCTCCGTGTCCACACGAGGATCTGCTGACAGCCATACGAAGTGCAGTTTGTATCCAGCTAACAAAATCAAGGCAGTCATCTTGGCTTTGCTGAAACCCAGCAGACACCTCATTGTTTGCAGCTGTGCTCAGCTGTGCTTCAGCTCTTAGATTTTGTAGTGGAAGCCAAAACCCCTTACAGCGCACTTCTTGTGTTCAAATTACACTGAAATTCTATTGTAAGTTGAAACTGGATGTTCTTTCTCTCCGTCTGCCCTCGTCCAACAAGCCAGGAAAAGCTGCGACCCGCTGCAGCTTCACGGACCCCCCTCTTTTCGCTGCGTTTTCTGCTCGGGTCCTGGTCCGCTGCCAGAGAAAACCTTCCTCACTGTGGGAAATGTGTAAAGATGTAATGGGAAGGTTGCCTGGGAGTCAGTCAACAGTCTGCACTGTAAAGCAAGATGGGATTCATGTATGCGTGTGTGTGTGTGTGTGTGTGTGTGTGTGTGTGTGTGTCAAGCTGAAACACGGGCAGAGAGCGTTACCAGCCCTGGACCAGAGTGCCTTTTACACAGCCAGCTCTTCTCATGGCACACTGGAATAACGCTCAGCTTTTTTATTAGCTGTGCAGCCCTCAAGATTTTTTTTCCTTCCTGCTCCTCAGCTGTGTATAATAACATTCTCATACCTTTATTTGCCGAGTCTGATTTGTCCAAGAAAGAAGTGTTAGGCTTGCCAGGTGGGAATACGTTTCTGTGTTATAGTAAAAAATAAAAATCTATGGAAAGAACAAAGTATTTTGTGTCTGCCAAGTACAGTCTGTTACTTATTCTGCAGGGGAGACACCGCTGCTGCTGCTGCTGCCGCTGCCGCTGCTGCACTTCGCCTGCCGGCTGCAGCCGGCTTGATCTGGTGTGTGTTACACTAATTAAAAGTGTTTGCTCGTCGCAGAGAGGGAGAACTAATGGAGAATGCGATCCGTTGCCATCTTCGTGTCACACAGTGGATTTACAGAACTGTGAAAGCTGTTTTGGAGCCCGTATATGAGACACATTTCAGGGACGGACTTCTTCTGCCCTCCTTTTTACTGTACTCAGCTGCACCGGCCTCGCTGGACGGCCCCAGACACATTCTTTTGTCCTTTCGTGGCTGCAGCGCTTTGGCTCCTGCAGGAGATTCATCGAGCCCAAACCCCCCAATAAAAAAAAAAAATCCTGTAAGATATTTCCAAACTCGAAGCACGTTGTTGCCTTTCTGCAGACAAATAGACAAATAATCAGGAGTTTGACAGAACGAAGTATAACAGCGTCTTGATAGAATTACTGCAGCCAGTGGACTCAGCATCTGGCTTCACTCTTGTGTCCAAAAGCTGATAGAAAATTTGAATCTGATAAAAAAAATTGTTGCCTTTCAGCATGTGTTTACTTCTTTCTCTCTTTATGGCAACTTTTTATTGGACTCCGCACCGATGAGCATTTGTAATAGATCATCTTTTGGGTGTTTTTCATCTCTGTTACATATTGTACGCCTGTGAACGCTCAAATTCAGCTTCCTGCTGATGGGTTGAGGATCGGTTGTCACATCGCAGACTTGACATTGGTTTGTAGCTTTGGGATAATTGTGACATATATTATCCTGAAACGTTCCAGCGGCACGTTATTAATGTACTCCCCTGAGTGAGGACGGTACACTGGGCTGATATCAGCCTTCTGATCAAAGAGATGTCAGCCTGCCAGCGTGAGTTTACTTAAGTTTCTCCTCAGCCTCGCCTTACCCACCGGTGGGTCCATTAATATTAACTCGTGTTGTGAAGCCAAATGGTTTTGGAACCCGCAAAACCCAGTTTTAAAATTCTAATCTATTGTCCAAAGTTTCCAAAGACAACAGCCATGTCGGGCTCCATTACTGCAAAAAGTGAGCTAAACGAGCCACAACACGTACACATCTACTGTGGAATATTCTCATCTGAAGACCACAGTGTCTTATGTTTTAATATTTCATTTATTGTAATCACCAGAAAGCTTCCAAATTGAAAATCTTCCAGTTACTTAAGGGGAAATATGGGTTTAACAGTTCAAAAAGCACGGTGCATGTTTAAAGGAACATTCTGGGCTAAATATCTTTGTAGTGTCTGTAGGCTACATTAAATATGGAGCTACAGCCAGGAGACAGATGAGTTAGCCTAGCACATCCTGAGGACTGGAAACAAGGGAAACAGGAAGTCAGTCCACTGCACAACTCCCCAGTAAAAACCCCAAATCGTTAAGTTTCTTCTTTTTACTAAAAACAAACCACTTATAACAAGTTCTTTTCAATTTGGACAGAGACACACAAGCTGTTTCTCCCTGTTTCCAGTCTTTGTGCTAAGCTAAGCTAACCGTCTCCCGGCTATAGCTTTGCATTTAGCAGACAGATATCAAAGTGATGTCAATCGTCTCATCTAACGCTCAGCAGACAAATACATATTTAAAGTGGAAAATCTAACTCAAAGAGGCCGTGACCCACATTTAAGAGCTTTTGTCAGCATGTGGTGGAATCACACAGCATTCTGAATGATGTCTCAGAGGTTTGAGCATCCTGCCAAGTATAAATAAAACATAATTGCTCCTGGTTTATTTTTCACGTATAATCCAATCTAAGCAAACTGCATGCCAGCACAAAAAGGGGCCGGTCCCCGGTATTGAAATCATCCTTATCACGATGACAAATCTTAAATGTAGTCGCTTCCTCCTTCCCTGCAGCCATCACGCAGGTCTGCACAAACGCAGTGAAGCCTCGGGAGATTTTAATCCTCCTTTCCACACTGTGGCAGCAGGCTTCAGTGTGCTTTGTACGGGTCTCTTGATGGTGACTTGTTTGTTTACACTGTTAAAAGATTATTTTTTTTTACATCAGCCTTTGCTCCCTGTGGTTTAGTCGTTCTGCTGCTGAGAGGCCGGCGCAGCTGGCAGCTAATGACTTCACACTTGAAGGGACGGGCGCGCTCGTCCCTCAGAGATGACTTCACACGACTCTATCTTCTGTAGGCTTCGATTGTGAAAAGATTATTTTGCGACCAGCTGGCACGCTCATTTGAGACCACAGGCCATGAAGGTGACAATTAATTACCCTTTTGGGGTTCACTTGTTGCTGACTAATTGGTTTACTGGTTTAATTAAATATTTGGATTCATTTTGTCAGCGTAGCGGTGGCGGTGAAAGCTGAAGCTCATGGCGAAGCAGCTGTGATGCAACAAGAAATAAAAAGTGTGCTTGTTTAGTAATCATTAAGACACACTTTATTTGGGGTTAAGCAGCCAGCACTGCTGGGAAGTGGTCTTTTACTTTCACAGCCATTAAGTTTGTCTTTGCTGTGCACCCTTTTAAACTCACCCCTCTGGGTGAGTATAAGTTATTTTATTGAACTTTTTTATGTGGAAACAAAGTTAAACCCTCTCCAAGGAAATTGGAAAATCCTTCAACCTAATTTCAGTCCCTGCTGTGTTAACTGAGATGCTCTTGAGCACAAAACAATAAACAACAAAAATTAGATTAAATGTGACCGTTGACTTCATATCTTCTTTCCAGGACTGACAAAACCTCCTCTCCAAAGCGTCCTCCTTGAACACTGTGCTTCCCTGTGGCTTTGTGATCAGAATTTAAATGAGATGAGATACCATTGTATTTCACTTTGCAAAGTGTAAGTCATCGTTCTCTGTCAACAGGGACAGAGAGGTCATCCTGGTCCTTGTGGTCTCCCTGGTGAACCTGTGAGTACTTTATGTTTCTGTATTAATGGATCATTTCTTTCTCTGTGTCCTCACTATGATCAGACTGTAATGTCACTCCCCTTTGGGCCCCTCAGTGAGGAGCACATCAGTAATTGCAATGTAGCGCCCCCCCCCCCCTTAGGTCAATGAGTGTAAGGTGTCTTTTCTTTGGTGTTCGGTGTCTGTTGTTTGCCTATCGTAAGGCAAACAAAGAGGAAGGGAAATAGCAGGAGCGCCACCTGAAATGAGATTTCTTTGGTTCCTCTGATACGACCCTCCCCCACCATGAAGTCTTATCATCCTGTCTAAATCCACCGCACACCGTTTGTGTGTCTGCTGGCTCCAAGTGTGCATTAGCTGTATGTCAACTTATGTTTATTCACAGAGCGGAGGAGCTAAGAGTCTGCAGAGACGGTTCCCACAAGACTCCGGCATGTCTTCGCCATTTATAGTTACAAAAGGGGAGGCAGGGAGGGAATGACAGAGAGATAATATTAACAGAGAGACATGGGGACGTTAAGAAAGAGGGGCGATGGGTGGGAGGGGATGCACGCATAGAAAGTACAGACAATAGACATTAGTCGTCCGGGAATCTTGGCGGGAAAACTGAGAGATATTTGGCAGAGGTGCAATTGGGCTAAAAAGTTTGGACACCCTAGGTCATTCCCCCTCCTCCTCCTTCTCCTCTCCCTCCTTCCTGATTCAAATCCTGTGTACTGGCTCTGAAAAGAATGTGCTGTGTCACAATGAAGAAAAAGAGAAAGAAAGTTTTCCTGTCTCCTCTGCTATTCTCTGGAGTTGATGCACTCCTTTCTTTGGAAAATGACCACAATAGCTCATGGTTTAGTATGCAGATCTGCAGATCCCTCAGTTATTATCGCTGGCCTGATTTCAGGGGTCTGTTACTGATCCGTGTGGTCGATTTCATTGAGTCCAACGAACTCAATCGTTTCACGTGTCGTTCCAGACACTCCTGATTGACTGTTAATTTGGTGAAAGCTTACTTAAAGGCATCCTGAGAAGATTTATTGGTACATTATAGAAGTTATTCTGACCAAAATGAATAGTGTGGATCAGGGAGGTCTAAAAAACTGGACGAAAAACTGGACCGATTTTATTTACGTAGCGCTAAATCATAAGAGAAGTGATTTCAGGGCTCTTTTCATACAGAGAAGGTCTCGATGTGTGCTCGTTAGAATATAAGTATCAATATGGAGACGCAACATTCACTAATGAGCTTGGCCATGATGGAAAGGAAAAAAACGCAACCCTGGTGCAGATCGGTTCACACAGGCTAGCAGTCTTCTATCCTGCCATTTGCCGGCGCTTGCAATGTGTTACTGCCACCAACTGTCCATCACTTGAACAGCCTGGGTTGCTGCGTGGGCGACATGTTCCAAATATCGTCCTCTGCAGTCACCGGGAAAGCATCTGATGTAAGTAGACATCAGCAGAGCAGGAGGAACAACCAGAACAGCTCACCACCACAGACGCCACCTTTAAGTGATGTCATCAGGTGAAGTGCAGGGTGGTTTGAAGAGGGGAAAAGAAAACCCATATCAAGGAAAACAAGACAAAAACTTTGTGCTTATCAGGGGCCGAGAGGAAAAATGGAATAACTTCTACTTTGAGTCCTCAAACCCAAATGTGAGAAAACCCCCAGCAACAACCACTATCATCAAACACAAAAAACCCCATTAATCCAGCCCTCTCCTGCATGACTTAGAAAACAAGGGTGCCTACCAGGGGAAAAGGACACATGGGTACTTCTCCGACAGTTAAAACATATCTGCCATTACCTCACTCATATTTCCGCATTACCCAAGTACAGCTGGTTTCTGTTTAAAGCTTGTTTCAAATTTAATATACAGTGAATTACAGAAATACCGAACAAAGCCAAACTTCACCCGAAAATAACCCTCTGCCTTCTCCCCCCTCTCTTCATGGGCCACTTGGTTCAACCCAATTAACCAAGTGGCAACCATTTAATAAAGTCAATGGTGACGGACTGGAATGCATTATGCTGAGAGGGGTTCCTAATATTCTGCATGTATGTAAACAGGCTGGACACGCAGTTAGAAGTCCCCACGCCACCTTTAACAGTGGCCTCAGTAATAAACATATTGAATGTACATATTTCCAACAGTGAGCGTTGTGGCAGAGTTGTTGTATTGAACTGCATTATGCAGGTGTTCCTAATAAAGGGGCCACCAAGTGTGTATTGTCATAACACCCACAGCTTCTGTTACTGCTGCAGCTAATGACGCTCCTGCTCTTCCCTTGTGGCCGTTTACAAGATTTCTCATTTTTAATGACACGCTCCCATTTTTCCTCCCTCTCAGCACGTGAAATTATCCCGTGTTTCTAATGAATGCGGTGGGCTTCAAGTGCACTGTATGCACAGCCTGTAATTTCTTGCATGCCTTCACTAACTAATCCAGTTTTACTCTCCCCATACGTGCAGAATTAAAGCATTCCTCTCGCCGAGCATACGTTTGGTTTGGTCTCGCCGCAGAGGAAGAAATGACTCATGGGTTTTCGCTGTGCGTTGATGAGGATAAACATATTAAGGCCAAACTGTGCGCACAGAAGTCTGAACAGCATGTGGCCTGACCGCATTATAATGGCACCTACCGCTGGATTAATTGAATGGTTGGAGTTGCAATGTCTGCCGCGGCGCCGCTGTCCTTAGGCAACACCGACCCGGCTCAACAAAAGCTCTTTATTGAAGAGCTGAGAGGTTTAGATTCTTCCATAGGAACAACTGACTGTTGTTTATTACTCATATAATATGAATACAGTGCCTGCTTTCACTTTTTATTACTGTCTTTCTTAACTTCTGCTGCAATCAGCGAGGCTCTGACAGAAATCTTTCTCCTGAATATTACTTTCTTCCCTCCACACACACACACACACACTGATTTCTGTTCTGCCTCCCTCTCCACAGGGTGAACGGGGAGATGATGGAAGCCCTGGGGCCAAAGGCTATCCTGGCAGGCAGGTGCAGTAAATCTAGTGTTGCGGTGCTGGTTGAACAGAGCCACACACACATGCACACACACACACACACACACACACACACACACACACACACACACACACACACACACACACACGCACACGCACACACGCACACGCACAGACACAGACAGAGAAACAAAGGAACAACAAATAGGAGGCAAGCATAGTTTAGCTTTCTGAAGGTAAATGGGCGATTTTGTCCTTTTAATGACTCAAACTGACTGAAACGATGACAAAAACTGGAAACTACAGAGCTAACGATGAACCTGTGTGTTTTTGTAACTGGAAAATAATCACTTTTTAAAGATATAGCTTGCTGGTGAAAAAAAGAAGCTAATTTGATGAATCCATATAAAAAGTCGGAGCAACTGAATGAGGGAAAAACACCTGTGGTGTGATGTGAGATGGACGCCCCCCCACCTCCCTAGTCTAACAAAAAAAAAGGTTTTCATAGTAAGCACTACCCTAAAGAAAGAAAAGGTAATAAAAATGTGCCACAGATCCCCAGGTACAAATAAGCTGGCTCTGTCCTTCAACGCTGTGAGCATCAGGGATGATGAAGACTGTTTAACCCTGAGAAGTCAAAGCTGGGCAACATTAGGGTTCCTTAAAATCTTTAAAAATCTGTTTCCTCTTAGCTTGAAGCAAATTTAAAGCTCAGAAACAGCTGGACGGCCGCTCGGCCCGCTCGCTCCCTGGATGTTTATGATAACGTTGAGTTCAGACACGGGTCTCGCCGCTCGCCGCCGTGCTTTAACGCTCTCACCATGTCAGAGCCCGGATCCCCACAGACACTTACTGGCATGTGATGGATTAGGTTTTAGCACCCCCTACCATCTGTATGCTGTGAATCATCGGGGGCTGCAGGTCTGTGTCAAGATGCTGCACTTTGCTGTGGGGAGTTCTCCTGAGCCGAGAGATTTGATCTTTAGAGTTGCTGGTGGGGGGGGGTATTTTTCCGCACCGGTGGATTCGCTGGCGGCGTCTCTGAGAAATTGATGCCGCTGAAGTATTAACTCTGCAAAATGTCAGCCAAGATTTTTAAAAGGATGCAAAAAAAACCTGGTTAGATAATCCAAACATTTTGGGTTTTTTTGCTCTTTGTTTTTCCAATTAAGAACCATCACAGCATCAGGAACTGAAGCTCTGCCACTGTTTGTAACCAAAGAAATATGTTTTGTCCTCTCTCACATTTAGGGTTTTCCTGGGCTCATAGGAAAAATGGGGCCAAAAGGTGAAAGGGTAAGTAGATGCTGGAAAAATACAGCCTCGGCACTGACGTGTTTAATAAATGTAGACGCCACGCGTGACAATGTGTTTGTCCTGCGGTAATGAAAAAAGCTGCCTGGAAAGGGAATCGCTCACTGCAAGCATTTAAAGCACTCCCAGAATGACTCTCTGTTTACCTGTATTTCATGTTGTTGTCGTGCACCCTCGCTTAGCTTCCACTGAAGGCCACGGGGGGAGAGAGGCTGGCGAACTTTCACTTAAAAAAGAAAAGAAGGGGCTGTGAGGCGCATGCTCGGTGAATTACCGAGCCGGTGTGGCTACGTGAAAAGGCCGCTGTCGTAAACGCCACTTGTCTGCCCCCGGTGGCCCCATGATGTTAATGACAGATGGTTTTGTTGGTGTATGTTTAAGAAGGAGCGATTAACTGGGGCCTTCTGCTCTTGCTCTCTTCTGGTTAGCGTTAAGCTACGGTCATTAAACTATATAGCTCTGCTCACGTTAGCCTCTCATATGATGTCGTTATGATTTCTCCTACTGCCCCCCCCCACCTCCCCTGAGCAGGTATGGCAGTGAGATCTTCAGAGATCCCTGACGTGAGGGTATGTGCCCTTGGACTACATCGTGGAAGCCAGCACCATGCAGTCCATGGGCATATACACTTGCCTCAAGGCTTGGCTCGTCACGCTCACGCCGCTGTGGCAAAGCGCCAGCAGCGCTCCAACAGATCAAAGCATCAAGTCTTTGGAGTTTCTTTTTTTTTTTTTTTTTCGAGACACGTGTCGTTGACGTTCGTCTCCATCGTCTCCGCTCGGTCTCGTTGGTGCCCACCTTCTCTGCCTTTGTTTCATCTGTTCCTCCGCTCCCATCTTTTATTCATCTCTCCAGGGTCACATTGGCATCCCTGGGCTTTTTGGCCTCCCCGGTCCCGATGGTGAGCGAGTGAGTATCCGCGGCTTCGGGAGTAAACGCCCGTCGGGTTGCATTATATGACTGTCCATGGGCACAGAACGATGAAATAGAAATAGACTTCATTCTTGAATGGCTTCAGGTGCACTTTACCAAATCTCTTTTATAAATCCAAGGTACTGCAAACTGCCTTATATTGTATTGAATAAAGTTGGGGGTGCAGACAACATACACCCCACCCTCTGCTGCTCTGGATAAGGATAAAGTATAGGAGGGGCATTTAAATTTACTTACACCCAGTCAGATTAACCTCCAGGTCAGCAGATCTTAAAACAGTGGCACCAAATCTCTTGGGAATTTCATAGTATTTTGGAATCTGTTTTTAATTTTTACCCCTCCCCCCCGCCAAGTAGCACTATGGGCCCATTTGAGTGCGCCAGTCAGTCTGGTCCATCACGAACAGAGGGATGGATTTCCATGAAACTTTGTACGAGCACTTACAGTAAAGTCCTGAGAGGATAAGTCCCACGTCCCGAGTCAAGGAGTTGACTTTTCATCTGGTGCCAAAAACACCAGGACTAAAAAGTCCAATATGACAGAGTGGTGCTAGAACCAATAAAGCGATTCTGTCTGTGCATTCAGATTAATGTTGACATGCTCCGGAGCTGCCTGTTTACTAATGCAGCATTCGGCTTGGCATAAGTGCAGCTGACTGAAGTACGCTCAGTCTGATGAAAGCCGGGCCACGGTGTAGAACTCCAACCTGATGAGCCGAGCCAAATGTTCTTTGCATTTTTGCCCCTAAAGCTGTTCAGTTTGTTTTTCCAAATATATGTATGCACTTTTATCTCTCCTGAAGTTTCTTATAAATTTCTCTTCTCCTTCTGTCTCTCATCTCTCTTTTCCTTCCTGTTTCCAGGGAATTCCTGGCGTTCACGGGGAGAAGGGCAAGATGGGTAGGCCGGTAAAGTTTTCTCTCAACGTACTTCTCAGACAAACATTTTTTGCGAGGATGTTTTTGTCTTGATCTATGGATTTTTGCTGTAGCGCCAATTTGAAATCATATGAAATGACCATTACTCCGACGGAAACTCCTCCCGGCCTCGGCCGTAAATCTGCAGTAACTTCCACACTTGCACGGTGATGCTAGCAATTATTACTGGCATAGTCGTAATGGGAGAGATGTGCACCCGAGGTAGTGTAACTGGATGTACTGGAAACACAAATGTTCACGTGTCAGCAGAATTCAACTCTCAGTCTGCTCCCTCTTTTAAAATCAGAAGTCAGTGACTGCTCGTCTGTAAATCTCGCATGATTAATTTTCTCTGGCTGATGTTGATTAGGAAACACTGTGTGTGTTTATTAACGTGCTTGTTTTGCATTAGATTGATATGATAATGTGACGTGTCAGTTGTGGCTTTGGCTCTCCGGCGTCTCTACCCGCAGACCAGGGAAGTCTATCGTCATCGGCGCCTGGATGTAAATTTCCCATCCTTCCAGGCTTACATGGAAAACATAATACTGCACATAACCACTTGTGTAAAATCTGATATTTTCCCAGGCTCGGTCCGGTTGTACACGTTGTTTTTTTTCTTGATATTATTATGCAGTAATGGTCAGCGACATAGACCGAAGTCCAAAAGTATGTTTGTACTAGCCAAGTCATGAGCAAGCCTTTTCTCTTCCCCTGTGGTGAAAAGTGAGGTCAGTCACTTTGTGTAAGGAGTTTTTTCTTCTGTCCTGAGTCAGCAGCAAAGCCGAATAACAGACACGAGAAAAAGCTGGCATGTTTGATCCGGCACAGATGCATATGATTCACATCTTGAAGACTAAAATAACTTTAACCACAAAAAAGCAAACTGAGACTGTTTTTTTTTTTGGCATTTTATGGCATCGAACGGCTTTTTCTGTCTCAGCATGACAGCTCGAAAGTCAGAAAGCAGTTGTGTAGTTTGTGTATCCATTCATCGAGTGAATATTATATTTTGCACATAGCAGAATGGCAGGACTCCCACTGGACACATCTCCTAATGAAAAGGGTCTTGCCAGCGTCGCTGAGAGTTGTTGTCAATACGAGAACAAAGACCCGCATGTGTTTCTGATCAGACCGAGTCAGTTACTGACATTTTTGGAAAGAGGCAAATTTTTCCACATTTCTCGTGGGCTTCATGTTGCACCGATTACCTCTTACTGCTTGATCCACATTAGCCTAATGTTCTATTGAAGCAGCCTGCCACACAAACAACCCTTTTCCATCCCTTGAGTTCGTTTCATTCGATCTTTTTTGGGACTGCAGACAGAGAAACAGAGAACCTCTCCTCTTTTCTGCCATTTTGCTTTTTTTTTTTTTCTGTAACCATCGCGCTGGCCGTTCTGCAGGCGAGTGCTGAGCCGTGATGTTGCGGTAGGTCGCGTGTTGACCTTGGCACGCTGACAAGCACATGTTGAGCGTGTGGCCTCACGGCTGCATCACGCCTCTTGTTCTGCCTCTATAATGGAATTACAAGCAACAAGCAAAAAGCAAAAAGAAAAAAAAAGATGCAGTCAGCAGTTCCTGGGCCAAGCGGCTTTATTCAGCCATTTAGGCTAGTCCTGGGGGTTTGGTTCGTGGGCTGCCAGCACGTGTGCGCACACACACACACACACACACACACACACACACACACACTCGGTCGCTCGGAAACGCTCAGCCGTGGAATTTCCTGCCGCTCTCCCAGGAATGAAGAGCTGGGATCACATTTGAAGGGCTTTGCTTGGCTTTACTCTGCAAACTTCTGTTTTGGGAAACACTCTGTTGATCCCCTTTGTTTGGGGCGATAACCTCACCGACAAACCCTGCAGACGTCTATCTGACCAAATGAACATGATTCAGCCACTTGAGTTCCCCCTCTGGTGACACTACCGTCCTGTTTGTTTGTGTGTTCAGGGGTTTCCTGGTGACTTCGGAGAGAGGGGACCTCCTGGCCCTGATGGGAACCCAGTAAGTGAAACGATGCAGATGCCTGCACCCTCTTCTGGCACGCTGACATTCATCAAGTCCCTTGCAGCTGACAGATTTTGCCTGCGTTCAGCCTTTATTCAGCACCTTTCGTATAAAAATGCAGGAGCGTGATTCACACGAGATTTAAAACTTTAAAAAAAAAAATTCAAAAAGGCAGTGACAGTAAAAAGGAATGCTGCCACAGCACATCACTTTCTCGGCGTAGGCCCAGTTAAACCAGTACACTCTGAATACAGAGTTAACTTGCATTTTTTTTCCCAGAAGGAACATTTTATGGTTGTGCAAGACGCAGTAGCTCGCTCAGCCATCATCATCCACACTGATACGAGGGCAGCATCAGCGCTGTCGCTGCCTCTCCTCTTTCTTCCACTTGACCCGCACCGCTCGTGATGGACAGGGTCACTGTCAGACTGTGATTGGCTGACCTCCAAGAGCCTCCTCCAGGCCTCATTTCCTCTCTCCTCCAGGGGGAAGGAGGGGATGTTCCATTTGGCTGAATTCATCTCCTTTCATTCACGGCGAAACGGGAGGAGGCGACAGGAAGGCCGCAGCGGGCTGCGTCTCATCCATCTCTCCGCTGGTCGGAGAGAGGATGTAGACATGGCATGTGGCTGCCGGGGGTGGAGTGGGTGGTGGGGGTATATTGTTTGGACAACAAGCCTTTGTGTGTCAAGTGCCAAGTTCTCACTCTGTGTGCCGAAGTGAGTGGGGAAATGCATTACTTAGGATCTCAATGGAAGAAACAAACAAAATATAGAAACATACTGTATGCCCCCCCCCCCAGCTCTGCACCTGTGACATGTTGCATCTTTTCTGCCCCCCCCCTTTCCCCTTTCCTTCCCACTCAGGGTGAACTGGGAGCTCCTGGCCCATGTGGAGTCCGTGGTCTCATTGTGAGTGTTGTCGTATCCTTCTCACTGCTTTTATAATTTCATATTTTTTGGGATTTATAAGTGGTCCCTACTGTCCTCACTTCTCCTCTTTGTCTTTCCCCTTCCTTCTGGAAAGCCGTAGCATGAATAACTTTGATTCCTTTGACATCTTTCCGTTGGGACATTCAGCTTTAAAAAAAAACCAAACATCTTTTTTGCTGATTATGAGGTTCTGAGTTTCAACCCTAAATACTTTAATGGTGCAGGGTGAAATGTATCCGTAGCGCTGAGTATCAAAACCTGATGAGTCGAATCGAATATCTAATATTCCTATTTAGTTCAGGCAAAGATCTTGCGCTGCGCTGCTATGTTTAGCATTTGAGACGTCTTTTGTTAAATGGAAGCAGGTTTGTGTATAGCAGCCTGTGTGTATTCTTCATTCAACCTTGCAGAGCTGAAACTAAGATATTCTATTGGCACGAGTGTATAACAAATTATATAATACCCAGATCTAGTTATGGGGAAACAGAAGCAGCTGTTGACACTGAGCATTTGAAACGTATTTCGTTTTTTATCTGCTCATTCAGTTGTGTAAGTATGTGTCGTTTTTGTGTCTGTGTGTTGTTGGTGACAGGGAGACATGGGCCCTGCTGGTATTATGGGCTTAGCAGGACCACCGGGACTCAAGGTAAACGATGCTGACGCATTTGGTGCAACATGATATAAAACCCTGCAGTTTGGAATTATTGGTTATTATTCTTTACCGGTAATTACCAGTGAGTTACTCTGTTAATCAATTTGTTGGTTTTATCAAACGTGTAAACTCTTTTTTTTTTTACTTCCAAGGGAGTTGCAGGAAACCCAGGGGAACCAGGACTGAAAGGTGATAAGGTGATCTGCACATGTCTTTCTTAGACCACTAACCCTCTAAATCCATGAATGCATGTGAACGTATCGCAGATAATCCATAACACAAAGCTGTAACACATGACTCGTGTTACCCAGCGCTTCTTTGGTGCGTGTTGACTGAGTAATTGAGGTCTAACATCCTGGTTATTTGTTCATTTGTCTCAGGGGGATGTCGGCTTACCAGGAGAGCCAGGGGAGTGCGGGTTCCTCGGGGACAAGGTATGTGTATGTTGGTGTGCGCTCGAGTGACAGAGCAGGTGATTGTCTGCACGTCAAAGTGTCCGATCCGCTAATTAGACCAGACCCTCGTGCAGCGTGTGTTTATGTGCAGCAGATATAACCTTTATTTTGTGCACACGTTTGTATAGTATGGGATTATCTTTTGTCGACTCGTTTACAGTGAGCTGGCCTTTATGTTGCAGGGTATCCGTGGCTTGCCCGGGTTGCTGGGTCCACGTGGAAGACCTGGACCACAGGTATTTTTATCTGTTCCTCCTGGGCCCTCCTGGGTCCCTGCAGAAATTCTAGGCACTGATGTATGGGACAATTTTCATCTAAGAAATTTAAGCTAATCACGCGCAAACAACCCCTCAAAGAGTGGGTTCTCAGTGCAAATGCACCCTGAGCATTAAGACTAATCTGCTGGTTGGCACTCGTGCTCTTAAGCGTCCTTAATATCTCGAGTGCGCTCTGATCTGACCCGAGGTTCCTGGGAAAACCCGCTCTCTTGCTCGCTTGACCTGCCATAGATGTCTGCATGCAGTGACCTCATTCCTCCTATTTCCAGGGTTATATTACTTTGTTTTTGTTCATGTTTCCTTGCACAACTGTGAACTGAGCTATAAGAGAGGCTATGGAGTTGTCACTTTGGTTAAAGTTATTGTGAGGTTGTGTTACAGTAACATCATTTGTGATTTTCTTAGGGTCAACCTGGTGAAAAAGGCTGTAATGGTTCGCCTGGTCCTCCTGGCCCAGAGGTAAGGCTGATTATGTTTCCTAAGCATTACATTTTGACTAGATTTATGTTGCTCCATCAATGTATTTAATCTGTGAACATAATGCAATGGCTTATTTTCACAGGGCTTCCCAGGTGACATTGGCCCACCAGGTCAAAATGGCCCTGAAGGACCCAAGGTGAGCCGAGCCGATTTGACCATTTAGACGGGATTCGTCAAACGTTTCAGAAATGGAGCGAAAGTTCACTCTCGGTCTTGTTGTCCACAGGGAAAGCGAGGGACTAGAGGGTTGCCGGGTCCAGTAGGGACACCTGGACTTCAGGTGGGGCTTAACTTTGCTGTGTGTTGATATTTTGAAAATGAGCAAAAGAGATAGAGACATTTTTTCTCTCCGCCCCCTGACATTCCACTGCAATCTTCTTGTCAGGGTGATGAGGGACCGGATGGGCCAGATGGAGCCGCCGGACTCGAGGTGAGTGCTGACTGGATGATCCCTGCAGCTCGAGACGGATTAGAAAACACCATAACACCATAATCATATAGGATCTCCAATACACACCGGGCCACAATACGTTCTACGCAAAGGCACCACGCTTCCCTTCCTCAGTTCTGGCTTTGCCTAATTTGCAATCTATGGTCTGTCAGGGACAGCGAGGCTGCTGGCTGACGTATCGCTCCATTGTTCTGAAACTGTTTTGAAAGACTTCCTTTTGGACACCGTATATTCATATTACCAGATCGGTCAGCAAATTGCTAGGCTCCTCACCGTCATAAAAAAAAAATCACATAGTAATCAAAACAACTATCTCTCGGTTTCAGACCAAACGTATAGTAAATATAGTTTGTGATGATTGACTCATAAAGCGCCTTGAGGCAACACTGACAATAATGAATGGTTAGTATTTTGGGAAGTCAAATGTGCAGTAAAAGTTATTTAAAGCCATTAAAAGTTATGTTTGTTTTTCAAATAACTCCACCATATGTGGATTAATGTTCTCAGCTTTCAGTGTCTGAACACAATGAAGCCATGAAAGCCAAACTTAGAAATTTGTAAGAGACAAATAGGATGGCTCCAAACTGTTTTGCAGTATGGATAAAATTCCACAGCTACTATCTCGATCCAAAAAAAAAAAAAGTTTGTTTGGCGTCGTCCCGGGCTAAACAATAGAGAAGGCTTTTCCAATGAAGCGTTCTTTTTTTTCAATGACTGCCTCCAGTCTGCCATTTCCCAAGAGTGCAACCCCATAAGTGATTACTGAAAACAAACAACAAATGACCCAGTGCCTTTTTTGTGAGTAATGAGAGGCCCTTGATGCTGCGAATGGCTCTTTGTTTTCTGGATCATTAAGTTTCTTAACGGGATGCTGTTGCTTTGGCATCAGTTGTCGGCTCGTTCTGAGGCCGTGGCCTCTGGGGGTGCGGTTGGGGGGCAGACTCGCAGGCTGCACCTTTTCACAGAAAGGTTGTTGTTTTGTTGTTGCCGTACACTTCTATGTGTCATTTTTGCTTTCTGTTCAGGGCAGGCCTGGGAGGCAGGGATTCCCTGGATTGACAGGCCCAGATGGACTCAAGGTCAGACCTCACAGTCGCACACGTCCACCGCCGAAACCACTGCCGTCCTTAACTAAACGCTCTCTCCCCGGTTCCTCTCGTATGATAATGTGTCATCTGAATACGTGTAAATTAGATGTTAATTCTCCGTTACCGCAGGGGAACGGGCCTCCGAGCACATTTCCACTGATTTGAACTCAGAACGAAAGGCACGAATACGTTTGTGATATGCTAATTGGCTGCTTTGCTGTAGGGCGAGACCGGGATAACTGGCGAGGTCGGAAAGCTTGGCGAGAGGGTAAAGGCTTTTCTCCCTCTTTCTGCTGATTTCTGTCTGATGCTCACTGTGTGTGTCTGGTGTGTGTTTTGTCGGATCCCCAGAGCTGAGCAGCCTAGCATGAGAAATATAACTTCAGTAGAACAAGAGAAATAAGAGACAGTTGTGACAGCGGGCTCTATCTCCTGCAGGGACTGCCAGGTTTCCTCGGGCCGGTTGGAGAGATGGGCATCGCCGGGGAAAAGGTTAGCACGGTCTCGATTTGTTGCACTCTGCTAACGCGGTCCAACGTCCGGTGAATGGCTTTTTGTTGCGTGTGATTTGTGCCGAAACGAATCACCCAATTACAGCAAATTTGATAATCAAATGAATCGTTTTCTCATTCATCAAAATGATTGCTTGCTCAAGTTGCATCGATTATCTTTTGCCTGTTTTTTGATATCATGTGGACTGCATGCTTTAATCAGGTATTCGACAGATTAATTGTGCGTCTTCACAAGTTCCTCTAACCTTGACTTGTGGTTCCTCAGGGGGATCGTGGGAAAATAGGTGTCCCCGGGCCGCCAGGTGAAACGGGGCCGATGGTAAGGAGTAAGTCTGGACCCCGTCTCTCGTACCGTGGGGCATTCGATTCTGCATACGCAAGGGATTGGGGGGGTGCAGTAAGTCTGGAGAGACTGATTTAAGTGATTAACCGATTGTCTGAACAGGCAGAGAACATTGGGCCATCCAGTTTTGTCAGAAATTGAAGTTGATTCATGATGATTTCCAATAAATAACACTGATATTGTTTAAGTAATGTTGTATCCATCAGGGTCACACTGGAATACCTGGAGAGAAGGGCCCCCCCGGACCGCCAGGGATCCCAGTAAGTTTCCCACTGTCATAGCTTTATTGGCAAACAGGGTAAATCTACGCGTGTCTGGCGTGTAACCACATTCAACAGTGATGTACACAGTGTGCAGAGTGCCCCCCTCCAAAAAAAAAAAGACGTGCAACATGTTTTCCCGGGGAGACTGTGTGAAAATATGCACCGTTTAGATTTTAAATCGTGTTGTGGCTCCCTCCCCTCTCCATCACCGCTGGCTGCCGTTGAACAGAAATGAGATTTTCAGCTCGGCGTGTTGAGTTGCTCTTTAAAAGAAATCCATTATTGACTCAATATGTCGGTGTAGCCACTATAAAGGCATTAAAAAGGCAGCCTTTGACAGCTGACATTACAGCTAAACTGCTGAGTAATGGTTAAATAGATTGGTTAGAGAAAGGATTTGCAGTGTGCGGCAGTTCGAACAGTCTCTGTGTGCCTGCATTCGACTTGCTGTTGATAAATATGAGACTTGTGTCTTAGTTTCCATAAGTTGATGGAGTCACGCTCAAAAGAATATTTCCTCACACACATTCAGGGGCCTCCTGGTTCACGAGGATCTATCGGCATCAGAGGACCCAAAGGCATTAAGGTAAGTAAAAGTTCTTACAACTGCTCTGAGACCAAACGAGATGAAACAACAAATGGGTGATGTTCAGGAGAAAATCCAAAGCTTGAAAAGTGACCTCTGTAAAACAGACATGAGTTCTGCGTAGTACTACACAGACAGAACAAGTAGAACCCAAACACATCCAGCTTCATACAGTAGAACACCTTCTGAAACATGGAGATGTGCGTGCGTGGCTGTGTCGCCGGATAATTCCAGCATTCGTTGGCTTTTCCATTTTGAGTTTTTTTTGTTCTGTAAAAATGGCCCTCAGCAGGATCTCTGGCCCGAATGAATAATTGATCTCAGATGAATAAGTGGTGTAATTAAGGCATTTCGATCTCCGGGTTTTTTTTTTTAAGTTTCTTTTTTTACGCCTGCTCCCATAACATCACAAGAAGTCAGAAATGTAATATTTAATAACTATAATTGCTGAAAATTACACCAAGGCTTTGGAAAAAATAATTCACACCAGTATGATTAAAAACCATTCTCCTTATTACAAAGTCTAAAGTAGTTCCCAATTAACAGCAATAGTGGGAAAAAGATAGAAAACTTTTCCTCTGCCCAAAGTTTTGTATGTGAAAGTGTGAAAATAAATAAATAAATGCAGTTTTCAGCTTTAATCATGTGAGTTTTTTCGAGAATGACAAGTGACAGATCACTCTCGTGGTACCATGAAGGTGTGATTTGTTTCAATAACATTTAAATTGCACTCTGTATTTGACAAAATGGCTTTGGAATGAACTGCAATGACTTTTTCAGTGGATCTGTCAACAGCTATTTCATTTTGATGCCTCTACATCACAACACAAATGCTTTAAAAACAAGCAAAATACATCCTTATTTCTGTAATAATTGAGTCTTTCAGATGATCAGAAAGCTTATGAAACTGAATTCATGTTTTGACTTCACATTTGAAGCACATTTCTCAATGCTGATATAAAAAATCAATCATGAGCCACAAATTGTTTTCCTAACCACCACGAAGAACTCAGCTCCGTTTAAATCACTTCGATATGAGCCGCTTCCATGAACAACGAGCAAAAGTCACAGGCGGTCCTTCAACGTTTTCTGACAGTGAGTGCTTTTTGTTTTGTTTTTTTTTTAGTTTAAATGGCAGGGATGAATCAGCGACACGATTCATGACCTTTTCCTCCCAAGGCCTCTTTACAATAACCCCAGTGTGCAGGCAGTACCACAGCGTGTGATCCTGGAAACATGGGGACAAAGTCTACGCACTGTGGCGCTAATTCACAAGATGCCAAGTGTTTTTGTAAAGGAGCCACCATCTTTGATCATGTCTCTCCAGTGTGGGCTGAAGCGTAGAGACACTATAAAGCCAGGCTCCACTAAATGCCAAAGACAAAAATAGAGATTGACTATTTAACTGACTTATTGTATTGAATAACATGTGTTAAAGGCCAAGTTTTGAGCTAATCATCTGTTACAACTGTTTTTTCTTTGTCTAGGGTCCAAGGGGTCCTGATGGCCCGGTCGGGGAAACGGGGCCAACAGGAATAAAGGTGAGCGCGTGGTCAAAACTTCGACGTTGAGTACGGTTAATAAAACATCTTCAGAGCCTCTTATTGGGTTCACGTTTGTGGCTAATTGTTGATAATGTGACTTTTACGTGCCGACCTGCCTCAGGGCAACGTCTGGCCTTAAGCTTCCTAATTGCACGAATCAAATCTGTTCCGTGGAAAGCAAAGCAAGGAAAAACAAAATGACTTTCTTAACAGAGGTGGGGGAGAAAAGAAAATCCCGAGAGCTTTTCAAAGCAGCTTTGTTCAGCAGAATGTAATTATTAACTATTTTTAACATCTGAAGAACATTCAGAGGACACTCGTTAGCTACAAATCTAACAACAAGGGCGTAAATCACAGACTCCTGAAATATTGATGGCGCTGGTGGTGCTTGGCAGCCGGGAACACCGGGGGGATTTCAGAAAGCTCGGTGAACCTGAGTTGGATGTTTTCTTTTCAGGGCCCCGATGGTCCGCCAGGAAAAATGGGCCTCCCCGGAGAGACGGTGAGGAAAAAAATTCAGGCTTCTTCGCTTTTCTTTTTGGTGAAACTAATGACGTTTTTGGTCGTATTCGTGGCGACCCTGTTCAGAGTACATTTGGTCCTGCTCTCTCAAGGTTGCAGAATATTTGTGATAAATGGTGATACTTTTGTCCTAATGAAGAAAAATATCCCTGCAAACTTGGCAATAGTTGCTTTATTATGACATTTTTCATTGTTTTTCTTCAGTTATGCCACGCCTTTTTTGACTGCCAGACCTTTATTAAGTTTAGGTCATTCATCAAACAAAAATTTCCGCCATTCGGTGGTTCCAGCGAAGGAAACGCGAGGATTTGCTTCCTTTTCTCTGTTAAATATCATTTAAAGGAGCGTCAGTCTCATGCTGACGTTCAAACCTGTCTGACTGTACTTATTCATCTTTTCGTGTCGCTTTGCTGCAGGGGAAGATTGGCGAGCTGGGTGAAGCCGGGCCAAAGGGATTTCCAGTAAGTGACCGGTGCTAACAGGGGTCTCCATTTTGGGGGGAACAGTAGTGGAGAAGAGAGGCTTGTGTGGCGCCCTGTTTCTCCAGTGGGTGTCGTGGCATTTCAACATGTGTATGAGTGCCTAGTAGTGTTAGTGTGTGTGTGTGTGTGTGTGTTATAAATGAGCTGTATTATTTTCAGGGTCTTCAAGGACCCTCGGGACCACCAGGAGCCAAAGGAATTGCAGGAGAGCCTGTGAGTTTATTATTTGCCGTTATGAATGTGCCTGTTTCGATTCCATATTTTGAAATAACTTCATTCTCAAAGACCTATGGTATGGTAATATTTTTTCTCTCTGCCTTATTTTTCCCAATCTGGGTCAGTTATGTAAAATTTTGGAAGTTGCAGAATCTCAAAGAGGATACAGGCAGAAACCAAAGTGTCTCATTATCTCAAATGATCTGTGACACCTACTGTGGCCTTGCACATAAACTCTGGATTTGAAACCTTTTATTCAGCGCATCCTAAAAAAAAAAACCCCATACAACCTAATCCTCCTCCTCTTATTCTGCCCAAGCATCACAGACACATACAGAGAAGTGGTGAGTCTGAGAATATTTGATTTACACCATCTCCTTCCTGGAGCGGCAGCTGTATTGTAGCCCGAGTGTGTCTCTATAACAGCAGGCCTGTTTTCATCACTTACAGAAGCTTTGGCTCAGTGTTTTGAAGGCTCTCAGCCCCGCAGATTAACTTATCTCCACAAATCCACACTTTCCGCCTGGTTCTTATTTCTTTCTCCCTCCTTTACTGTCACTTTCAGAGGTGTTTGCCCAAGATTAGAAAGTGCTCTTAACCTTTTTTTCTTTTTCATTGATGCCTTTGCCGTGTCGCCGCAGGGACCTGCGGGGCCACTGGGAGCGATCGGGCCACTGGGGGAGATGGGGCCAATAGTGAGTATGATTGCACAGCTGCTGCAAAACCTCCCGCAGACTTTTACATCAGCGCTTGGTCCTGAAGGATGTCGCTGTTTCCCACAGGGTCCACCAGGGAAGGCTGGAGAGAGAGGACTTCCTGGTGAAACTGGAGAGAAGGTGTTGAAAGTTTCATTGGTTGTTGAGATATTCAAATATTGGATATATGTATTTTTTACATCATGAGGATTGGTATAGGATTATCACATCACTGCAGCTTGGCCACAGTAAATGGTTATGGTTGTCACATGGAATCATATTACAGTGTACAGAAAAAAGGCTTTTTATAAGCACGTATTTTGCAGACAAATGAATTTTACTTAACATATAATTTAATTTAAGAAGATTAAGACTAAGTATGTGACCAAAACCGTATAAAGTAGTTGCATGTGATTCTGGCACGCTGACATACCAGTTTCCCTCTACTTAAGTACTGTAGATTGGAAATGAAACAGCCAATCAGAAATCACCTACTTCGGTTTTACAATTGGCTGAAGTTGTGGCAAAGTAAAACTGAGACAGGAAATTGTGTATTTAATGTGGATGATAAGATACATTGTACACATTTAAGGTATGTACAACACATGACAAACCTCATGTTTCTTTCCTGGCAGGGTGCTGTCGGTCTACCTGGCAACATCGGGGAGCAGGGTCTGATTGGCCAGAGAGTGCGTATCCCATGTTTTTTGTCTTACTCAGTTGAAATGAACTGAACTCATTTTGGCAAACCCTCAGTAACATTCACAAGTGATCACTTTGAACACAGCATAACCCAAGTGGTAAATTGGTTTTGAAAAAAACACAAACCACAAACTGTTTTGCTACGTGCTCGCAACACATGTGCTTCTGCTTCCTGTGATTACTGTCCTAGTGACGCTGAAAGATGCTGAATATTTTTGATTTGTCTTTTAGGGCGAGCCAGGCATCGATGGGGAGGCTGGACTGAGCGGACCCGATGGAGCCAAGGCGAGTATGAAGATGACAGATTAACCTGGAAGTGAAAAATTGAGATGTGCATCACGTCGAGACAAATATGTGTTTTTAGCTGCCCATAAAGAATTTGGCTTTCACGTTATTGTCAATATTAATAAGCGTCTGTGAACCCGATGCACTCTTCTGTTTACTGTAGCAGCTAGCTGTAATTAGAGCAAGTTGAGTATTGTTTGGGAGATATTGCCCTTTTGTACAGTTGGAGCTGCATTGTGTTGACACTTAGTAAAAACAGATAGAGGGGCTATTTTAAGAGCTCTACTGTCTGGCAAGTATTGTGACAGAGAAAAAAAAAAAAAAAAAAGAAAGAAATCATAAAAAAAACCCGCCTGTTCTGCAGAGCCAAACTGCTGGAAGCATGGCCGACAGAGCCACAAACAGCTTCTGGCTCAGGGACAGTGGTGAAAATGTGAGCAGGGAGAAGACTGCGGATTAGAAACCTGAGTTGTTTAGCTGTGCACCGTACAGGACGTTTTCTGTTAGTCCGGAGAGTAAACTACTGTGAGCGGTTCTTGGCCCCGGTGCAGCTCCCTGGATGGAAAACAGGAGCTCGGGAGGGATTTGCAGTTTTTAGCCGCTCACTGTTAGGAGAATGAAAATCAGTGCGTTGTCATGGTTCATTGCCGTATTAATTGGTGAAAATCGTACTTGAAATTCAACAAATAATCATGGGATTCTGTTTTAACTAGACTCAGTGGAGCGCATACCTTGGCCAAGGCCAAACAATCTTTCATGTCTGTCTGGATCTTATAATAGAAAAATAAAAGGAAAAGTGAAGTAGTCTGATAATCTGCAACAAACTGTACAAACTCATAGATTTCAACAACATAAATGTCTTTTTACATCAAGATCCATGTATTATTTCCCGCCAGATTAATGAAACTTTACAGATATTTCCCGTCTTTGAATGTTAAGGGAAGTAATAAAAACAAATCCTGGATCCACACCAAAATTTAATGAGTTCTACCTTGGCCCAAGTTTGGTGCAAATTGATTCAGTACTTCACCTACTGCTGTTGACAAATAAGCAAACAAATCAACAAAGAGTGACTTCAAATCAAAATAAAAAATAAAATACCTGAATTCTGTAACACCCAGATGAACAGTATATATTCTTTGACTGTCTTTTTGCTTCATTCTTTGAATTGAACTTATAATTCTTGTGTTAGGTGTTAATATTAAGAACATTAACAGTTTTCCAAAGGGCCAAAGGCTTTAATATGTCAGGGAACTCACATATACTGTATTTAAATAAATGTAAATGTAAATGTAAATTTCAGTCACAACGTGATTAAAGAAATAGATTGAGTTGAATAAAGATATTTAGGGAACAACATCCAATTCATTTTGAAGGGCAAAACATTTGCTATCTCCAAATAAATCCTTCAAGAGTGGATGGTCTCAGATGATGTTTTAATGTATTGATGAGTTCGCCTCTAAGCACAGGCTTAATGCTCTTTTCCCGTTCCTCAGGGCTCCGTTCTCAGTCCAGTATTATTTTCCATTTACCTTCGGTATTCAGACAGGCCTTGTTAGACCTTTTAAAAAGCAGTACTGTTAAGCAGGTGGATGTTGGCTCGGCTTGGCGTGCCGCATCAAAACTACAGCTGAGGCTCAGCTGTAGTTTTGGCAAGGCAAGCGATCCTCCGGGAGCACACGCAGTAAGCATCTTGAAAAACATGTCAGTCACCGTGACATTCTTCTTCAATTCTTTTTTCCATCTGAGACATATTTCCATCATCACAGCCTCTTGTGTCTCACCAATAAATTACTTGTGCTTTTGTGTCATGCTGGCTAAACTACTGTAACGCTCTGTTTACATGCCTGAGCTGTCGCTTTACAAACTGCAGCGGGGACTTTTACGCAGCCAGCTGCAGAGCTCGCATCTCTCCCGTTCGTGCTTCATGTGAAGGCTGGATAAGATTTAATTTATAACCTGCAGTGCTCTTTAAAATCACGCTCCTACTCAGATTTTTTGAATTCTTAAGCCAAAAGTGGACAGGCAGGATTCTTTCCTCCATCGGATCAGGCCTCAGTGACTGTCAGAAATATGGTTGACCTTTAAAGCTATCAGAGTACACCAGGCCCGAATCCTGGAAAGGATTGCCAGTGACTGCATCAGCATAGTCCAGTATATTGTAGCTGAAGACTTGCACTCCTCTTCTCAGGGTGAAAAGGGGGACGCCGGTCCAGACGGAGCGACAGGAGACAGGGGTGAAATCGGCCTGAAAGGAAAGGAAGGAGCTCCCGGGCCTCCCGGACTGGTGGGCATGAGGGTGAGCGTCTCAGCGGCCAACTCAACATGTCATTCAGTTCCTGTGAAAAGACAGATCTTTTTGTCCACTTACAGCCCTGCTCAATTTTCTTTGCCAGGGTCAGGAGGGTAAACCGGGCACAATTGGTGAAAGAGGAAAACCAGGAGACAAGGTTTGTCGGTTTCTCTTGCTCGGGGCTAAAATGCACCTTTCCTTCTCGGATGCCTGTCAGTTTGCTCTCTTGTACAAGCAGTTGAATAGTAGTAAACATTGAGGTCGGTAACTTCCAGTTGACTTTCAGTATTAAATGTTCGAATGGTCAAACAAGCCGTGTGCACTCACTGAATACCTGCTCGCTCGTGGCCTCTCTCCAGGGGAGCAAAGGTCACCAAGGTCACCTGGGAGAGACCGGGCCAATCGGCGAGCGGGGAGAAACAGGGTTTGTTGGACAGAAGGGAGCAAGAGGAACCACCGGGTCAGAGGTGCGTTTTTACAAATGGACTGAAAGATATAAGTGGTTGTTGGTGAATGTGGGCTCAATATGAATATATATTTCTCCAGGGTGCTCCAGGGAGAATGGGCCAAGATGGAGATCCAGGCATACCAGGCTACGGGGTACAGAAACGTAAACAGCAATGTGCAGGATGTTGTGAAAGTGATTAAGCCTCCAAAATAAAGGCCTTAGAATCCTTCTTCAATATTCATTTTTAAAACCTATATTTTTAACACATAGCAGTGCAATTTTGCATTTAAAATATGGGAGTGAAGGAGAAACTTTGGTTTTGGGCTGGAGTTTGACAACGAACTTCCTCTTGTTTCATGCACAGAGTAGATAAAAACACGAACACTGCTGGTCTGCACCTGTGTATGCAGATAATAGATTCAGGATGAGCCCAGTGTAAGAAGTTGATTATTGTAGATTTAAGATTCAAATTGACTCAAACCCTTAAAAATTATAAACATGACTCGACTGATGAATCACAAAATTGCTTTCTTCACGGCACCAGAAGATGAAGTGAGGGCACGCGGTAAAGAAGGGTGAACCCTGGGTTGGTTACAGCCCCAAATTGAGATTGAGTCACTAACTCTTTTTTTTTGTCACAGGGTCACATGGGACCACAGGGCCCGCTGGGACCTCCTGGGCCAAAAGGTGAAAAGGTACATTCCCAAAATCATTTGCTGTCCCTAATAGCCGTCTGCACTTTGCTCATATCTAATGAGCTCCGGGGGCCTGCTGCATTATTTAAGTGCGTAAAACAGTCATGCAGCACATTGTTTCCGAGTGCATGGTCAGTTTGTTTGATGCATCGGGACTTCAGTCGTTTCCCTAATTAGTGCCTCTCCTGTCTGTCTCGTTGTCCTTGAAATATTCCTAAAGTCATCCCTAATTGGAGCCAATGATATGAACTAGCACACATCCAATTAACTAAGTGCTGTCAAATGTGTATAATTAGCCAGGCACCTGGACTCTCCTGCTCCTGATTTTGGGGATATTAGCATCATAATTTGTGTTTATTTGACAGGAGCAGCACACAATAGAACACACTGCACCAGAGTTTAGTGGGATGCTACTGTAATTTGCATTTTTTTTTTTGTCCCTGGGCAGGAGCCATCTGGATGTGGATATTTTGTTATTTTCTCTTGCCAATATACTCAAAATAATGGCTATGCTTGCTCTAAAATTAAATCAGTATCATGCTATCACATGAGCTGTTGCAAAATTTATGATTTTTAGTTGAGTGCCACATAACGCTGGCACTTAAACATGCTGCAGATAAATCCATTGTCCGTCACAGTTATGTTCAAAGCACTATTGCTACAATATTTTGCTTTTCATGCATGCTAAGTGTTGAGTTTTGCTCAGCTCCTGGGCATCACCAATTATCCTCCCACTTTTAGATGCCCGCTGGACTCTTCCTTTATTTATTTCATTTGACACATGCTCAGCACATGTCTATTAAAATCATACATCCGCTGTTATTGGTTAATGAATTCCATAAAGACCCTGGAACAGACATCGGCACCATTTATGCAAAATGGGATCATTGTGGGTAATAGTGCATGTAATGATTTGCCATTCATGTAAGGAGAGTGGGCAACACATTTCCATTGTTATACCCTTTCAAACAAAACATGCATTGATTTTGCACAGACCATTGGGTTTTAGGGAAATGCCATTGAGTGCGGTTGTTTGTCTATTCTTGTGTTGCTTGTTTAGGGTGAACAGGGGGATGACAGCAAGGTGGAAGGTCCTCTGGGTCCCCAAGGTGACAGAGTGAGTTCCTCATGTGTTGGTTTTTCCTCCGTTGTTTGTCAGCAGTGTTTGGGATCGTGTCATTTATTTGTTCCCATATGAATCCAGGGTCCTCCCGGAGTCAGAGGAGAGAGAGGAGAGCCAGGTGACCCTGGACACACTGTGAGTGAAAGAAAGAAAGAAAAAAACAAACTGACATGTTTTTTGACCCTGCACCTGAAGATAAAAGCAATCAAGGTCAAGTTCCATATACTGAACTTTATGAAATTATATTTTCCAGGGCCAAATGGGTTTTGACGGAAACAGAGGTGAAGCTGGTGCCCCGGGGCTTCCTGTAAGTATCCCATTTATTTCTGGAAATAGACACACAAAAACCCACACATACACACAGTGTCAGTTTGTCCAAACTCCACTCAGTGTAAGTCAAATCAAACAGAAATGATCTTTTTAGGGACATCCTGGGCCAAAGGGACAACCAGGGCTGAAAGGATCCAAAGGTGATCAAGTAAGGACATAAATAACAGCGTTTACAATATGGTCGTATGAGAAAACTCAATGTGTTGTTTTTTCATGCATGTCAGAACTGTGGAACATGAACTCTTTATGTTCCAGGGTCAGAAAGGAAAATCAGGAGCAAAAGGCACATCTGGGACCAAAGGACCACCAGTGAGTTGGATACATTTCATGTTTAACCATGAAAAATCAGGTATAACTGATAATTAAGCCCCTTGAGGCAAATTTGTGATTGGTGATATCGGGCTGTGTAAATAAAATTACACTTGACTCGAACCTATAGCCACACTAAATGTTGCTATTACAAGTGAATTCAAGCTGATTGTCTTTCATCAGGGTCCGGAGGGGCCTCCTGGCCCTCGGGGGGTTGTGGGCAGGGAGGGACTTGAGGGGCCACCTGGAATAGATGGACTGCCCGGTAAAGATGGAAGTCCTGGAGTCAAGGTGAGGACAGTGCAGTGTGCTTATTCATTGATTTGCTAAGTTATATTAATATCAGCTTTGATTATTGTGTTCATCTTCAGGGGGAGCAAGGAGAGGATGGAGAAGTGGGCTTCCCTGGAAAGCCGGGGCAGAAGGGTCAAACTGGTGTGACAGGACTTCCTGGAAGTCAAGGCTCCTTTGGACCGAAGGTGAGAATGATTGGTTCACCACTTTTAGTTGCTTGTGCTAGAGAAAGTTTTGATCTTACTGACAAAGCACTTAAATTGTGGAGCAAACATTGTTATACATTACAATAAAGACAAATTTACTGCTAGTATCAAATGAAAATTGCCAACTCAACTGTTATCAAGCAGGTCTGTCTCCCTCAGCACCATAATGCTGCGCTTTATGTTTTCTGATCTGAAAGAACAAAGACGACACAAAGACTTTGCACAGTCTCTCAAAAGACTTCTGCAATGATTTGGGGAAGTCATGGTTACAAAATATTAATGAGTTGGCACAGACGTGACTTGCATGGCCTCGCCAATATTACATAAAGTTCATAAACTGTATATGTCATTGGACCTGCAGTATTTTCATGTTGCTGTTACTTGGTCATTTATCAGTGATGCACTGTTAGAAGATAAACTGTTGGTTCTTCTGCATCCTGTGATCATTAAACTGATATTGGTGCTTCCTCATTGGTCAGGGCTCCCATTAAAGGCAGTGCAGTATTCCTGGCTTCCTCTGCTTTGCTTGGGTGTCTGTGCAGAGGATGTTGGTTGGGATGTGATGATGATGTGCAGGTGTGTGTGTGTGTGTGTGTGTGTGTGTGTGTGTCCAGGGTGAGAGGGGGCTCCCAGGCCACATTGGTCCATCAGGGAAAAGAGGCTCTGTTGGTGGGATGGGGTTGCCGGGAAAACAAGGGGACCAGGGACCTAAAGGGCAACCAGTGAGCACCGACTTGTCCCAATAAGCTTCTGCAGTTCCTTTATATGCTAACTTTGTTTGCTTGTGCAGGGATGGAGATGATCATGCTTTCCCCTCTCTGTATGTATCAGGGGGACACCGGCAGTCAAGGATATCCAGGGGTGCTGGGTCTGTTTGGGCCAAAGGTACACTGCCATAATACTCCACTCACAGCTGAAATGATGACCTCAGGCCCCGACCCAGGTCCAGACCTGTAAAGTTAATGTTTTCTGTCTGAACTAAGTTCTTCACCCTTAGGCAAGAGTTATGATACAGCTCTCAGTAAAAAGAGCACAAAAAGTCTCTTCTGGGTTTAACTCACCTTTTGGTGGAAGCACTTTAGTGAAGTTTAAGTGCCTAAAATTGTCTTGAGGAACATTACATTATACAATATTACCTTCAGTTGAAAATGGGTACGAAAGCTGTTAGGTATTACTGTAACACGCCCCGGGAAACATCTGCTCCACCATAAGTCTGCTTTACTTACAACACTGCTGCATTATAGATTATTGCCAGCTGAAAAAACAAAGCAGGCTTTACTGGAGTCTCTCTCTTTAATTTCAAACCCTGCGAGTGACGTGGGACATTTTCCCATAGTGGGAGTTGAACAGAAGGGTGAAGCACATGAGCTTCGTCTTAGCGCTCAGCAGAGTTTACAGTAGTTGTTGTAATTCAGAAGCCACCAGTGAGGATAATTAGGGTCAAGTTAGTCAAATCAGTTTTGGCAATTAGTTAGTCAAATCAGATAAAATAAAGTCTTGGACTGATTTTTAATGACTGTAATTATGCAATGGCAACAGTATTGACCTTATTCTTAATAAAAGGACAAATTAACAAATTGTTTCTTATAAACCTTTTCCACTTCCTCTGAATTATTTCATTAATCATTTTTTTGTTATGGTTTGGTATGGTTGTTATGGCACAAAACTGGGAAAAACATTGTGCTGCAACCCCTTTTTATTTTTACAGCTGTATTTGGCAAGATTGAGATGGGTAGCATATGTGCCATTAGGCAGAGGGATAAGTGTTTGAAAGTGGTGTATTAAAATGTTACATCTTGGCCACACTGGGCGAGCACATTTGCTCCTGCTATGAATATAACTGCTCTGCTCGCTGAAGCCCAAACACTAATGTAGGAGCCGTAGATCATATAAAAACATCTGCGACGCCGCCCAGGGGTTTCTGAATGGGGCGTTTTGAAGCTTGTGTTGGGGTTTTTTGCTCCTAAAGAGCAGGGGATCCAATCCCCCACCTGAGAGTGACAGGCTGAGACTGCAGTCAGTAAGCGCAACACTAACCCAAACATGCTTAGTTATAAGCCTTAGTGTGTTTGTAATTAGTCACGTGAAATAAGTTAAGAGGTCTTATATCATGCCAAAACTATCACTCAGTTCCCAGCTTCTAGCATATGAGGATGTGGTATGAATATAATTGAATACCTTTGGGTAATTAAAGACTCTGAGAAACTGTGATGGGAATTTTTGACATTTTCACGAGCGTTGTTTCCACCACCTAGTGACCATTAGAGGAATTGCAGCTTAAGACCTTTCAGCTACTTTGGCCTCGAATGATGGCGGTTGCTGTTTGCAGAGAAATTTATCAATGTTCAAATCCTACTTGTGGCCATCAGAGGTCAACAAAGGTCCCCGATCATTAACTGCTGGTTCGACCTTTGACTTGCGGTACCATAAACACTAATCAAAAAACTACCTATTGTTTGTGTGCTTCCAGGGACCTCCCGGAGACATCGGCCCAGCAGGGATTCAGGGGCCGAAAGGGCCACGTGGTCTGATGGTAAGATTAAGATGAATGGCACTTCGGTAACGCGGTGCAGTATTTCAGCTAATGCCGGCGCGCTGGAGTCTCACAGAGTGCAGACTTGCCATGAAAAATAAGCACTGCTTCATCAGATGCTCCATCATACATGTCCTCAGTCTCTCACCTGCCTCCGCTTTCCAGGGTATGGAGGGAGCTCTGGGCCCCGTTGGCATCATTGGCCCCAGCGGTCATCCTGTATGTACCTCATACCTCATCCTATCTGCCAAGTTTTATGTGACTTCTCTCTGCCTCGTGGCAGTGATGGAGTGATCCTCTGTCTCCTCTCTCTCCATCAGGGACCCCAGGGTGACAAAGGAAGTCGGGGGGAAACGGTGCGTGGTGCGGTTTTGATGAATCCTTTTCTGTCTGCACTGTGAGCACAGGATAGGATACTTAGTATGGAGACGGCGCGCCACTCAGCCTGCTTTGCCCTCAGCACTTTTCATTTCCTATTGTACTCCACTGTTTGTTGTTACACTCGCAGTGACACTTAGCTGCTGTGGAATTCCTGTCAGGGTGATAAATGTTGGCTGCATGCTCGTCTCAAGCTTTTTTAAAGAGGTTTTCTCGAGTGCTCGTAAACAGGCATAATTCACGAGCCCGCTCCTAAAATGCCAACGCTCACGTATAGGTTCGCTGCGTGCTTGCAAAGAAGCAAGAGGGCAATTCAATAGCAATACAGCAGGCAGTACATAAAGAATGTATTGAATTGGCCAGCACAAACATGGCATTATACTGTACATTACAGAGCAACATCTGGTCCACTCTCAGATTCATTCTGTTATTGTAAGATTGTGCCGTTATGAATATTGATTTCTTTTTTCCCTTTTTTCCATCAGGGCTTGCAAGGACCGAGGGTGAGTAATTATTCACCTCTCGTAACTTAGTCATTGCTCTGAATCGTTGCTCATCTGTGTGTGTGCTCAGCATGAGAAGAAACAAACGAACATCATGATCGTCTTGTAAATAATTCAAAGCCTCATGTGGTTATGTGGTTTTTCAGGGATATCCTGGTCCTCGTGGACCACCCGGACCACCGGTAGGTTCATCATTTTTCAAAAATATTATTTCAGATGAAAAGAACTAATTAGATAAATAAATTGGGGGAAAACAGCGATTGAGTGTTTTTTTTTTACTTTAAACAAGCCAAAATAAATCCCCAGTGAGAATATTTCCTTTCTTTGTGCATCTTCCAGCAACGTGAAGCTGAATTAGCTGTTTCTCTGATCAAGGGCAGCATATTTGCGAGGGGAAAAAGACTGCAGTACAATGATTGATTTGCTTGTCTTTAACAGACTGGAGTTTAGACTCTGCAGCTTTATAATAGTCAAAATGAACAAATGCAAGAGACAATACAGGCACAGTAGCATCAAAATGTAGATCTGTTTGCACAATCAAAGATGACAAATCTACCTAGTATGAGCGTCTTTCTTCCTCTTTGAAGACTTTTAAGACATTTCAAGAAATATTATTAAAGAGGTAACAGTCATAAGCAGAGCAATCCACTGGATACCATCACAACATTAAGAGACTCAAAATATATGTATATATGAAAACTAGTGATGCCTGGTCTTTTTTGACTACATCACTGAGTTTTTCATATCCCACAGTTCAATTTAAACTGAAACATGCAGAATCAACTGTGGCTGCAGCAGTCTGCTCGGAAATGATTTGAAAATGAAAAACTCATCCTTGCATCTCCACCCGCATTAGACTGTGAAGTGTGTTATTTAGGGGATAATCTAACTAGTTATAGACCTGCTCATTTTCCACTGCGATCTAATTCAAATAGCTGTTTGCCAGCGGCTCCTCTTCGCCGCATTTTGACATGCTTTATTTCCTTTTCATCCATGCTTCATTTCCTGTGCATTCATTATTGTTTCAGTTCGTGCATAAACACTGGGGGGAGAATTGACAGCACCGCCACCAGCGGCGTACATTTGCATTTATAGAACTGATTCATCAGCACAAATTTACTAAGTCGCTACTAAAAAAAAAACAACAAAAAAGGTCATAAATGTGTGGCAAAACAAATTGTGCCTGTAATGTATGTTTCTTTTGGTCTCTAGGGTCTTCCCAGCTCTGCTCTCTCACTTGTAAGTATGTTTCTCTTTATTGTCACTTCAGGGTTTTTTGTGGGGGGATGAGGAGTAGAACTAACAAACAGAAAATTAACACTGATCATGCTTGTGGTTACTAATCGCTGCTCTGTCTCCTCTGGCAGAGAAACGAGGCTCTTGGCACCACTTTTCAAGTCATCATCGACTCCAATGCTGCACTGAGGCAAGAGGTCAGTCGTGGTCGTTTGTTGGTTGCGTGGCAGCGTCACAACTTAGCTCAAAGACCGGGGCAGCAATGGGAGACAATACCAGTTTGTGGCTTAAAACAAAAAAGAGTAAGAGCTTTAATTCTGCCGAAATGACTAAAGATTACTGAGAAAATCAGTGCTGTCGTCTGTGCTCATGGAGAGAGAGGCGGCAGAATGTGGCCGCTTTTATAGAGCAGAGCACATGGGGCTCAGGTGTGGCTCATTCAGGTAACGACGCCCCATCAGTGCAGACGCCTGCCAAGGCTGAACATGTCCCCCAAATTACACATTTTATTGTGTACATTTCTCAACTGATAATTTAAAAAACCTCCTCGATATAACAATGCTGCTGAGATAAACTCAAACAAAACAGGCAAAACCTCCCATATTGAGGATTGTTGTTGGAGGAATCTATTAGTTATTCCAGAATAGTCATTTGTATGCATGCCATCATTCACCAGAAGTATCTGGATCTGGATCAATTAAACTTGGCACATGAGAGTAAGCTCGTAATAGGTCAATAGTAATATGATGATGGGGAAAATTATAATGATATTTGTGTCCGAAGCAGAATTATCAGAACATGGACCTGCCCATGTTGGACCAGAGCACAGAGATATTCAAGACCCTGCAGCATCTCAGCACTCTGATCCAGAGTTTGAAGAACCCGCTGGGAACCCGCGACAACCCTTCCAGAATCTGCCGAGACCTCTACAACTGTGAACACAAGATGTACGACGGTGAGGAGACGTTCGAACCGCTCCATCCTTTCCGAGCACGCGTTCACTGCGTCTTGATTGATACGAGCCGTTTCCTCCTCCAGGCACGTACTGGATCGACCCAAACCTCGGCTGCGCCGCCGACACCATTGAAGTGACGTGCAACTTCACCGCTGGAGGACAAACCTGCCTGAAACCTATCACGGTATCCAAGGTGAGGATCACTTCTACATTTAAGCCATTTGCGTCAGCAAGACAAAACAGCCTATAAAATTTAAACTCATATCACTCAGAGACAGGATCACAGACTGTGCAGGCGGTGGATGCATATCAGGTCTGAGAATGCTTGTCCTTGTGGAGACTGTTTTCCTTGTTTTGTCCCAGACAGAATTTATCAAGAAGTAAAGAAGCTTAGAGTCTAAGATGGGCTGTGTGTATAATACTATTCATGTGATAAATAAAGGAGCATGGCTGTTCATCATCTGCCTCGACACAATCAACGCTAGCGCTATTTGGACGGATTATTCACGCAGTGAATCTCAAGGCGTCCCATTTCATCTTAAGAGTCACCATCAAAGTCACACTCAGTTGGCGACTAAACATCAGGAATCTTAAACTGTCCGTCATCCTTTCCTGCCTTTGTTTTGGAGATATATTGGCTGAAATATATACATACACTACAGCAGGAAATAAACCACATCATGACCAGACCCAGTTCCTGCATTAACTGTAACTAAAATATTGGGGAACAGGCACCATCTGTGGTCCAGATGTAACTGATCAGAACTGGAGCCTGTTATCAACTTCAAAACTGATTTCATGCTGAAGTTCTTCTACAGTGATGAACACTTGCCAACAGCTAAGACGGGCTATCAGAAAGGTTTAAATGTTGAATCTCAAATTCCTGACAAAAACACCTGCCCTTCCTGCAGTTGGAGATAGGAGTGGGTCGTATCCAGATGAACTTCATCCACCTTTTGAGCACGGAGGCCGTGCAGCACATCACCATCCACTGTCTCAACACACCCGTGTGGGCGGCGGGACCCTCCCTGCAGCTCTCCACCAGGGCTGTGAGCTTCAAGGCCTGGAACGGCGAGAAGATCCAGGCGGGCGACCTCCTGGAGCCGCTCATACCCCGGGACGACTGCTGGGTACACGGCTGTTACGTCATTTAAGTTGATGCAATACTCAGTCCTTCGGTCCAAAGCGTATGAATCCTGTGTGTGTTAAAATTTCAATGCTTTTAAGCAGCGAGAATAAAATTTACCTATCCATTTTTATTTCGTCACCCAAATGATCACTGCACGTAAAATAAAGCACCTCTCTGTTTCAGATAAAAGATGGCCGCTGGCATCAGACCCACTTCATCTTCCAGACCCAGGACCCGAACTTACTCCCCATAGTGGATGTGTACAACCTCCCAACAACAGAACCCGGTGCACGCTTTCACCTCGAGGTCGGACCCGTGTGCTTCTTATAGCGGCCAGCGGAGGGGCCAGGAGCGCTCCTTCTTAAAGGAGTGAGTGCATGTGGGAGGGCTGATGGGGGGGCGGACTGATCCTTCAGACCCCCGTTTTATTTCCTCTACAAAATATGCTCGGACTGCAGAAACAGGAGGGGGCACCGTTGGAAACGCAGAGATAAGATTTCTGCCACTAACCAGCCTATGGAGAACGATAATAAGAACAATAATAAGCTCCTTTTTCAGAGACTTGTTTGTGTGACACAAGACCTGAACACCCCCTTTTGGAAGTAATATCAACGTCTCGTTTCTGTCATCTCTCGGACCATGTTGTATCATATTTTCTTCACGGTCTGATACCCGATTTTGCAAAAACCTAAAAAAAAAAAAAGGAAGTTTTTCCAAGAGATTTGTACAGAAATAGGGGACAGTTACATCTGCAAATGGAACAATTCCTATTTTAATGTTGAAGTATTATTTATACATGTATATGTACTGTATGTTGTAATATAAAGTGCAATAGTTATTGTTCCACTGCCTGTAGGCATATACAGTATCAACACCATATCACTCATTCAGGTATACAGTGTGCCTCAGACACACAGGCATGCTGCCGCCAGGTAAGTCTTTTTGAGCCTCTTCTAACTGTCCAGTGCTGAGAGACCCGCGGTCACACACGTCTTCACACAAACAACTGCTGTGTGGTACTTTCCATGTTGCCGCGGGGCCGAGGTCTCCGCGGCGAGAAAAGTGTGTCAAGATGCTACCTCGTACCGCACCTCGCATCTCACGGCCAGCGACACCGATCCGGGATGACGCCGAGGTGACACCTGGTGCTGCAACAGTTGACACGCGTACGATGAACTCTTTGTCAGCTCTCAGCAGAGCGACGTCTGTGCTTTACCACAAAAAAAGGGAAGATTGTAAAAGAAACACGCAGGCCAAATTTCATTAAATTATATTTTCGAGGTAGTATTTTGACATTTTCAATATTCTTTGTATGAGTCTGTCACTATAAGTTAAGTTTTTTTTTTAATGTGTTAAAATGTACGTGTATAATTATGCAACTTTTACTATCTACAGTGGATTCTATTTAAGTATTATTTAAATTCTGATTAGCTTTTCCAGTTCAAACCCAGGCATCACGGTCATGTTTCAGCTCAGTTTTGGTCATTTGGGGCTTTAAAGATTTTACAGTTTTAACTGTTTCAACTGTATTTTAGGACATGATCAGCCTTATCATTAACTGTGGATGCATTTGTCACTAAAATGTGCAGCAGTGACGGTTGGTCCAACCAATTTGCAAACTCAGAGGATTTCTTACAATACATAACATTAAAGCTACCACAGTACATGAGCTTAGAGGTCTGTACAGGCATTTTATGCTGCGTGAATGAAGTCTAATGACTTAACAAGTAATTTAATAAATGTCTCAAACCTTTGTTGATAAGCAGCTTTCAATGTTTTTTTTCCTCCATCAAAGAAAACTTCATAGCAAAGCGAGATAATAAAATGCATTTAAACTGCCTAATTGGAACAGGACATTTTAGCTTCCTCCTGTTCATTTCACACCTGGAACTGTTGAGTCCTGACAGCTACTACCACTGTAAACATGAAGAAAAATGACCCCCCCACCCTGCAACTTTTCTCCTCAGTTTAATTTTTGTGCTAATGTGGCAATTCTGTCAACAGCAGCAGCCTTTTGGATATAAAAAACAACAAAAACAGACAGACTTGGAGTTTGAAAGCAATATATTGACAGACTGCTACATGTGGAGACACACCGCCTCATCTCGGGCACATGGCATGGCGACCTCCATCGATAGGAAGGTTAACGCCTGTGATGAAGCTGGCGGCGTCGGACGCCAGGAAGGCGATGCTGTGGGCCACTTCCTCCACCTCCCCTGGTCGACCGAGGGCGTGGGTCTGCTTACACTTGTCAAGAAACTGGTGAGACACCCATTTGGTTTTTTTAATCATTTTTAGGTAATTATTTGGATACATTTTGAAGAATGTGCTTGCAGACAGAGGAAGTTATGGACCAGATCTGGGCAGTGGCAAGATGCAAAAGATGCCATGTCATGATGTGTTACCTGAGCGTACTGCTCCTCATCCAGACCTGCTCGCTTGTGGACATCTGTGATGATCACACCCGGGCTGCAGAGAAAAAAGCAGGAATGTATATGATAGGTAGAAAATTTCATGCTCAGATTTCAGTGATATTGTAATGACATGCCATGCCATATGCATAAAAAATGGCATGTGAACTGAAATACGAATGGGGAAGAAAATGTGAATCTAAATGTCATCTTGATATGTGACAATCAACATTCAGGGGACGTACCAGACGGAGTTCACTCTGACTTGTTTTGAAGCCAGCTCTGAAATAAGAAATGATTCATCATTATAATGTATTTTCAGCTTTTTTTCCCAACATTGTGAATACAGTGCTGAACATGCAGGCAGAAAGGGCTCGACTCACCGAGCGCTATACAGCGTGTGAACTGGTCAATGGCAGACTTGGACATGCAATAGGCCAGCACACCAGGGAACTACAGAGAGACACATGATGGCTGTCAAAGATGCTCCAGAATAAAACTTTCCATCCTGCTGCACAGTACCCACTGATCTCTGTCCATTGACGCTGGACACATTGACGATGGAGCCTTTGGTCTTGATCAAGTGGGGCACACAGACTTGAGTCAGATGATACACAGACCTGGAATATGAAACACAAGTTGGAGAACATACTCACTGCAATAAAAGAAAAATGAAAAACTTTGTATAAGCATTAGTCTTGTATTATCGCGATGTCCTCAAAAGGCAACGCTGCATTCACTGGATCATCATGCTACTGTATCCTCAGCACTAACGGGTCTCCACGATGTTATGACGCCAGGTCTTTGAAATCCTACCTGACGTTGATGTTCATGACCTTGTCGTACTGGGCGAGGTCCGTTGTCTCGATGCTGCCCATGGCCAGGATACCAGCGCTGTTAACCAGGATGTCGAGGCGGCCGAAGTGAGCGACGGTCTGCTCCACCGTCTTCTTCACCGTCTCCTCATCGGTCAGGTCTCCAGAAACCAGTAACGGCTGCAACATAATGTGCAAAGTGTTTCATTAGGTAATGGCTTTAAAGGTGTTTGTGCAAAAATAAGTATGTATTACATGTCTTGAATGTGATTGAAAGTTTTTAAACACATACAGACTGTCACTTTATATTATCTATGTGCATTTACATTTATTTTACATCAGTGCTGCATATGCCAATTTAACATGTAACTAAGTTAATTAAGTTTTAATCTATGGTACAATGGCTGGGCTACATTTGAAAACATGTTTGACCTACTTATTCTTTATGGATAACCATTTTTGTCTCATACCCTTTTAAAAATCAGCTCAACATGTCAGTCTCTGCAGCTTTAATGTTTAAGCATTTCTACAAACGTGTGCTCTCAATGCGAAGGTGATGTCACGCCAAACTCCAAACAGTTTTAGAAAGTTACTGTGCGTATTCTGCACGCATTCAACGAAACCTCGGCACGGTGTCATCGTATACACGCGCTCCCGATTCACCGTTAACGGAGTCACGCGGTGCCCGGCTCAGAGCGGGGGTCGGTACCTCGGCGGCCCCGCAGTCCGTGCACTGTCCGGCTACTTTCTTGAGGTTTTCCACGTCGCGACCGTTGAGGGCCAGCAGGGCTCCGAGTCTGGCGAACAGGACGCTCGTGCCCGCCCCGATGCCCGAGCTGGCCCCCGTTATCAGGGCCACTTTCCCCTTCAGGGAGGACACCTACAACACACACACAAACACTGCACCAGGTGTCCATACGGTACCATAACGTGCATAAACGAGCTGAAACTGAGTTCAGACTGAAAACGTTTTAAAGCAAATGTACCATGACAACAGCGGGAGACTACAAACAAGCGAGCACACCTACTTTAAATGCATCGTCTGAGGCCATTTCTGTGGGGTTTGCTCTGCTCGTGAGACGTGTTTCGTCCCCTAGTGATGACGCAATTTGACGAGTCAGGTGCTCGCGTTGTAGTCCACGCGTTGACCAAGACTCCTTTCCTTGACCCTGTGCGACCGCGTCTTCAGCGTTTCCTGTTACATTTTTAAGTACAATATTAAACTGAATCCACTAATTACAAATGCTTTATTTAGTACAAAACACTGGCAGCTTATTTACAACCTATTTGGAGAAAAAAATCATGAACATCTGCACAGCAGCGCTGTACAAAGGCAGGGATGTGTTGTCTTTTTAATGGTGTGAATCTTGCATGCATGAAAAAAAGGTTAAGAACAACTTGGTCTCTTTCATTACAAAAGCTGCAACATATCGGCAAGAGTTGAAATACAAATGTCTCAACATTTATAATAACAAATGAAATCAGACTGCTGGATTCTGCTTCAACATGTAAAATCTGTGACAGACAGCGACTGGGGTGTTTGTTTATTAAAACAATAAGATATTTTCCCCCTCAAAGTGAGTTTTAAATTCTAGGCCATGTTCTGGTGTGAAAATCTACTTTTGTTTCTGCATCTTAGTATTTCACATCTTCACTCACTGTCCTGTTAGATACTGATGAATGGGGCCTTTCTCTCTAATTTTTAGCTCCTGACAAGTGTTTCCAGCTGTTTTAAAGGCCCAGTGATGTATCAAAAGTCCAAGGTTCCTCATCCGGCAAAAGGGTTAGCATGTATGGTCACGTCCTTTATCCGGGTTTCTGTCAGTGGTCGAAACGTCTTTTCATTGACTGGCAGTTTCTCCAGTTCATCCAGTGTTTCCAGGCCATCAATAATTCTATGTGTAAGAGAGTGAGATGTCAGCACAGAGTACGTAGAGGCATGAACAAAAAGGCATGTTTAGATACATATGATGCATTATACATCATATACATATTATACATTCCCACCAGCTCTAGCTGTAGAGTCCAAACATTTTTAACTGAATCACTCTCTTCTGAATCCTTACTTTGATCGGCCATATCCATACACACATTTACTGGTCGACAGGTTACGTACTTTCCAAACACTGTGTACTTCATGTCCAGATGAGGTTGTTTGGCATATGTGAAGAAAAACTGGGAGCCATTCGTGTTGGGGCCATTATTAGCCATGGAGACCACTCCTCTCACATTATGCTGAAATAAGACAAATCAGAAGAAATAGTTACAGCATCTAACTCTGACCCCTGAATAACAATAAAAAAAAAACATTTACAAAAAAGCTAGCCAGAGGAGGAACTCACTTTTAAGTGCTCACTGAACTCATCTTCATATTTGCGACCCCATATACTTGTTCCTCCTTTGCCTGTGCCTGGATAATTAAATTGGAATGCAGGACAACCAAAAAAAAGTGAGAACATGAATTACGACATTTTAGGTATTGATCAGGACAGATCTCATACCTGTAGGATCTCCTGTTTGAACCATGAAGCCTTTAATATTTCTGTGGAAGATGCAACCATTGTAGAACCCACTGGCAGCCAAAGCAAGAAAGTTCTGTAAAATCAAATAGTGAATTATAATAGAATTAAAAGGAACGTGCCATGATATACGATGACTAGAAAGACCCCACAAATGAGCAACTGTCACGCTATTACAATGTAATATTGGGCATCCATGCATGTGCTACTGAATCACATCACAAGATCATATCACAATGTTCAGCCTTTTTTGCTGATGCTTGCACTGGAAACATAAGTAATTTAAACATGTAGATCGTGAGATGAGAATTTCCAGCATTATCCTACAAACGTAACTGTGTGTGGGTTTTTTGTATTGGAAAACGGTGCAGCCTTTGTAAACATGTAACTCACCTCACAGGTTTTCGGTGTGCGCTCACAAAACAACTCAATCTTAATTTCTCCAAGATCCGTGTGAAGGGTAACAGACTGTACAAATGACAACAGAGGAAACGTTCACACGTTTAGCCTGTCACTTAGCACTTAGCTAACCGGCTCCGAGCTGAATTAACTGCGTTAAACCGCGATATTACTTATGGATTCACTGAGTTATTTTATTGATTGTATTCTGACAGAAATCTGCTACAATGAACACAATGAAACTTACCATTTTCAAACGCTGCCTCTGCGGACGAGTGCGTCGGAGAAACATGTCCGGGTATGGGCAGTCACCCGGCGTTCAATGGTTCCGGAAGGAGTTTAAAACGGGCCCGCCAACACGGGCAGCAAAACATTGGCGCTATTTAGATTGTGAACCTGTGGAGTTGCGGAGCATCAACGATGAAAACAGACAAATCAGGGTTTGATCGACGCGCTGTATCGTGAACCACACGGTTTATGTAGTGAACAGTTGAACAGTGAAGAGTTAATCTGCAATGCAGTTAAAACCGTGTAAAAAAATCTACATCTTATACTCATACATACACAGGAGCAGATGATAACACGAGACTCTTTCACAACATCCGAGCTACAGCTGTACAAAAAACAATTCAAATTTGGTCAACCAAGTTTATTTTATTTTACTCTAGTGGATGGTGTACAAGAGAGGATGAGACATGTTCACACAGGATACTCACTCATTGTCACATCATTCATGTCAATACTGCTGCAATGATGATTTCCTTTTTTCATGAAAAAGTTTTGGCATAAAATAGAAATGAAAACACTGCACAACCAAATCTGTAAATCATCTGTGCCAGGGGCTGAGTCAGGGAACACTGAACATGATTTTGTACCCAAAATAATAATTTTAAGATGATAAAGAACATGGACATCAAGGGCTGACAAAGTCCAATCATGCAAACATACAGTGCATACACACAGGTAACACTCATACACACTTCATCTGTGCTAATCACAACAACAGTTCAACACTTCTGACATGACACAGCTCAATTAATACATGGTCACTGAGAAAAACACAAGAACCAAGGTTAAACCAAACGGTCTCTTTTAAAAACACAAACACATTTTGTTTTAAACCAGCAGCCAATATTAAATACACCAAACTAGAAAAAAATGTATAGAAATGCATATAAAATGTTATCCCAACTGTTTAAATAAATAAAAAAAATACCAGGTGTAATAAAAAAATAGGCAATCAACTTAAAGAAGTGAGTACTAGCTGGTTTCCTGAGAAATTTAGTTTTACTATCATATTACTAATAGCTGTCAAAATGAAGAATGAGTCAAATGATAAAAATGGGGGGAAAATACAGAGAACAAAAAGATTAACAATGACTATGAGACAAAAATCTATTCTATTTACTGATACCACGTTCACCAGCAACCTACACAATGCATTTTTTAAAACGTACTGACCATTTACTTGCAGTGCTCGCTACAAGACTTTACATTTGTGATTACGATGGTTGATTGTCTTCATCTGTGACATATTGCTGAGGCGTTCTGGACATTGTTTAAAATAATCCAGTTGGAACTTAAAGGTAAGGACCAAACTCAACTGGTTTTACTATGTGTAGGTCTAAAAAATACTAATCGAATACCATTTTAATCTCATGGCTGGCAATCATTCACTTGAACCTTCCCACAGCAGAAAAACATACAAAAGTTGTATACCATTATTTGCATTCACCTAAATGTAACTAGTGGGAGAGGTGCTATAGTGCAAAAGCATTCTCTAGGACCCGAATCAAACTCTAAGTCCTCACCATCACGTCAGTAAAACAAATGGGACAAAACAAAGAATGCCCATGCACACCAGAACACGACTGCTAACGGTTACAGTTTAAATAAAAGGCAATATTGCACAATATAGGATAGTTAAACATGTTCTTGAAATAAATGTACATAACTATTCCTATGCTTTTCAACCCAGTTACTGTACTGTATATTTCTACTGTCCAAGTTGTCTTGCAGTTAGGTTTATTAAAACATAAACTGATTTATATATATATATATCTAAACACAAGAACCGCTGTTGTGTGTTGTGTGTTGTGCTGGGTCAGAGCTGTGCACTGATCTACAATTCCACGTATTTAGCATCACGTCGCACATGGCAGCAAAAAGCCGAGTGCAGGAAAAAAAAAAGTCCTTTCAAAGGCAAAAAGTACAAAACTTTTCACAACAAATGATCACACTTCAAAATAAATTGCATGTAACATGTAGATGGTCTGACCTGAAAAGTATGAAGCCCGTTTGTAACAGGAGCAAAAAACTGCGACATAATACACAACTGCAAGTCCAAATGTGTGAACCCAGCACCTGTAACGACAGAGTTTTAACTATCTCACAGATTGAACTCAGTAAATCAAAATTAGAAGATACTACTTTACTTTTTAAACACTTTCCAGCTATTTTTCATTTTTAATTTTCCTGGCAGGGATGGGTTAACACAAGAAGTGAGCGTATCTGGCACAAAGACACACAAGAAATCAATCACACCATTAAAAAAAGTTTATTTTCCAAAATGAGCTTGTGCCGCTTCGGTCATTTAAATTTAAACCCAACTGCCAAATTTGTAGATCGAGTCTTACATATAACTGGATCATTTAAATCATGATGAGACAGTGACCTGCATCACAACGTGGCCAAGAGAAGGATCACATGCCTGGAACTCGGCAGACGCCACAGCAAAAACAAAACTCAAACAGTATGTAACACAAAATCAAAATTAAGGCAACTGACCTGAAGTCCATGGCTCTTTTCCATAATTCCTCCTCATCTTTCTTGCATTTTTGTATTCATAAATTTGAAATGTGTTTTTGTTTAGCTTTGAGCTCTTACTTTTAGCTTTTACTTCGAATTTCACTATGAAGTTTCCGAAATGGAGCATATTGCATTATGTTTTCACATAAAAAAGAATTAAAACTCAGATTAAATTACTAAATTATTACTCAACCGGCCTTAATAAATTATGTGGTAATTAAGATTGTTTTGATTAATGGCGGCTGTCAATGCCTGTTCAGGTGAACGACATCTGCACTCAACATTGCACAGTACTGAGGGAACATAGTCCAGATTAAAATAGCAGAATAAGTTCCCCATCAGGACCAGGGCACACGTGCAGACCAGTGTTTACACTGTACATCAGATCCACCATTAGCAAGGACGAGACACGATCTGCTGTTTCAGGTAAGCATCGATATCCACTGTCAACTCTCTCGTTCAAAACCTTTCAGGCATCCTCTCCATATTTGTTCGTTTTGTTTTGTGCAATTCGTTGCAAACAAACAAAAAAAAAAAAAGGTGACAGCAGCGTGGCCGTGACACAGTAAGGGTTGGATATCCGCTTCCTGAGAAGATGCTGCGCTGATGTAACTGTGTTTGGGGGGGGGGCATTGATGTTTTGTAATGCCAGTCCCCTGGGTAGCATTCAGCGCAGTAATGGCCGGGTCAAAGCCTCCACACCTCCTTCCCCAGAAAGAGAGCGTGAACCTCCCCTCCCCTCCCCTCCCGTCCTGTCCTCACCAACGTAATGTAAGGATCGCACTTTAGGAGTGCCCTGGTCGCATAACAAATGTTGTGCTGCTATCACAACTCGCACTGCTAACACTGAACCCTCAGTCTTCTTCCCGTCTTAAACACATTCTCAGTCACAAGCATCTCTGAACCCACAACACGACTCATCATCGTCATCCCCGATTTAGGATTTTTATGTCTCATGATTTTCCACAGAAACCATATCTAAGGTATTTGAACGCCCCCGTCCTCCCCTGTGAAGCAGACACACACTGACCACCAGAGTTGACATGTGTGTCTGGTCGGCTCTGGACAACAGACGGAGAGTTAAAAAGCCGTGAAAGAGCCACGATTCTGACTCCAACTTTGACAGTCGCTGACTTGACTGTCATTTTCCTATATACAAACATCAGATGACTCATCTGGCAGATCGTTTTTTCCTCACAAAGTTAAAGACAGAGTGTCGGCCTCTTGCCTTTCCTGATTTTCTTCTTTGCACGACATGATGAAGTTTAGTTCAGCTCAAAACAACTGCTGGTTGCAGTTTGATGCAGCAGTCCAGAGGGAGGGGTCTGAGATCACCTCGCTCCCTCAGGTTTTTAGTGGACAACTTATTTCAATAATAGATTCAATCTTGATTTGACAAGGACCTGATGGTTTTGGCAGCTGAACATTCAAAACCACGTTCAAGCTGTGTCTCTGTTTTGTCGCAGCTGACCCGCCATATTCAAACTTCTCCGTAAATGAGGAAAATGTAAACTCACGCCGCTGATCACAATGGCACTGCTACATTATTGCTAAAAAGCACTGTTAGTGGGTTATGGTGGAGTTGTCTCAGAGGGAACAGAAGAAGCCACCAGAGTTAGTAGTTTGGTTCTGTCAAACTGGCACCGGTTCTTGATACCCAACCCTACTGGCAGCACCCTGCAGCAGCGCTGCTTGCCGCGGCACGTCGTCTGGCACAGTGTGGGCATTCCTCCCGTGTCAGCTGGTGAGAGTTGCTTTTCACTCATGCCGGACAGACCTGTTTAAACTTGCTCTTTGTCCACTTTCCACAGCTGTTCCTTGATCTCCGTGGGCAGCGTGTTGAAGAGGTCCTCCTCCACCACCAGTCCGGTTCTCTTGAGCTGCCGGCACTCGCCCAGCTCCACGGGCAGACACTCCAGACGGTTCCCTCGCAGCTCCAGCTGCGTCAGCCCCGTCAGCTCCCCGAACCGCGAGGGCAGGGACTGCAGGCAGTTGTTCCCCAAGTTCAAAGTGCGAAGCTTCTTGCACTGGAACAGCTCGTTAGGCAGACTCTCAATCTTGATTTTCAGGTGGGGATGGTGTTGTTAAGAGAGAGAAAACAGAGAGATTATCATTTGACATGATTTCCCTATCAGATGCGAACAGGCCACGGATGATATCATGACGAAAAATGATATCCCAGTACTCACCCTGTTGGCTGTCACTGCCAGGTACTGAAGATTCTGGAGGCAGCCGATGTCTGTTGGGATATAGGTCAGGTTGTTATGGCTCAGGTCCAGGAAGCGCAGCTTACGGCAATAAAACAACTGGCTGGGGATCTTCTCGATCTTGTTTCTGTTCAGGTAGAGCTTCTCCAGGTTGGTCAGCGTGCCAATCTGGATGGGAATGTAGGCAATCTGGTTGTACCACAGCTTAAGGCAGACCAGCCGATGGAGGTGCTGGAAGCTGATGATCTCCTCAATGGTCTTCAGGTTGTTGTCCTTCAGGTCGATCTCCTGCAGGTTGTGCAAGCTGAAGATGGAGTGCGGTATGCGTTCCAGATCGCACCGGATGAGTTCCAGCTCCGTCAGGTTCACCATCTTCTTCAGGCTGTTGAGCACCATCAGCTTGGTGCCCTCGTTATTGATGGAAAGCTTCTGGAGGTGCATGCCCACGTCGGTCACCACCTGAGGTAGCTTGGTGAGATTGCTCTTCAGACGGAGAACTTTGAGCCTCTTGAGCTCTCGGAGCCCGTCGATGACGATGTAGCGGTTGTTCTCAGCGCTGAGATTCCCTGTCAGGTGAAGCTCGCTCAGATTCTTCAGACTGTAGATCCAGAGGGGAATCTCTTTGATATCTGTGAACTTGATGTGCAGAGACTTCAGGTTCTCACGCAAAAAGGCCAATGCCGGAGCTTCAATTTTAGCTGGTGTGTGATAGAGCCACATCTCCCTCAGGTTGACCAGCTGGGCGATGATCGGGGGGATGGTGACGTCTGGGATGAGCTCCAGCTTGAGGACCTCCAGCTCCATCAGGTCGAACACCGTGTCCGGAATGCCGCTCAGCATGAAAAGGTGCAACTCCAACTTCTCCTGAGAGTTCTTAGTGATCCTCTGCCTGAGCTTGTCCAGCGTCCACTCGTTGTTGAGGTTCAGCTGCCGCAGCTTGTTCTCGCTGACTTCCGAGAGGAACACAGCGAAGCGCTTGGAGTACAGAGGGTCATATTGGTCGATCATGTGCAACATGAATGCAAAGTCGTTCTTCACGTCGGGTATGTCGCTGTAGCTGCTCTCCTCGCGGATCGACTCGAAGGAGTACTTCTTCAGAGAGCGCCGAAGCATCCAGCAGAGCGTGTACATGCAGATCAAACCATACACCACCACTAAGCTAATGTAGAAACAGGCTAAGATTTTAAAAAGTGTTGCCAGCGGATGAGCACAGCGGTACACGCTGTAGCCGGTCAGACTCTCTATATTCACCGAACAGTCGACGCTGAATTTAATGTCGTGCACGTAATACCCTGTGTAACAGATTATCAAAATAAACTTGATGACTTTGATAATAGTCTGACGGATGTACAGTCTGTACACAATGTCTCCTTCCTCGACGTGTATACGGAACTTCTTCACTTTCTCAAACAGCGCTTTCGCCTGTTCGCCCTCTTTTTTGTCCAAAACCCCCGTCTCTGTTCGGTCCACAATCCCCTGCTCAAAGCGGGTCTTTGTCCTTTGGAGCATGGGGACACTCGCCTCGACATCCTCGCTGATGACAGACTCCTTGTGGTCCATTGAGCCGTTCATTTTCATTGGCTTTGGGTCGCTCTCTTCAACCACTGTCTCTGACAGTGCTCGAGTTGTCCATGGGGAGTCGAAGCATTTCAGCAAGATGGACACAAAGTGCTCGAGTTTGGAGCTAGTCCGTGGAAATTTAAACCAGAAGTTGCTGCAAGCTAGGAAAATAAGGGTGTGGAGTAATACCAGGTAGGGGAAATACTTGGCAAACCAGTGCAATCTGTTCTCATAGCACACAGCGTCCACATAGTTGTACTGGTGGCGGTCCAGATTGTACTGGATCCCTTTGGGCTCAAAGAACAGTGACTTGGAGAGGCTGGAATTGAAGTTCTTCTTGCAGGTCTCATTGACCACCCACTTGCAGGGCAGGCAGATCATCTTGTCCTGGGTGACCTGCAGCGTCCCTCCGAACACAGAGATCATGAGCATCACAATGCTGATGTAGTCGGTGAACACGTCCCACCATGGTTTCAGGATGCGGTATGCCGGCTGTGTGTCCACAAAGTACCGCAGCTCGGTGATGGGGATCATGGTTTATCTGGGAAACAAAAAACAAGATCTGAGGGAATCGTAAGGGTGGGGGCGATAAACCATACAGTCAAAAAATCAAAACGCTTCTTCCCACCGACGCCTGAACAGCCTTTACCTGAACCACAACACAATGCCGAGCTGACAAATCAATACTACAATGCTAACTAACAAGGTCATACATCAGAGCATTCCAGACAGTTAATTTGAAGGCTGCCAGGAGTAATGAAATCGAGATTCTCAATTGTTGTGACAAAGAATTGCTTGATTGACTTCACTGGGTGGGCTACCCTGTTATCGATTTCACCATTGCTAAACAGGCACAATTAATCTCGCTCTCAAAAAGGAGTGTCTCGCTGGACGTAGCATTGAAAATGCTGTGGCTGAATGGCAAACAGGCCATCGATAAAATCTAACGCCAATTTGTCTGCATTTTAATTTAATCTCTACAAGATTTAAGGTGAAGAATTAATGGGTTGTCCTCATGAAGAAAGACAAAATATAAATACATCACATGAGGCACATTTCTAGAAAGTGTATGCAGGCTGGAAACTTAATAAATACATTAACTAACAGAGCAATCATTGCAGACTGGCTTAATCAAGAGAAGCCTATGTGTCTGATGTGTGTTGGGAGGGAGCCAAATTAGCAGGGAGACATAAATTCCACTTTTTCTTTTCTTATGACACCTACGATGCCAAAACTACATTTCACATTTTATAATGTATTCCCAGACTTCAGATATTTTTAAAGTTTCTTTTAATGTTGGTCTTTGGACATTTGCACATTGTAAAACAGCGATGTCAAAATGATGCGTTTCTGCTCAAAGAATCTTAAAAAGGAGTCATGTGGGAAAGTTCATTTCACTGACAGCCCTAGTTTAATGTCAGTGTAAAACAAGTATTTCAACTTGAAATACCTGTTCCACAGACGTTACAACTATTGCTGGTGTATCGTGAGGGTGGACACACCAGCAATATGCTAAGTCATTATTCAATGCAAATTGGTCATCCCCAACAAAGAAAATTGACCAGGACCACCTTATGGCAAAATGTACTTTTTTCAACTAATTTTTATAATCAAGTGCCTTCATCAGGTCTGATATTTACTGACTTAGAACAAAGCAAATATTCTTGTGTGCTTGTTTTAATCAATAATATTTTTCAATTTATAGTCAATTAAAATGAACTATGATAAAAGATTTTATCCAGCCCTAATTAAGAGTAAATTTTGTATAAATCCCTGCAAAACTACAACAAACACAGGCAGCAAGACTCGTTACAATTTGTTAATATGAAATAAACAAAAAAAGCATGTATCAACACAAATTGTATGCAAGAACAGATTTTAAAAATGCTCTTAATGCACTTGAGAATGGTTCTACTTACAGCTCCACACTGTAAAACGCAATAACTCCATGCATAACCAGTCAAGCGTGACTGCTTCTGCTCCGTCGCCGCCACTGTGCATCAGCGCCAGATAAAGCCCTCCAAATCGACCTCGAGCCTTGTGCGAGTGCGACACACCCAGCGTGTAGGCTGGAGAAGTCACTCTTCTACAGATGATGTTCCGTTTTGGCTTGTCTAACCCAAACAACACGAGCGCCAGAGGAGCCACCTTGCTCCCCTGCTCTCTATTCTTAGCCATTTCCGTGAATAATACCCAGAGTATTGTCTGTGGGGGCCTTGAGAAGCACCTCCCTCGACCTTCAGGAGGAGATCCTGTTTACCTTATAGAGGCTGCTGTCTCCAACCCGTGTCTCCCTGGAATACTCTACCGTCACCTTTTGCACCCCTAAAACACACACCTACACATACACAACAAGGACCAAGAGTTGGCATTCATCATGGCTTTTACTTTGATAGGAAACCGTAAAAGCGAGGAGTCGAGACACCGAGTCTGATCCACGGCCAAACAAGTATACTTAGACTGGCCCCAGTTCAGACAAACTTTTGCACACATAACAGCTATTCCAGTGCAGTAGCCTGGATTGGGTGGATGATGGAGCACCACCAGCACACTCGGTAAATAGAAAATGCTCACCAGTTTGGAGATGTTATCTGTGCTCCAGTGCCCGATGATGTCCCTGGTGGACCAGCCACTCTCTGTGTACCCAGAACTCTGCATGGACCACTGCCCGACTCATCGTCGTGGGGTTTTGATGGAAGATCTGAAAGAAATGACATGGGGAGATGGAATCGTTTTAGCAGCTCTTTTCTGGCACACTGAGCGGCAAACATTAGCAAAAAGCGTAAAGAAAGTTCCCTCCGTGTGTATATGCTGAGCAAAGCTGTGATTAAATAGCACTACTATCACGAACCGCTTCTCATTAAGACGTGTGTGATATAATGTGCCAGGTATGATTTTTTTGGCAGTAAGATACATCAGTTGTAATTTACATTTTAATTAGTTATCCACCAGTCACCGCTCGTAACCCTAGCATGGGACGTCTTTGTCATCTGGCTAGCTCAGCAAGCATCTCAACCGAAAGTTTAAAACGGGGACTTTTTATTTATGGTACTCAATTAAATTATGAAACACTCTGTTTTGGGGAAAGAATGGCGGTACCTAACAGCAAGTCACATATCAGCGCCGACCTCAAAGAAGAACACATTTTGCTGTTGAAACGCAAACTAAGCTAGGCTACCATTAGCTAAGTGAGCTAGCCTAGCCACATACCGACCGCCGGCTCTTTCTGTCATTGGAAGTTTACATCCCAGCAAACACTCAAGTCCCCGTGACGGCGGTGCGCCGCTAACATGCGTTAAAACTCCCAGGGCGGCTCAACTCACGGGGTTTGTTGTGCTGCGATCAAATCCAACGCTACTTTTACACCAATAGTTGCTAACAAATTGTGTTTGCCGATGCTAGCAGCTCAGCTCGCTAGCTAGCGCGCTGCTGCTGTTGTTGTTTTTTTCCGCCAGCGTCTCCGAGGCGGTTACTTCCACCGCCCGGACGAAGGGTGGCAGTGTAGAGCTTCCAGCGACCGGAGAGAGACGCTCTTCTTCCTCTGCCCCACAGTGAGGGAGATGTTCATGTTTTGACAGGAGGATCTTCTGTTTTATTCGGCTTCACTACATAGTGTATTTAAATCCCGGAAATGCTGCCATTGAACACTTTGCGGCATGTGTGCTCATTCCGGGCTCTTCTGCCGCAGCCGGGTCGGCTGCTGGCGAACCGGTGGTCTGTTTTCAGAGTCGTTACATGTTCAGCACAGTGTGTGTCCACCAGCCTCCCCAACGAGGACACATGGCACAGCAGCATGAGCATCAGAGCACCGGTCAGGGACCGGGGGCTAACTCACCACGCCAGCCGAGCCTGTTCACTCAGGAAGTACTGCACAGGTCGAGCCGAGCTGAACTGCTGGAACTGTAAACAGGCTCTTGACAAAACGCCTGCATTTTTCTGCTTGTCATGCAGAGTGGTCCAGCCGCCCGAGGAAGCGACATCCTACTTCAAGATCATGGATTGGTGAGTATCTTGTCTCCCTCATTTTCTACCAGCTATTCTATCTCCATAGACATATGCATATTCAGAGTCAGTCTGTGAGCAAAGCATTTCATGTCCCTGTGTATTGCGTCTTTTCAGCGACTGCACATTCACGCTGGACACGCAAAAGCTGCAGAAAAGATACTTGCAGCTCCAGAGGTCCCTGCATCCAGACAACTTCAGCCAGAAGTCTGTGGTATGCTGAGCTGAGATCAGCTGAGTGAGATGGTCTGTGGGTCAGCAGAGGTTTTCCTATCTATTAGCAGCAGCGACGACACAGGAAACTGGGTCTGACCCTTTGTCCCTGCTAGACTGTGCATTTTTGTTTTGTTAGCGCTATTCATTGTGATGGCTGGGGCTTTGTAAAAGTACGTAGACTTTTTTTGCCCTTGTGACACAACTTTCCCTGTATTACATCAGGCAAACATGGTCAAGGCAAGGCAGCGTTTCTTATAGTCAGAAAGGAGAAAACTGTAGATATGAACATGAATGCAACCAACAGCATTTTGACAGGATTTTATTTAACAACATTCATGATGGTTCAGCTCCATTAAGTACCTCAGGACACCATTACAGAAACACAGCATGCATAACACCAGGAACCTGGAACTGGTTTCCCTAATGAAATGTGCTGTCAAGTTGCACAATGGGAAATGTAGGATGCAGCGTTTTGGGAGCTTGACCCATACTGGGGGCCATAAGTCAGGATTTTTCCACCACTGCTGCTTCAAGGGCCCCTTAAAGAAATGATGCAGGAAATGCCATTAATAAAGTGCCCACAGCCAACTCATGCTGTTGGTTTGTGCCACGTGTAAATACAGGAAAGAGGTGTAATTTTGGTCTGTCCACTTGCCTTCAGATAACGCGCTCCCTCGCTGCTGTTAAGGAAATAAAGCTGGTCTTCGCTTCCTCCTCACTTTTGATCGTCTGTTTTTATAAGCAGACAAGCGTACCTTTCTAACACCAGAATTTTGTGTGTGAAAAATAGATTTGAGGTACTTGGCAAATCACAGCCTGAAGCAGTTAGGCCGATGCAAAAGTACAACCATATTTTACAGAAAATCCTTGACTCATTCAGCTTTAAAAATGTCATAGAAAGAAATAAGACTTGTAATGCATTTGAGCGGTTTAAAGTTGTTTGTATTTATAGGTTTTTTTAAAAAGGCAGTAAATAACGGACAATGAAGACGAAGTTTCACATCATCCAGTCTCTCCCTTGTGAATCATTTAAAAAAAAAACACGTGGTGGTTGAGAAGAAATAAGAATTATGGATACAAGGAGGAGCAGAGGTCTGTCGCTTCACTTGCAATTTATTCTGTAAACTCCGATGGAAAAGCAGAATGCAAAGTGTTGTCACGATATGAAAGCAAAAACCTGCATTCGGCAGAGTGCGAGAGAGATGAGCGGGAGCTTAAATGGTTTCTTCACACACAACCTGTCTAATATTGTACCGACTCTGTTTTATTTATCAGCACCTCTGGCCATTTTTTCTTAATTAGACGTCTTCCAGCCTCAGGGGTCTTCATCATATATAGAAAACTCATTACTTATACATGGCTACAAGGCAGCCACCTACTGCACTGGTTGTTATTACAGAAACAGCTCAGCGCGACGGCCCATGGGCCAGAGCTTGAGACTATTGATTTTCACAAGAGCTGACAGACCTGATAGCTGCAAAATGTCCTCAGATCTGCCAAACATTTCCACGATGTTTTCCTCTCTGCCTCGTTCCTACACATCTGTCGTGTCAGACTTCCACCTGCATCCCTTGAAGGGTCCCAGACTGCTCGACTACAAAAGAGTAGCTGTGTGTCATACACCTAATTGACAGTATCGCCAAGGATTCAGTGTTTAGAAAGCTGACAGTGGTGTAGATTGGTATGGCAAGGTGTAAAAATACCTGAGATTGTAATGTGACAGTTTGATGTGCATCTCTGGATAATGGGAATATTTGTTCCAAATGCAAAGCAAAATGATAATAACAATACAGATTTGTTTGTTTCTGTTCTGGAATGAATGAATATGGACTGAATGTGCTGTAACTACAAGCAAACTTAACAGAACCCTCTTTTGCAGAGAGAACAGGAGTATTCAGAAAGCCAATCAGCTCTGGTGAACAAAGCTTACAACACTCTGCTTAGGCCTCTGAGTCGCGGCCTTTATATGGTGAGTCTGAAATCCCTGCCTCTCCCTCTAATGAATAGTTTATCTTCATAACTGCGAGCTCCGTCTGTCCGATCTCTCGCTCAAGAGAAACATCTTTAACCTGTGACGTTCAAGAGCAGTGACGTGCATTTAAAGGGGGCCTGATGAACGTCCCGCCCTGTGTTTCAGCTGGAGCTGGAGGGAATGTGTATAGACGAGGGCACCGACTCCGGGGCTGACTCAGGGTTTCTGATGGAGCTGATGGAGATCAATGAAGCACTTGATGAAGCAGAGACTCCAGAAGAAGCCAATAAGATTGGCCAAGACACAAAAGGTAAACAGGTTTATTTAGTGAAAGTCTGGTTGAGTGATCTGAGCTAATTATGGAGCCTAAAAACAGGTTGACACAAACTAATTCCTGGTTTAACAGGTGCATTCCAGATTCTTGACTAGTTTTTACCTCTTCAGGCCTCAGTATTCAAATATTCATATAAAACCATACGAGCAATTCAAGCAACATTTAGCTTAACTGCTCTGAGACATTCTTTATTTTAAGGGTTAAAGTTGTAAAGACTCCAGTTCTGGTTGAAGTGGCGATACCTGTCGTTACCATGGTAACAGCAAGTGGCGTTTAGCACTGCAGATAGCTGGGAGACAACGGGCCATCAGCTGGTCTATCCGTTTACAGTGCAACCAAAGGACGACGATTAACTGAATACATTCAAAAATCCTCAGAAATAGCCTGCAAATAGCATATCTACAGCTTTATAACTGTATGTGATATCCAGTGCATATAAGGTTGAATACTTCCAACCAGTGAATGATGCATACATGACAGATCAACAACATTTTTATCTACATGGTTTCGGCGGCGGCGCACATCAAACTGCGACCTCTCTTTCTGATTCCCATCAAGCTAAGCGGTTCCTCTCAGAGGCGGTGGCGCTTTCTCTAGTTTCTAGGAATAAAAAGTGTCTCGTTAACCTGTGCAGACCTGGATCTTGTCTCCTCCTCCCTTGCAGGGAAACTGGCAGACTTGGCAGAGCAGATAGACGCTGCCCTCTGTAAAGGTATTACATTCATGTGTTTCCCTCCCACTCATTCCTTTGTTTTGTAATCTGTGCTGAAGCTTACCTTTAAGTCGCTGAGTGAGGCATTGATTGAACTTCCTTTTCTTTGCACTCTCTTTGGTTTTTGTTTTTGATTAGGAGAGCTTCAAACTGCCAAAGCGCTGCTCACCCAGATGAAATACTATGCAAACATTGAAGAGAAAGTGAAGGAAAAACTTTCTGAATTCATGTGACTTTTATCCTGCTATTTTGTGTCACTTTATTTAATATTTTTAGCCACTTTTGTACGAACGCACAAATTGTAACTTTGCCTGTAATTATCCTCTTTATTATTAAGTATGTTTATCAACAATAATAAAGCTGCTGTTCAAATTGAATGGCAAAACTTGTAATGCATAACGCACAGCTGGATAAAAGGTGATTTGTACTTCATCGATTTAAAACTGTGGCGATGGGGGGGTTGAATTGGATGCGTGCAGTATCTCCCTTGAATTTCACAAATTTCACAAGCCCTAATCATATCCACTTGTACCTAATGTGTCATTAAAGTTGACAGAGATCTATAATTGGCTCTGATTAAAATGCTGTGCTGAGTGTTTATATGATTATCCTGCCTATCAGTTCAGCATTTTGTCATGTGGGGCTCGCACACAGACGCACAACTCTCATTTAGTTCCCGGGGCGACCTTAAGGGGGAGACACAACACCTCGACAATCATCATGCAGGAGGAGCAGTACACGTTGTACAAACTGGATATGAGACTAGAGGGAAGTGCTTTATTGAGGCAGACAACTTATTGAATTATTAATAATAGTTTTTTTGCCGTAACGCTGTGAGAATCCGGAAGAACCCACACCCCACCCCGCGCTAAATGACGATAACTTGATGAGCCAAAGATCTGTGATCTGTGTAATTTCTTGCTCATAAATTGATGAGCGCTGACCCTTCTCACCTGCTCCTGCAGACACACGCTCTGAGTGCGCACCGCAATTTAGATTCATCCACCTTCTGCCTCATTTAATCTTCGAGGGTTGTTGTTTTTTTTAACGCCATGGAGAAAAATTGTCATAATCGGTAATTATTATTTTGCAGAGTGCAGCCTGAGTCGCATTAAAGCTTATGATTCGAGAAAGTGATACAGCTGTAATCACACTGAAGTATGGGGTGGCTGGGGGGGGGGGGGTCACTCAGTCTCCAGAAAGTGAACCATCAGATCACATATATGAAAAGCACCAGCAATCGCAACCTAAACTGTGTGTCACACTATCTCTGTGCAGCTCAGCAGCTCCATTGGAACATCCCTGTGTAACACATCCTGATGGCTTGTTTATTAAGTCTGGAACAACAATGTCACGTGTCGCAGGCCATTTCACTTCCTTTTTTATTCCGCGGAGAAGCAGTTTCCGTAACGCAAACAGATAGACAGTGAATTAAACAGGGATAGTCCCACTACAGGTCTATTTATTATTCATGTCGTAATCGGAAGGCATCTGCAGGGTCTTTAAATTAATGAGAAAATGTGATTGACCAACACTGAGGTCACTGCTGTCGCGCTGAACTCTTTGAAATTGAGTTTGAAAGAGACGAAAAGGAGGCGGGGAGGGGGCTCACTACAGCCCGGCTGTGAAATTGACTTGGATGGGAAGCCTTGGCAAAATGAACAAGGTACACGCGACCACCATGCAGCTTCTGGAATGAGTTAGGTCAGCATCATCTGGCGCACTGCACAATTTACTGCTGCTGTTGGGGTGGATTTGCAGGCCACAGCGCTCCGGGTCATTTCAAATATTCGGTGCAGGTCTGCATGACCCAGTAAATAAAATTCCTCTTAGTTGTGTTAGTTACTGCTGTGGGCAGGGAAAAAAAGCTTATTCAATTTCTTGTTGCGAGTTGGATGAGAAGATCGATACCGCTTTCATATCTTTCAGCTAAATAAGAAGCTACAGCAAGAATGTAAACCAGCTTAAGCTAGCTGCTGGCTCCATGTATAGCTTCATATGTACAGGACAAAACATGAGCCTGGTATCCAACTACTGGTCCAACACTGCAGAAGTTCATTTCTTGCGTCACAGATGTTTTTCTGTTGCAACCCACGCAGCTCATTTCATGAAGTCCAGATATCGCCGTGTGTCGTGCTTACAGAAAAGGAAATTATTCAGGCATATTGGACAAGTGTTGTGAGTTTTACCTGGATTAAGGTTTCTTAATAAGCCTCCAACAATGTGACTAATAGTGCGTGTCATAATTTCAGTATTAATCATCTCCATATGGCTGTAAAATAAATATCATAATAAGATTTATGCGGCCTTATGACCCATGTCTTAATCATAATGTTCTCGGAATCACATTAAGGCTGAAGTGTCGGTGGCCTGCTGAAACACAACTGCAGTGTTCTTGAACAGAAACCATTTCTCATCATAGACTCTTTGTCTTGTGACGAGGAAGCGCAAACGCCGGCGAGTTGCGGCGTCGGCTCCAGACGCTCTCGGTGAAAGGTCTGACTGACAGAGGTTAAAACCAGTGGAAGATGACTCACTGGAGCCGAGCTCTTCTCCTCCTCACAGCTGAGCAGCCGTCTTTATGATCCTCGCCCTTCTGCTCAGCTCCGGCGTGACTCATCCGCTGAGTGTCAGTCCCATCATCCCGCCGACACCTCGAAGCCCGCTGTGCGTGCTCGCGTCTCACCAGGTAGTAATGCCATTATAATCTACCGCTATTAGGCTTTCTTCCCGCCCTTAATCCGTGTTTTTATGCTGTTTGCCTCATCGCGTTACAGAGCCGTGTCTTCACCTCCCCTTAAGGCTCCTGAACCGCAGGCTACTTTGAGACCTATTAATGTGTTTTTCTAAATGTTTGACTTTTTGTTTGCTTAGTTGTTGGTATGGGGTTTTCGGGCTGAATCCACGCACGCACTGTTAAATTATGCTTACACAGTGTAATTCCTGTAAGCAGTCTTGTACACAAGAATGGGAGAATCTTAAACAAAAAGACAGTTGGTGACAACAACACAACACCTGGCTATCCCATATGCCTCCTGATGTGATATGATGCGATGAACATCGTGGAAAATAGAAGCTGGTAGCACAAAGCAAAGGTGGCTATGCTTTCTAAAAATGCGACTAATTGTTCCAGCGTTTTCTCGAGGATTGTCTGCATCTTCTGCTCATGTTTACATCTTATCTTCAACTTTAATGGGGAATCAGTTCATTAGAACTCTGGATGTCATATCTCAAGCAATCCAGATTGCCCCCCCCCAATCCTTGAATGTAATTGCAAGTCAAATGGAAACACAATAAACTCCCTTTCTTCTCAGCTTCATGTTTGCGTGGGGAGAATTCCCACAGGTGCACGCACCTCACCGTGGCAGGCGAGACGTTCCTCTAAGCTTTTGATGCGGCCCCTGCCGAGGGATTTCTTGAGGAATCTCTGCTCTGCAGCAACATGAAGCAAAGGCCTGTGCGCTTAGATGCGACATGTTTGTGTGTTTGCGCACACATGGCCGCCTGCGTTTGTGAAGACTAGAGTCAAGAGCCATGTCGCATCTTCAAAATCCCTCTGACTTGAACGGGCCCCCACCAAAAAGCAGTTGTCAAGTAATCCGCTTATCAATTGCCTTCCCTGGAACCTCATGTCGTATGTATTCCTCCAAATGATATCGGATTTGATCTGGTTCACTGCACCTATCAAATACCTGTAGCTGCCATCAGGATATTACTGTGTATTCCATGATTTTATTCAGGTAATTGGCTGTCTTCATAATTTAGACCAGTCAGAAATACCACTGTGTCACACACTGTGTTTCTTTGGTTTTCTTGCAAAACAAATTTATGTTATAGCAACTGGTTATTGCCATACAATAGCCTATACTGCTTACAGATGTAGATTTATTCTGTGGCATACTTTCCTCATAACTGGGTTGATGTAACTCCAAGTCAAACTTTTTTCAACTGGAGTTCCAGGAAGTGGATGAAGGAGAGGTATTCAAGCAAACCCAACTTTCTATTTCAGCGCTTATACGGGAAAACTTATTTCAAACTTAGCGAGGTCTTGATACTCAATTTCCCCAATTTCTTGCAACTGAAGGTGGGGCTTACAAAAAAAAGAAAAACAGGAGACCTGGGGAAGGCGAATTGATATGTTGTTTGCATCTACAAAGAGGAATAATCCCATAAAGACAAATATCGGACATCTGAAATGTTTACAACATTTCGCCAGTTCTGAAGAGCATAATCCCAAAGGAAAAAGCAGGGGCCAGTTTTAATTAAACATCTGTGAAGCAGCGGGCTGCAGGTAGATCTGCACATTAAGAGGGATTTTTTTTTGGTGGGGGTGGGGGGGCTCGGCTGTCCCATTGAAACAGCAGGAGATATTGCTTCAAAAGGCTCCTTTGTGGTTCTTCAGGTTTTGAAAGTCTTTGAAGGCGAAGAACCGGGGGTTTTAAACAAGGTGCATGCGCAGGGAAACACAGATCAGCCATTCACTTTCAGCTGAGTTGAGTGCAAACCACTTGCCTCCGGTGAGATCGCTCTCTTCGCCTTATCTCCTGCGATATGCTGCAGATCCTCCCCGCTGCCTATCTCACAGCAATCACATTGTCCACGGTTCAGATCTGGCCCTGTGTGGTTGTTGTTTTGGGTTTTTTTTCTCATCTCATCTCAATACCTTGCTTCTCAGTGCCTAATCAAGCTCTGGATTCCACTCTGACATCGGGGCTCTCAAATAAATGGCTCAAGGCAAAAACTTCCCACAAATCTCGGAAAAAAGGAGTCAGTGTAAGTGCTGCATGTTCGTCTTAGTGTCTCCTTGTCTCTGTAGGAGCAGTAATCAAGCCATCAGCAGCATGTGCATCAACCATGACTCAGACAGAAGAAAGAGAGAGAAGCTTTCATCCTGCTGCCCCCATATCTTTATAAAGTTTTGAGGTCTTACAGTTATATTACTATTTATCGTCTTTTATTTTTATGTTACCTTCAAGTCGTTTTTTTATTTCTCTTTTGCATAAATTAATTCTGTTTGTCGTTCTAATACTTCTATTGGTTTGTTAGTCCCCTGTAAAAGCACTTTGACCTGCAGGTAGAAAATGACAATGATGAGAGCAGTGAGAGTGAAGTAAAGCAGTGAAATGACAGGATTTAAAACAAAAAACAATAAGCTGAATGACCTCACAATGCTCCACAGAGCTGAAGGTGAAAGAAGACCCAGGCCACTTTGACCCCCAGATTAAAACAAAATGTTGATTTACTACACAAATCCCCTGTGAGAAGAAGATTTGGAAGTGATCCCAATGGCCCTCCCTTGCTTGGATAAACACAGCCAGCAATTGAAAGGTTTGTGTGTGTGAAAATGACTCGGCACATCACAGATCTCTTGATGTCTTCTTTGTAAAGCTGAAGCGAAGCGCAAACACTTGTTACGAACAGCCTAACGCCTTAGAGATCGTAAGCGGTATAGGCTATTGGGGACGCTCGTTAGCTCGCCGGTCGGCGTGAATGCTAATGCTCCGTCCTCAGGTAAAGAGACATCACGCCGCGCCTCGGCATTACCGCAGGTGGGCCAGACAGGATTCATTTCTGAAGGAAGGCAAGACAAGATGATTGCATTGTGGTGCGGCTCCAAACCAATTCTGAGCTCTGAAAACAAAATTCTATCATCGGGTTTCATTACTATGCAGGAACTCGGCCAAATCCCCGCACCTGTGGCGGTATATTGCCTTTACTCGATGTCGTCCGTGAGCCTCCCCGTGCTCTCCTGCATGGGGGAGGATTCGCAGTCACCCCCGCACATTAATTTGTAAGGTCTCGCTTTTCAAGCAAACAAAAGAAGCCACGGTCCCCTCTCCGCCTGTGCTGCTGATATCTCACATAATGATGTCTCTCTTTACTCCATGCATCCTACCAAGTTCAACAGCAATCTAACCTTTTTCCTTCTGCAGCTGTTTCTATGACAACGTGAGCCCCCGCTGCAACTTTAAAACGTGATAAACACAAAAGCCAGATAATGGATTTGATTGATCTCGCTTCTCTCCACGGGACTGATATCAGGACTGATAGGGGTGTTTAGGCTAACAGGCAAAGATCAAAAGGTGACGCTCCACTTACACGTTTGCCGCAGTTGAATTTTTTTTTTTTATCAGGCTGTTAGGATTACAGTGTGACTGGAATTCTTAAACTGAATGTGCACATGTGGCGTTTTTTGCATGGAGGTGGCGTGTGTCGTCAGCCACATGCTAACATCCAGTCTATTTGTCGTGAAAAGATGCAGAGCCACCTTTTCTTGTTATGAAAACTGCAGGTATTGGATCTGTGTGTTATGTGAAGCTCGGTCGCAAAGAGGGAAACCTTCGGCTTTTCTCTGCCTCGCTTTCCTTATTGCATTTGACAGGACGGTGACCACATAACTCACATCCTGTCACCAGCTCAAATTGAGGCCTTTGAGAATGTGCTGTGCCGCTGAACCTTAGGATTTGCTGAAAAAAAAAAAAAACATCTTGAGATACCTCACCACCACCTCAGCCGGCAAAGTAATAAGGATTTGGCGCTGTAATCCAGATTTTGAGAAAAGAAAAAAAAGCAACATGTGACGATGCGTGGTAAGATGATGATACACCATCCTCTTGCCAATCACCAGAGTGGAGTGAAATTAATCACTCTCGGGGCTGTCAGTTGGCGTCAGCCCGGAGACATTTATCTTTGAACCCATGTCAGTAATTTGGCAATAACGGTTCCTTTGATTAATTCACTGCCTGAATCTCTGCCAGGAGAGCAGGAGTTCAGAGACAGTGACAGATTGATGATGCTTGTATCCTGTAATTCCATGGCCCTCAAACTTTACAATGAAAAGGCTTGTGTAAAAAAAAAATAGACAATACAGATAAATGGCATATGCCTGAATTTAATGACATATATGAATCACTGTTAAACCTGTCTTCTAAAGATGTGCGGTCGCCATGAGTGGGAAAAGTTTGCTGCATCCGCTTGCGTCGTCAGGAAAGTTGCGGTCGGATTTGGGGCGAGTTATTGAGCGGGATCGTGTGCCGTGCTGGTCAGGTCAGCTTCAGTCATGCCGCTTAAGCAAAAACTGTTGACACATCTCAATCTAACAAAGATCATGCTGGCGCACATCCAAACTGGTTCGGTCAGGAAGAGAAGGCGTCAAAACAGTTTGTCAAACCTGCAACAGAAACAGCTTGGTCAGCAGGTGCCGTCCCGTGTGCCGCCCCCGCCCCCCCGATTTTCTTTCCTTGTTATTTTTGGACAAACATGATGTTTACATCGAGGCCCCTCGAGGGGCTTGCCTCGGGAAAAACAACGCTCCTAAGATATCTTATTCCTTTTTGTATGACAGCTTTGAATGCAACAGCTTTGCCGGATATCATCCTTTGCACAGAACTACCAGGCTAAATGAAAATTAATGACTGTTATCTTCCACACAATTGAATCTATTAGTTGAAAACAATGGAATCTTAATTTAAGAATTCACTGGTGTGTGTTTTTTTTAAGTTCTGCCATATGTCACAATGAAAAATTGCCATCATTACTATATTTAATGGGTATTCAAAATTTAAAAAAAACAAAAACCTTTTGGTCACAACTCTACCTTGTTCACAATCCCCTCCTGAAATAAAGGAAAAGATACACGTAAATAACAAAAAAGCTCTTAGGCCACTTGTCAAAATTAATAATGTAATAAGCTCTGTATTTGATAACTGGCTAATTTAATTGGTCGCAGAGAGAAATGTGGCGGGGTTGTTTTGATACTGGACACACACAGGTACTGTTGAATAAGCTGGGTTAACGCTCTGGGTCCTGAGTGAGATCTGAGCAGCGTGTTTTTTTGACAGCGTAGGTCAAGTGAAACCTAATTTTTATTTTGTTCCCTGCAGACCGTCTCGTCTGGTTTATCACAGTTCCCCACCTCAGTCTGGATCTTCCCGCAGCCGTTCCTGCGCCAGAACATCTCAATAAAATACACGCTCATTTCTTTTATCTCTGCCTGTTCATTTGCCACCTGCCTGTTTAGACAAATCTCATCTTCCACCTATCTGTCAGTGATATGAACTTGCGCTGTGGGTTTGACTGGTGCGACTACATCCGTTTTCTCTGCCTGACAAATACTTGCCAGTCGAACAGGGGAACATTTTGAAGTCTGGAAGCTGTGTAGTGTGTGTGGGTGTCATATTCCACTCTATATTTCATTTAACGGTGGGTTTCTGACTGTAGCCATGGAAACCCGGCCGCACGGTAACCCCTCCCATGGTAATACCATATTAAGGGGAAATTTTGTAATTTAATGTAATGGAACTCACTCTAATTGGATCAGTGTACGATTACAGCCGTCACCCTTATCTTCACAGCTCCGTCTGAAATCTCTTAAATGCTCCGCTCGCTGAGGGACTTTCTAACATCGTTTAGAGTGAATGCAAGGGCCCTAGCGAGCCTATCATTCACACGTTACTGCATAAATACGCTGCAGCCATTAAAATCACTGATAGCGACCTGTGACACATCACTTCTCTGAACAGAGAACACTTTATGAAAAATGGAAATACAAAAAAAAGGCTTTTATTTTCCCTCTACTGGAAACATAAAAGGCGTTGTGAATGGCTGTAAGGCTGCCACCTGCTTCTCCATCTCTGGCACGCTCCCTCAGCTGACTCCAGCTGCCTGCTGGAGGAATTAAGGAGGAGATTTGGAGAGCCTGGGCAGATGTAACAGCTGAGTTGACATTAGCCTGCGTGGGACAACATGCTGCTCAGATAGGGAGGAATGCTCTGCACTGGTAACTGGGAGGCTTAAGGATGTCGCCTGCTTCATTATGTCCCAGACAAGCTTTCTGACTTGCAAGCCAAAGTGTATTTTCTGCCTGCTGCCCACGTGTATTTCAAAAGGACGGAGATAGAGTGTTTGGTTTGACCAGGTGTGAAAAACCCCGGCAGCCTGCAAAATTTTAACTACCTGGACTGACCTCGGGAAAACCAGCTGTCATCTTGGCGGTGTCTAACCGGGATGCAAATAAACTGAAGCTTTGGTAACTTGGTTTGCGAGAAAAACTTTTTCGTCAAATGTCAAACAAGGGACGTTGGGATGCCTTGTCAAAAGATTTCGAGATGAATAATACACGCATTATGCAACCCAACTGAGACCTAAGCTACAAAGTCAACACAGTGACATTTAATCAACTATTTAATACTTGTTGGCAGGTCTCAGGGCTATGCTTTATGTTACGCATATGACTGACACACACTGTCTATCAGGATGAGGATTTTGCTGTACAAGTGGATCGGCCATTCTGTCTTTATTTATTCCAGCAGCAAACAGATCTTACTCTTGAAAATATTCTGAGCAGGTCTCATGACAAGGAATAGAACGACCCAATATTTCACATGCTGAAGGATGTATTTCTAGAGTGTGTGAGAAATACTGCAAAAGTAAGTTGTATGCATTCATTTTCTGAACCATTACAGAGCTACTTATTTCCTGTATTTGGAGTGTTAAGTTGTAGTGCAGCAAGTTGGCCAGTATATCTGAGCTGAAAAAATTAAATATTCATCAGGGTTAAGGGGCCTGATGTCTCAACGTGAGAAAGCTGGAGAATTAAATTTGCTCCAGTTTATAGGCTCGAAATGTTTGCACTCTGCACTCTTTCAGTTCTTCTGGGACTGTGAGCAAAATGATGCAAAACTCCCACCTACACTGTATTCAAATTTAAATGATCAAATACATCTTTATTGATTTCATCCCACTGGACTTTCACATGTGAAGAAAACACATGAATTAGAAATTTTTGTTTTTTCCAAGGCTGGGCAGGCACAACCACATCATTGCCTTTATGTAGGTTTATATTCTGTAAATAGCTAACATAATAGAGTGCAGTAGGGACCTAAACATTTCTAATGGCCTGGCTAATGACTGGCCAGCAGATTTATAAAGACTTCTGCTCATGTCGTCATGTTTAAGAGCAGATTTGTTTGGTTGATTCAGACATGAATATCGCTAGACCCCAAAAGCTACATAAGAAGTTAAAGTTGCATTCAGTACGCGATGACTTGCATCAACCTGTGATGACGAGCAGCAGGAACATGTAAATATCTGCAGCACGCTCACCCACCCATCCTAAACCCTTTGGGATAGTCGCGTGGAAGAGACAAACAGTTAAGTCACATTTGCCCATTAGAGATACATAAGCTGTGTAGTTAAAACAGAAATCCCCCAGAAATGCCACATGAAGATTTAATATAACCCAATAAAACCTGCATCGCTGACTAATACAAATGTTGTTGTGCCATTGACAGTTTTACCTTGTGAAGAATAAAAACCCGGGACGATTGTGTCTTAAAACGCTAGTAGACTTTTGGGACTTTAAAGTTTTTGCTCTAAAACAGAGTATGGAGGTAGAAAATGAGGCAGTAAAAGCCTATTGCCCCCTTAAAGGGATAGTTGGGGTCTCTAATCTGTTTTGTCGTGAGCTGGAAATCTTTTTGGTCAATCCAAAACTCTCAGCCTTCCTGGCTGAGATGAATGAAAGTTTGGGAAACAACAGGTGAGAGTTTTTTTGCTTGAGTTGTGCTAACATCCCTAAGAAATGCTGCTGCCTGCAGATCGTGACTGATCACGTTCGCCTCCTCAAATTTTGAGCTTTTCCCTCCAAATATCCTTGAGTTCCTTTTATGTAAATTACACACACAGACGCTAACTCAAAGATGAAATGCAGTCTTTCCACACGAGGCCTTGCAAACTTGACATGAAGACAATATCCGGAGACTGCGGTTGTCGCATAATCACTGCTGAGCCCTGAAGACTGAGATGTTTAATCACGGGCACAAAACATCTGTTTTCCCTCTGCAATCTTCTCTCTGTTTTCACACCTCTTGCATTCCTAACACTGTTTCAATTCACATAACCGAGAAGATGAGTCATATAAAGTTTGTCTGCCTTGAAGCTGCGTTGCTGCGGTGTCCATGGCTGCAGCCGCTGACCTCGGCTTCATTGTTTGGTGGATTAATGCGCCGGCAGGTCATGTCTCAGCCTTCCCACTTTTCTGCTCCAGCCACGCCGCGTTAACAATGCGTCCGTGCTGCCCAGCGCTGTCACCAGCTCTTTCGGGGGCATTGCGATGATTCACATGAGTGAGCCATTACGAAATGGATGTTTGTTGTCTTCATGACCCTGTGAGGAGGAGAGCAAGTGGGTTGAAAGTGCAGGCTTTCTAAAAGGCAGGCGCCCTAATAGCCCACATTCCCTCTTAATGTGTGTGCGAGGCAGATATGGTGCACAAACACTGTGACAGATCCATCTTCTTAATTGTCTTCAGGCTCCTATTTGCGACGGACTCATTAAAAGAGTTCACGTCTTTAGTGTGACTTGTAAAAATGTATGTAATATCAACGCGGCAACGAGAGCTGTTGAGGATGTCGATGCGTCTCCCTTTTCATGGATGAACCCTCTGACGGGGATTCAATTCTCCACGTCTTGTTTAGACGCCCCTGCTAGGCATTCAGGCTGTTAAGAGCTCTGTGAAAACATGAGAAACACTTAGTCCTTGTGTTGAGGGATCTGTTGTTTACAAAACACCTGGGCTTTTAAGGATGCTGCATATTTTTTCCCCTCTTTGACTTAGAAAAGCTTTGGGGAGAAAAAGGTCCAGGGAGCTAAGAGCACCGCGCTCTCTGATCCACTTCATTTAAATGCTTAAAGGGGCATCTTTAGCTCGACGTGTTTAATTCATTATGGCCTTTATGTTTGCCTCTGCCGGCTATTTTCCTTTTTTTCCCCCTCTTGCTGCAGTTGCTGGCCAGGGTGCAGTCAAAGCATTCGCAGTCAGGGCCACGTCTCGGGGCTGGTATCCCTCCCGCCGAGAGTCGAGGCTTGCCACGGGGGCCGACCCCTCGCACGCTCACGGAGAAGCGCCGGGGCCGCAGAGTTTATAGAAGTCCACATGGGAGATGCCTTAAGGGAAATTACCCGTCCTTCTCCGCCTCTGTGCTTTGTACACGCTGCCCATCTCCTCTTTCCCTCTCCCTTCGCTGTCCTGCACTGTAAAGGCGTGGCCCCGGTCCCCTCAGGGACCCATTTGCCCTCTATAAAAACTATTGCAATGGAAATTGTGTGTAATTTCAGGGGCTGTTAACAGTGAGAGTGCAGGCATGCATATAGAGCGCCGCTATCATCACACAGGCGCAGAGGAGCACCCAGGGCAGGATCTCATATTCGCATCTCCTTTGCCAGTCCTTGCCCCTACAACATGACATGCATCAACTGATACCGGCGAAATAAGGAACGGACAGGCAGGTGGTGAAGGGAGATGAGAGGTGGACGGAGTGAGAGGGAACGCTGGAGTGTGTGTGTCTCACACAGAGAAAAAGAGGGAGTATTTTTCGAAGGAGAAGAGATTGGAATACGAGATGAGAATGATGGAAACGGCAGAAGAAGGAGGCGAAAAAGGGAAAGTGGACGGGAATCCGAGGAGAGAGAGGCCCAAATCAATATTTATACTGCGAGGCGAGACAATTCTGATGCAGTAATTAAATTGGTGTGTCATATTTCATTCCATTACTGGGCCGAGCTCGCGTGCAAATGATCTAAAAGGCCTCCTTTTCGAGTGGATTTCATTTCTTTTATGACAGTGAATAGAAGTGAGCCAGGCAGGGAAAAAATAAAATACTGCTTCAGTATTCATGAGCTTATTGTTAGGAACTTGGGGACCATTCAGCTGCGATTCAGCTGAAGGGTGGGCTGGGGGGTTGGATGGGTGGATATGATACGAATCCCTCTCGGAGAAGGTCGGCTCCGCTGTAAACTGGTTTTCACTCAAACTAGGCACAGGGGTGGAGAAGCAAATCAATCTCATTTGAATAATGATTAGTGAAATGAGTCAACGCCAACGCCGACTGGAAACACGGTCGGATTCCCAACATGGCCTCTCCTCCTCCCCTCTGTGGAGCCAAGGAGAATGAATAAAACATAATAATGTAAATAGTACACTGGAACTGCCGCCTGTGCGGCCCGACCCAGACCGGAAACGTTCAGCAGTTGCTGTCATTTTCGCAAATAGCTTTAACATTTGAATAACTGCTCCTGCACTGTATCGGTTTGTTAGCATGCACGTGAAATGGGATAGACGACTCCGGAGGGTGACCGCTCTCCTGTAAATCCTGCCACCAGTGTTTACTGTAAGTATTAGTTTCAGGTGCTGCTTCCCTATTACAGTGCTCTGCACTTCTGACAAATGGAATTTGGGGTGGGGGGGACAACAAAACACAGCTGTGCTCTTTGTAGCCAATTAAAAGTTTCCCTTCCACCTCTTTGCCTCGGTCTTGGCTGTTTCTTTTCAGTTTCAACTCTGCCGTGCAAGAAAAGGATCAAAAGATAGAGGAGGGTGTCCAAAGCTCGGCGTCAGTGATTTTTTTTTTTAACTAACTAAAAATTGCCTTGCTGTACCTTTTTACTGTTACCCAGCACAGCCACCACCTGGGAGTGCAGGCACTATATAGCGAGGGATGGAAAGCTGCTGGAGTGCTGCCATGTTTGGGAGCGCAGGTTCTGCCAGTGGCATCTGAAGTGCTGCCAATGGGAAACACGACATTAACGTCTAACAACAGCTGCTTATGTCGTGTGTTCCTGTGCCAGTGCCCATAGGGGCAGACGCTGCCGGATGTGATGTGTGTTTTTGAAGGTTCCTGGAATTTCTGTGCTTGCGTGTGCATTCCCTACATGCACCGACTGGCTACTGGTCGAAAAAAAAAAAATAAAGTCCCAACAGCAGTGGTAGATGCTGTAGGTAGCTACATCGGTGGAAATTACTGTATATGTGTGTATACTGTTGGGTAGTTAAAAATCATCATATTTTAATCACTGATTATATGTTTTATGTTTAAAATCTCAAGCAACAAGTGCCTGTCAAAGTTAAATGTGGTTAAAAATAATAACAATATTTCCCTTTCAATTGTATTTGAGTGGAGGAGGAGGAGGACGAAGTGGTACAGAGCTGAAATACTCAAGTACCTCAATTTTCCACATAAATACAGTACTTCAAATGTATCTGTAAATGTTGTTGCTTCAACCGCAATACATTTTTATATTTTGCATTTAAATAGGCGAGTTTGTGAGATGGAAACAGGCTGGATAAGACAAACACACTCAGGAGAGAGAGGGGTATGTTATTGTGCTGACAAGTGGAGTGAGACAGGCGTTCCAAAGAATCCTGATCCGGCCCGAGTCAACCGATGCTAGTGGAAACTGTTACCTTCCTCAAAAAATGCAGAAAAATTCAATCCATGTAAGGACACCGATGCACCGAGGGATAATCACTCTGCTGGTGTTGACAAGCTGATAAAACTTCATGCATGGCTTGGTGCTTTGTGAGGAGCAGCCAGCTGGAAGAATGACATATCTACTCATTATTGCAGAGAAACATATGGGAGCCCACACAGATGCCAGACACTGGGGGCGGGGGGGTGGTGGTGGACACTGTGGCTCTCTGCAGGGCCAGAGCTGAGGGCGAGCGTAAAGCTGGAGCACTCACCGTGGCACTTAATCACATCCAGCACAAGAGAGGCATCCAATCCTGGACTTCTCTGTATGTGCCTGTCTCTTCTCAAAAAACACACAAAGCATGCAGAAATGCATTTCTTTGCAGCTTTGAACCAACGTGACGAAACCCCGAAACTCATGATCCTAATATTCGCAATATTATGCACATTTCTGCAAACCAACTGTAGATGGCACTGGAGACCCGGAGGACTATCCCCCCCCACCACCACCACTGTGTGTATGTGTGTCTCTGCAGCCATGTGTGCATGTGACTGTGTGCAACCACGCCTGTGTCTGCATCTGTGTGTATGCCTCCCAGATTCAATTATTCATCATTTCCAGTGCAAATATGGTTTGGCTTTTCCACATCTCTTCCTTTTTTTCCTCCCAGTTTTGTTTATTATTTATTATGCTGAGGCTCACAATGTTTGGATAGAATAGAAAGCCGGGTTGCAATAATGTCACCGCGTGGGTGTCATAATTATGTTCTGATACAAACACACAGGAAAAAAGTATTGGCCGTGTGTTGCAGTACCCAGTGCTGCAGAGTCAGACACATTTGTTTGCCTTGCGTCTCAGCGTCTGTGGGCTGCATTATTTCACCAGTAACCGACAGACATGATTCTCTAATACTATATCTGTCTCTGGACTAGAATGGATATCTGTCAATTTATCACCCCACTGTGTTCCCACAGTCCACTGTGGTAACGTTTCATTTAGGCTTTCTCCATTCAGGTTGTTGTTTGTTTTTTTTTTTCTTCTTTTTCCTGTGAAGGAGAATTCACATACAAAGAATTATTCAGGATGACAAATTGACTTTGGAAAGAGACTTTTCTATCTATGTTAAATTCATGAGTCACTCCCCAGCACCCATGGTAAATATGTTTATCGATCATGGCGGCCCGCCACAGATCTTTGGGGCACACGGCGCGATTTATGATGCCTTCCAAACACAACGTGAGGTATGTTTCTCACCATTATGAATATGTTTGGGGTTTTTGGGGGGCAATATTCATAAACATTGTGAGAACAGTTGCAACATTGCCTGAAAGAATCCGAGAAAGCTTTTTTTTTTTGACAAAAGGAGTGATCAAGAGTCTTGACTTTATCTAAGTGGGGAGGTATTTTGTTCTTTTTCGGTGATCAAGAAATCTCAGCACGCCTCCTTCAGTCATTCATGAATGCTCACTGGAATCCATTATAACCCAATTTAGTCTTTATTGAACTGTGGTTTTGCGACTGTCTCGCAAGTGAAAATCATTCTTTATGAAATATTTAGAACGATTAAATATTTGAAATGTAGTGAACATGGCTCCCGCCTACAGTAAAAGAGTGGATGAGCGGGGTTGTTTAATAAGAGCAGACTAGCGGCAATGCAAATGCGTCCCATCAGCGACCCCCATACAACACAACAGCTGGGACGCGCCGTGTATCCATTAATACCGATTTGTTGTCTTGCAATTTGCACACATCGGGTGAATCTGAGGCTGAAATACACTCACAACGCACAACTCACAAATACATTCACAACGAGATAGGATTACTACAGTGACTGAGGAGAGCAAACGCATCTCAAATGACATCTCAAACTCCCTCTTATCAAGAGTATTTTCCTGCTGGTTCTGCCTCCTGAGGACATTTGTTTAAAAAAACCCAAACTTTGAAGTGCTGTAAGAATCCACCTCCCTCCTCTTAACAAGTTTTCCACCTTAAGAGCCAACAATGTCAATTGTAATGTTGAAGAGACCTAAGTTTTTGGTCTGAGACTAATTCCACCTTTGAGTTTGTGAAAAGTGAGGGCAGACAAAATCCATAAAGTGACCTAAACAAACTTTAGGTTTGGGTTTGTAATGCAGTGCTGTATTTGGAAACACTGGTCAAATTAAGCTTGTTAGGCAGGCTTCCAAAAAGTTGGCTGTTGGTCCAAAGTGTTTTTACGAGTTTCTGTGATTGGCCAGGTGTGTGCGGCTGAAAGCTCAAATGCCTTCGTGAAGAGAAGCAACAGCGAAAGTCCAAAAGTGTGAACCCCGTTTGAACAATTATGACGTTTGGTCAATCTCTCCACTGACCTTTTTTTTCTTTTCTTTTGCTCTGCCTTCAAGTGCTGCTGTTCAGAACATTGATAAACAATTCAGGTGAAGTTGGACGAACACACCCTGTCTTGACCCCGCGTGGACACTGCTATTGTTTGTATGGTGAACTCACTCATGTAGAACAGTCTCCCTCTATCAACCAGTGACTCTGGGTTATGTTGAATATTCATGGAAACACAGATGTCATTCATGGCAACAAGGTCAACCCTGCATATTCTCCTTGGATTCAAGCCAAAAGCAATGCTCTCATCATATCTACAAATATCTTATGAGATTTTACTCATATTTTGAAGAACGTGCTTTTTTTTTTTGGCAATCTGTTCTCAGGTCACCCACAAACTCAAGTTGTCTGTCTCTACACAAACTTCCACAGCCTGTATCCATGCACACATGCATGATAACTGAGTGGACTGCTCTCTGCAGAGATAATGTGTGTTGGAGGTGCTAATCTGCCAACTCAAGGCAAAGTAAAGCAGACCATTTGCCTGCATTTTTTTCTCCACCTCCCTCCCTGTTCACTGGCAGGCAGATAGGTGACCCTGCCGAAGCCGTAGGGAAGGAGAGCAGCAGAGAAGATGGCAGCCGGCCAAGGACACGCAGTAAGTCCTTACTGTTGTTTGGTCACGGTTGGCGTTGCTACATGGAGGCTGGAGATAAGATGGGAGCAAGGATTTTTTTTTTTTTGCTTATATGGGACTAAATGGGGGGAGGTTTCGAGGCAGAGATAGACTGGAGAGGCAAAGGTAGAGGAAGAGGGGAAGAGACATGGGACGATAAGGGAAAGAAAGAGTGACAGGAGGAGGGAGGAGAGGGAGCAGGCCCGAGCGAGGGGGGACTGGCAAACACAGGCGGGAGAGAGAGATTTGGGGGGAGGAGAGGATAGAGGGATGGAGCTTCTGGGATGGAGAGAGAGACAGGCAGAGTGAGAAAGAGGAGAGGAAGAAGCCAGACCCAGAGAGCACATTTAAGCCTGCTGCTCTTTTTGAAGACACAGAGGATTTCGGTGAAAGACACGACTCTCATGCATTCAGATCCGCTCGTATTTTCACTTGAATCGAGTTTCACACTTTGGCGGCAGCTCTACCACTTTAAAAGATGGCACGATTTATCACTTATCAAAATAATATTCACATCTCTTTTTGGTGGGACTTGTTTAAGCAGGGTTTTTATATGTATTTTCATGTATAGACTGACATATACAAATATCTTACGTTTAATATGACAGATTTGTTTCATTAAAATGGTTGCCCCATATTCCCCTGCAATAAATATTAAATCAAAAACGCTCCCTGGTAAATTAATAGTCAGTTTTGCCTAATGCTTTGTAGCTATGGACTGATGGGGGATAAAAAAAATTAGGGGACAGTTGAGGAAAAGGTTGCGTCGCTCAGTCACTCTACAAGCAGCCGCTGCGAAGGAAAATTTCAAAGAAGAGTAGATACAGCATTTTATTGTGGGAGCTCCCAGCATGGCTCAGTGGGTAGGGAAGTTTACTTTGAATCATGCTCATTAAAAAATCACTGAAAAAGAAAAAAAAAATCAAGCATGAACTAGAATTTCCCTTTTTCCCTGGAAATCTCTGCCTTGAAATAACGGAAATCCACGGTGAAAGCCTTAGAGGTGGTGCAAACTCAAAGAGGACAACCGCTGCACTGAGATTTTAAATATGTCACTTCGTTGCCCAAGGAGAGTTCAGTCTGTATTAGTGAACAGTGAGTGCTGTCTGCCATGGAAGAAACAAGAGAAGAGTTTTTTTTCCTCCCTGTTATCATAGTTAATGGAGCAGCTCCGGGCTGTACATCGATGTGACAATGCCGATTACAGTTTCAGCGCTCTGGTTTTGAAGCTTTTGGTGGAAAAGTTTTTTTTTTCCAAAGCCCCACATGAACTTTGTAGGGCCAGCAGAAAAACACACACGAATTCTCAAAAAACCAAAAAACCATAGGAGTGCAAAAAAAAGAAAAATACCCTTTATAGTCTTGTTATCTAGGTGTGCAAAAGTAGCAGCACTGCTGGTTATTAAGGCATGCAGACACCGAGAAAACCCTTGACAAAATTTTTGGCGCTTCTTGGCATCGCTGCTGACACCGTGACATGCGTTACCGCATTGACAGGAGATGTCATTTGCTCCCATCTATCCTCCGTGGGGGTCCAGGCATCTGTAGAAGCAACAGCGAGAACGCTGCAGGGACCGAAATATGTGCAAGATATATGTTCTCTCTATACGGTATGTGTTGTGCTTTTCCTCCCAGCGTGATGGATTTAACACAACCTGCATGTAATGGAGTGTTTTCACGAACCAACACGGGGGCCCCATGTGGGTGCATGTTGGGTCTTCTCTGAGCAATATCTGTCCTCTGCAGCGTGATCAATGCGCGCTTATCTGTCTTTGTTTGTATAGTGCACAATGCAATCGTGCAGACGGGGTCACTCTGTATCTCATCGATGACGGCCATCCAAGGCAATGAAAATCAGAATAATCAGTTAATGCGATCGCATCCAGTTCTTTAAAGCGACTATCTGTCGCGGCCGATTATAATCGAGTTTGTCGACAACAAACGACCTCACCGTCTCCGGTTGAAATAAATGGCCAAAACTTCCTGAAGCTGAGGCAACACGACGCTCTCCTTCCTCCTCTCACGTGATGTAAATGGAGCTTAATGTTGTTGTTATTAGTGGAAGAATCGTGCCGCTTCGACAAGAAAGAGAAATCTGTTGCACACAGAGAAAATCGTATCACACACACTAAAGCCATTGTTCATTTAGTATGTCATTTATTATTAATAGCACTGTTTTCAGGTACGGGCTGTTGTGTTTTTGTCTGTCAGTGCTGACAAGCACAGATTGATGGTTAGATAAGACCCCGAGGCGAGATGAAGCCTCCCTTGCAAGCCTTGTCATCTCAGCCCATTCCTCCTTGCCAGCCTGTCTATCCCTCCTCCATCATCCTCGGCGCTCCAGCTTGTCTAATTGCCAGGAAAAGTTGCGCGTCACGTGTTGCGCTCATTATCATACCTAATTTGATCCAAACGGTATCAGTGTAACACACCTGTGATTGAAAGAATCATCATTTTCAATAAATACGGAATGTTGTGTGTAATTCAATTTACCGTAATATATTGTTTAATTGATCATCGGCTACAAGTATGTACACATAATAATGTCTATTATCTCCACTGCAAGCAAAGCAATAGCCTAATTAAGCTGTTAACATAATCCTCCATGCTGACAGCTCCCTGTAATAATCCTGGGTATGTGAGTGAAGTGCGTATCTTGAGACACAGCTGCGGGAATTGGAGCGAGTTTTGTCAAAAGAAAAGGAACCAGAAAATGGGTTTTGGTCCTGCTGCTATAACATTTAACCCCCCCAAAAAAAAAAATACAAAACTACAGCATTGAGAACATTGAGATTTTAATTCCTGTGGTGACATTGTGTCTGTATTTTGTATCACATCGCAGCCACGTTTTTGCAGCATCTGTGATGTGTGAACATTGTGACGCTAACATCTGCACGGTGCTGCATGTTTGTGTCTGATGAATTCACTTTCACTTTCCTTATATCTCTGCTTTGGTCTTCTCCATCTCCTGGTGGTCTTGCATTTGAGCAGCTGCACTGCTTCCTCTGGCTACTTACTAACTTGGTCTGCTTTGCCAGCACAACAGTCTGGGTACAAATAGCTAGCGTACCTGTTGCACAATGGAGCTGAGGGGAAGAGCCGAGTCAGGTGATAACTCTCTGTGGGTTCATGCTACAAGTGTCCTTGATCACATAAAAGTAGTCAGTCTGATCCATTGTTAACATAAAAACACTGATTTATAGCCGCGTCGTGGCTGTAAAAATTACCACAGCGTTGAACAAGCATCACAGCCCTTGCAGCAGAGCTGTGGTATAGTGTCACCTTTCATCCTCTTATGCTGTATCTTATACAGGAGGTGTGTTTCCATCAGTCTGCTTCGGTATAATTAGTGCATGACTCATCCAATTGACCACCTGAATCTGGAATCGAGCTTGAGCCAAAATGAAGCCTTCCTGGTCGGTGTTGCCCCGACCTGACATTGCCTTCCTGTGCACCCGACCTTCCTGCGACCCGCTCCTTTGAAGTTGCTCAGCTCAACGTTCTGCCCCGAGCGAGCGCGGGTCTGGTCGGACTCGAGGTCCGGAGTCCGGGGGCCCGAGTGAGTGTCGGGGAGCTGCCGCCAGGGTGGTAGGAGTAGATCTCCCCCTACTGCTGGGGGTCTCAGCGCCTCTGCTCTCCTGTGTCTCACTCATCATAATGTTCCCCGCCGGCCGACAGAGCAGAGGAGAGAAACAGTGCGATTGTGTGTGTTCATGTGTTGCTGTGCGCGAACGCTGATTGCTTGAATATAAATGGGATGTGCTCATTCACCTAAATCAAGGCCACATGCTTGGGCCCAGGGTAAAGTGCTTTGAGCGCAATGAAGCGTTGTACTGTATCTGCCACTCAGCTCAGCAAATAAAGCCTGGCACTCTCCCTGCCCTACATGAAATACTCAGGGTAACCTTCAAAGAGTCCGTTGTTGTGAACTGACTTCGTGACTGAGTTGATTCTAAAGATATTTTCACATACGCTATGTCAAGAATGGGTAAAAAGTATTTTCTCCACAGTGGGTGTCATTTTCGTTATAGCACGGATATGTTACATTATGATTTGGCTGCTTCCTGCTTTATGACAGAAAAGGCAGGCACTCAGCGGCAGGTCTTCTTCAGCTTAAGTGTACGTCTTTTTGGAAAAGTACTCATAACAAATCTATTTCAAAGACCAAAGACCAAGAATAAATTACTCCTAATGAAAAATATAGACTGTGAAGTCTGATATTGCTGATTCCTGCCTGCAACTGGCCTTCATCCGTGTCTAAAAACTATTAAAAGCCGATCAGTGAGACACATCGTTGCAGTAACTGACAATTTTCTTCATTAAGATGCTCACATGTGCACCAAATGTATAACAACAACCAAAAAAACTCCATCTACTCCTGGGGTGGTAACGTGTGACAGAAATTACAACATCCAGCTGTTTAAGCAAATTACTTTGCTCCGAAATTGAAACTAGATATTCGTGGCCAAAACATCATTGGTCTTTTCATGCTACCTTTGGGGCAATATGAAAACAAAACAAAACAACGCATAACAATGCCAACCTTATCCTTCAGGAGCCGACTGCCAAGTAAATGTTTTTTCACTTGGCGGTCTTTGCCAAGTGCTTCCTGACCTTAATCGATCCTTTTATTGGATAAAATTAAAGATTTCACTTCCCCTTGTAACACAAATTACAAGGCTTCCACTGAGAAAATTGAACACTTCTTGTCTGAGAACTTGCCAGCAATTATGTCAACAATGATGTATTGACAACACTGAGGTGCCGATAGCGCGGCCGTGTCAAACCGAATCAGCTTCTACAGACGGTGAACGGTAAGGTGACTTTGACTGATGCATTATAACATGCTGTGTCCTCCTGTGATGCAGAAGATGGGTAAGAAGTGGGGCCAAAATGATAGAAGATAAGAACATCTCCACCACACTGCCATTTTTCTTTGCATAAACATTGCGGCCCCCCACCTATGTCTCTCCTTTTGAAGATATCTACTGGAATAAATCATGCCACAAATATTACAAGCTGCAAGTTTTTGCATATCTCAGCACATTTCAGCATTTTCGTGGCGCGCATAAATACTGGACTCCATAACACAGACAGACGGTGAGGAGAAATATGGATCAGCCACGTCTGTCTGCCTCTCTTGCTGCTTTTTTGGCTGATAGACCATCCGCCGTTGTGGCACTGAACACCACTGAAAATGATCATTTGCATATTTCATCTGAGCGAGCTGTCATTCGTAGTCACAGACAAGATGTCCAAGTCAGTGTCATGACAGCTATCAGCATTACAGCAGTAAACATGTCTGACTGCCTTTCACTCACAGCAGGACTGAGAAATCACATCATGTGATTTCTTTATGTTACTATGAGCTGTTTTCACAATAACGTCAGTAAAAGCACGTTAACATTTTATTATATGCTGACATATGAAGCATGTACAGGCACTAAAATTTTATCTGTTTATTTCCCTATTTAGCGACTGATTGGCTTAGTAATACAGGACTGCCAAATACTGGACTGATGTGCGTTCAGCACCTCGTTAAAGTGATACATGGAAACTGTACAGCAAAAAGACACAGACACCGCCACATTGAAATCAATAGAAAACTGAGGTAGACTGATGCTTAGTCTGCATTTTGAATCAAAAACTTTACACATGCACGGCCCTGTGAAAGCTCAACAAATTGGCAGTTTCAGGAATCATGACTTATTTAAAGACACTTTGTGCTCTCGAGCAGAAATTTCTGCTGATTAGAGAGACATTTGACCATCAGTCGTCAGGTTCGGGAGGGGGTTGGGGGAGTTTGAGGCTGGAGGTCTTAACAGAATTGGACAGAAAGTATTACTATTACTTACTTATTAGAGGTGCAGGGGCAGATGAGGCGCTAGCCACGCCCACACCACACAAACACACCTGGAGAGTTCAGGGGCAAAGACACGCTACATGAGTGGGTGATTATGTGAAGGATTACAAAATGTCCAACTTTGGCGGTAGTATCAAAAAAGAGACTGTGGACACCCCTGATATCCCTCCCCAGTGGATCTGATCCAGGAACAAGATGAATGGACCGAAAGCAATTCTTAGACACAGGATTTTCTCATTTTTCTAACGAAAACTTGTGCCAACTGAATAATTTGAAAGACGCAATCACATCAAAATTCGAGACATAGTGGCTTTAATTCATACTAATTTTCATCACAGATTTCCCTCATGGCTGTTTGTTAACCAAACCAGAAAGTCGTTTCATTATGCTGAACTAAAGTTGGTAACTGCTCTGAGCCAGTGAGGCTGAAATAATGGCCATAAAGCCAAAGTCACTTTTTGGCCTTTAAGCATTTTGACAGTTTACCACGGAGTTCTGGAGGTCAAGATAACTTTAATGAAATCTTGTCCGGTCAATTTCAGCCACTGAAGCCCGGCACAATTTTTACTCTTGGATCCACAAAGTTGATTGAAATCACGTCGTTCATTACAGACCATTTGGCCTGGGCAAAGTTGGCACCGAGCACAAAAAGAGGAAGTTTGCCACATCTCTGCAAGGCGTTCTCCAATCACGATAACGAAAATTTGCTCAGTGAGCAGATGAGGCTGCATTGTATGTGTATGCAATGTTCCCCAGCTTGATGAGGCTTTTGTGTCCTTCGGGTTTCTGTCTGTCTTCTCCTGGTGTTTTCTGTTATTAAAGCTGCACTCTAATTTATGAAAAAAATGAGCTCAATATCAGAAAGCTGTTTATTTCCCCCGTATATTAACGGGAAAAAAATACTTTTTTTCTCTTCCGTCCTTCCACATTTTCTCTTCTGCAAAACAAGTCCACCATCACAGATAAATAAATCTGAATATCACTGTCTCATCCCTTAATGCGATTCTTCGAATGGATTTAGGGTAGATCCACAGAGAGAGATTCATAATTACTCATCCGTATCGCTGTTGTAAAACAATACCACAATGCCCGAGCTCAATCCAAACGCTGCTATTCATTTTTTTTTTTAGCGATATAACTGTAGTTGTGCATGATAAATCTGGATTAGGTTTTGAGCAGATATCCATCACTGTTCAGCAAACCTCAGTTTATCGCCCGTCTAATTTAAGAGATGCTGATCACAGGACAGTAATGAATGATAAGACTCAGACAAAGACACTAAAACAAAACACCGTCTTTGCAGACTGACACTCTGCAAGGATGCTCTGTCTTTCATCGCTCCCTGCAATCTGGCCTGGTGTAACATTTTCAAAAGGACAGCAAGGGTGTGTGTGTGTGTGTGAGCGCTGACCTATGCTGTAGGCCAGCTGCTTGTAAATAGACACACTGCCGTTGTCCTTCAGAAGAGAGACTTTCTCACTGGCGTAATTCATCCACGCCGCTCTCTGATTTACGAAGTGTCGCCCGCAGACAGTTTGGGGTAGCGCCTTTATCTCCACCTTGTCCCGCTAAATGAATTCCAAATGGCACACTGCCCAGTTATTTGTCAGTGCATTTGTTATCGCTGACAACCACAACCCCCCCTCCCCTCCCTTTAAACAAATATAAATCTGCGGAAAACAATCGCTGAGCAAGATGCAGCGTAACCTTTTGAAATATCACGTCGGCCATCAGTTTCTGCAGCAGATCAAACCCCCGCCCCCGCCCCACCCCGCCACCCACCCCCTCCACGTATGAGACATGAAAGTAATGGGTGCATAAGTCGTCTCGGAAGATACTCAGCCGTCGCTTCATGTAATGCCAGTAACTCGAAATATGACAGGATAAGTATGGTGGTATCATTATACTGGGAGAGGTGCTCCGGGGTGGGGGGCAGCTGTAGTAATAAAAAGGTAGTACATTTCAAATGCCACCACAGGCTGACATGTGCTGGCAGAACATTTAATATGTAGAAGATTGGAATTGAATCTGCTGACTGAAAAAGTGCATTTCATTCAAAGGCCCTGAAATAAAAAAAAAAGAATTATTATTGTCACTGAGATCATCACAGCTGTTATTAGTAATAAAACTATTACACATATTGGTGAGTTTTTCCTGTTTACTGTCGCCAACTGTTGGGTTTCTCTCTATTGTATTGTAAGGTCTTGACCATTATCCCTCGCTGTATGTTATTATTCGGTAGGACATGAATAAAACTGAATTGAAAATGAATTCCATTTTCTCGCATGCTGTGTTACACAGGGTTTGATGGGGAGCTGAGTCTGTAATTGTTTGTTGGTTTACGGAGGGTGTAGTAAAGTGAGACGTGCTCACAGGGGGGAAAAACAAACCGTAAGAAAACGTCTCAGCATTAAATTAGAATTCCACTGACAAACAGCAGTGAGTGAAGTGTTTCTTTTCAAAAGTTATTAGGAAGAAGAAACATTTATTAATTAAAAAAATGATTAAGCGCAATAAAAGGTAGCAGGAACAAAAAACCTGAATTCTTTTCATCCATGGTAAAGTAAGTGAGGAAGCAAATATCTCGCTCTGAGAAAAAAACATAACTTTGTCTTAATACGACATCCTGTAAAGTTGTACTGTGACAGAGTAATTTAACAAAAAATGCCAGACATTTCAACATCTATGAAACAGAATGTGATAAAAAATTGCTTCAGATATTCACGATTATCAGACAAAGCAACCAAATGGTTTCAGTGATCCCATGACATTTTCTGCAGTGTCGCTGTCATTTGTGGCTTTTAGTCAAATGTGTCGACAGCTGTTTGTCATGAAGTTTGATACAGGCGTTAAAGGTTCCCCCTCAAGATGAACTTAAATGCCTCTGGTGATCCCCTGCGGCCCTGCTAGTGGGCACTTAAACAATCACCAAAATGACAGCATTATTCTCAAGCCAGAGATTTAAAAAGCGACCCCCCCCCCACCCCCGGGCTCCCAGTACACCCAGCCAGACTGCTCTCTCCAGACCTGAGCCAAGTCAAAAGTATTAGTCTCAGTTAAAAGCAGCATGTCCAGCCCCTGGGAGACTGTAAAATCATGTAGAATAAAAGTCTTATTTGTCACGGCTCTTACATTTATTAGTGCCACTTTAGCAGCCATTTGTTGTTGATCCGTCATCGAGGGTGAGCGTGCGCCAGCCGTTCTCGAAATGTGCGACTGCAAACCATCAGAAATATATACTGGTATACTGTAAACACAGGGGAGATAAAGGAGCTCAAGCCTGTTAGAGGAACACCTTCAAGGGGTGAGAGGAGGTGGAACAGATCCTGCGGTCGGGGCAGAGAGATGGAGGGGACATTATTCACAGGCGCGCACAAATAGGAAGAGAGGTGCATGGCGAGCAGGAGCTGCGGGAAGGGGTTTGCAGATAACAGTGTGGAGGTCAAATGGCGTGACATTTGTTGTTTGGCGGCACGCCGCTCTTTAAGTCACGGGCCGGAACGCCGCGCGCACTTTCTCGCCAGTTGCATCAGGCAGCATCCCAGCGACGGCAGCAGAGTGATCAAACACAACAACACATCAATGGCGCGCTCAGCCAAAGCTCGAGCTGCCTTGATGCATCGGGTATAGAAGCTGCGACATCTTATATAAGCGTCAATCCTTTTCTTTCTCCACCCATCCTCTCATCATTATCAAAGAATCAGGATCCCGTCTATTTAAATATGCATAAGAGGCTGAAAATGGCTCAGACTGATTGATGGGACCACACTGAAACAGATACAATTAGGCGTAATTAAATCTTCTAAAGCCTGTGCTGTTTGCCAATTGCTCACTGGGAGATGATTCTATTTGCCGAGGGGCTTTGGTAATGTTGCACAAAAGTCCCAGTCAAACAAAAGCAAGGCATAATCCCTCCCCTCTTCTTATATTGTGAGCCATTCGTCTGAATTCCATCTGCAGCTCAAACAGATTTCATTTACAGCAAAACCAAATGGCAGGAACAAATTGACAGCAGAGCAGAGGTGATAAATAATTCAGCAACTTCTTGATAGGCGTTTATCTGTTGTTTTTTTTTTCCAAGAGGCTCCCAGTCTCCTTGGGTGAGCTCGAGCATTATTGGCATTATTGTTGAGTTTCATAAAGTTTTGGGATCCTCCCCACCCGCCCCGCGAGATTGCACCTTGACCTTGCCTAATGCGCAAGAAAACAGAGCTGACTCCCAGCGATTTTTTGGAGCGGGGTATTTGGACATTCATGTATTCATCTCCAGAGGAGTTGAGATGCTGAGATGCTGGAAATATTTTTTGGGGAAAATGACTTCATGCCGCGAACAGACAGAGGCCTGGCCGGTCCTCATTCTGATCCGAGGAACTAAAAAAAAAAAAGAAGGAGGGTAAACAAGCTGACAGAAACAGCCCGATGAGACAAGGGCCTCTTAACAACACCGCTCACGAGCACAACGAGCAGCAAAGCTGAAACGGAGAGGCTGAACTGAGAGGGTTTAAAGCTGTTTTTTGCTCTCCTTGGGTCAAGTGTCTCTAAAAGTGTGACTTTTGGTCTCAATAAATCAAATCTTTACACCAAAGCTTTGGTGGCAGTGGTTCCTAATCAGGGGGTAGCTGTACCTCAGGGGTTCTTCTGCAGTTATCAGGGCGTACTTGGGAAGATTGCACAGCATATAAACAGATTGTGGTGCATGTATGTAATTTTCTCAAGTGAAGACAGACTGATATTAGCGGGATAAATGTCCAGCTTCCACTTTCCCAAAGTTTCTGAAACAACAGTTACTTTCATATAATTATTGGTGTTGACTAACACCCAGTTTAAAAATTGAAATAATTTTAATTCAAATCAACACATGCCACCGCTGTTTGGAATTCATCGCCCTGAGGTGTCTGGCTTGTTACCAAGGATAAATACGCTACAATTGCTTCTGATTTGCCCGACTGGCTCTTCAGATGTTGATTCTGACACCAGACAGGTCACCCTTGCCTCCCGTGCCCTCGAGGCCCGAGGAAGTGGTGCTCCAAATCTCTTCTGTCAGTGAAGATCACCACGACGCAGAGAATATGTGTGACTGTCTTCAATGGGTTTTTAACCTTCTGGTACCCGAGAGGAGCGTTTATTCCAAAACGAGCCCTCCAAGCTGTCTTCTTTGGCACTTGCAGAATCTGCCGCCGCTAATCGGGATACTAGCGCCGCGCAGATGGGCACGCTTCCTGCTGTGCCTGTTGACGCAGACCGAATGTGACATTGTGATATGGAGAACCGTGTTCTGTGCATGCCGTCCTTGTGAGCACATTCACATTAAAACCAGTTACCTGTTTTGATGTTTGTGGCCAACCTTCTGCTTATCAGTAGGAGTGAAACAGAGACGGAGGCAACGGACCCCACAATGTTTAAGAAATGTCTGCTAATTATGCAGCTTTCCCTCAGGCCACATTCAATCAAACTGGCTCATTGAATTGCATGTGAAGTGAAGCCTTATTTCTCCTCTTCTGCAGGAATGAAAAGCTCATTGCATGTGCTGAGTTGGAGTATCTTTGACCCTGCAAAGCTTAAAAAGTATTTACCTGCATTCACAGTGAGCTCGTCTCATAGGCGGCCCACAGCAGTGCTTAGACGCGTTTAGAGAGCCGGACTGTTGTTGATGGCAATTTGGTCAGAGGCGATTAAAGCGAGACCAGACACAAATTAAAGTTTGGGGTCCGTCGTTGATTGTATTTTGACTTCTAACAAGGAACGGGCTTTCGGATAGCTGGGCGTTTTCATTAAGTCTGTTCTTGGAACAGAATGGAAATGGAGGAGCAAGTCTTTAACACTCCGCCCACATAATTGACTGGAAAAGAGCTGAATGTTTAAGAATTGTCCCTTGGTCCACCCAGACCAAATACCTTTCTGCAATGCCTAGTAATTAAGAAACGCTGATTGCCGTTTTAATGACTTCCTTCCACTGCACAATATATCGATGGTGAGCAAGGATAGCAGTGTGTGTGTGTGTGTGTGTGTGTGTGAAGGTCTCACTATAAAACGGCCATTGTGACAGGTTCTCTGGGGAGTCGAGGTGTCATTCTCAACCCATTATCAGACTGGATGCTTTTCATTCCCGGCATCCACACCTGTGATTTTTCTCTAGTACACACACACACACACACACACACACACATACTCTGTGAACAGTGGTCCACAGATTCACGCTGAGACTGCATTTTGGCAGCATACCACTTCTTCAGGACCATTACTGAGACCAGAGTGTTCTCAGAAACAGGCTCATTAGGAATAAAAACATTGAGATTGAACCTTTGTTTCTACAGTTGTTCTTTCTGTCTCCACGTTTCCTGATGCTCTCAATTATCATCTCTACTTTTTATGTGACAGAACCCATGCAAAACATGAAGAAATGGAAAATCTAACTCTCCAACTAGGACACTCCTTGGTGCTGAGCCAGTGCAACTTTTCAGATGCAACACCATTGTGTGTGATAATTGCTGTCACACCGGTAACAGCACTTTTGTAAGGCAGTAAGGGACTAACAGTGTTACAGTAAGCTGGAACCTGGCTGAGCTGACCCAGATTCAGCACTTTACTCCATGGGGTGGCTTGGTTACTGGTTAAGGTTGGGCAATTTATAGCAATCTGAACAAATTTGCAGTAACGATTATGAAATATTTTTCATCTGAATAATAATGCTAATTTGTCTCATTAGTTTGTAGTTGCTATAACAAAACACAGTCCAATAAGCTTCATTATTTAAAATAATCGGGGAAGATCTCCTCAGCACTGGTTATTTTACACAAAGTGGCTGTGTGCTACAGGAGTTTATTTGCAGCACAATGTACTCGCATGCATGACATATTACACTTTTTGCCAGCCAGAGTGAGAATTAGGAAGAAAAACATCACAAAAAGGACCATTGTATGTAATTCCTGGTTAGCCATCTGAGATCCTGACATGAATGAGTGGCACTTCTCTTTAATGTTACTGGTCCCTTTACTTATCAGTGCACCTTGGGCAAAGCTATCTCAAAAAGGAATGTGCATGAATTAGTTTGCTACCAGCGAAACATCAAATGTTTTTTTTCACAATGAAAGTTGTGAACAAGTTTATGCATACTGTGAAATGTTATTTTCAGTTTCATGAATCCATCATGCCGTTCATTATTGCTGCTAACATGACGCTAAATGTAACACAGATGTGCTGAAGCAACATCTTATGCTGTTATAAATACACACACGTTCATTGGATTTGCAGTGAGACCATTAGCCCCCCCACACTGAATTAAATAAAATACTGATTACCCAAAAACACTTTCATACAGCCAGAGTGGAGATGTAATGGAGCTTTAAATAACCACTTCTTTGCTCTCCAACAGCTTGTGACAGAGCTGGAACATCGTGCCTCTCTTTTTGCATCTCGTGCACAGAGCCGTGCAGCTCGGACCTCTCCAGTTTCTTCTGAAAACCGGCAGGAGATATTTACCCATACGGCAGAAAACAATCCTGAGACAGGTTGTGCTCCTTTCTGCTCGGAACATTACATTAGCCCTGATGAGGGGAGGGAGCAGGGAGCTCCGGTGGAGGAGGCGCCGGTCGGATCAGGCCCAATTTACGGGAATTATCCGCCACTGTTTTACTTTCATTATTGCACTTCTATCGCTGGTGTTTGCTAGTGAGCATTGCGTGCTGCTCAGCGGCGTTGGCTTATTCAAATAAATGTGCAGCTGAGGCAGATGACGACGGGGCTCTGCTGAAAATTAACTGCCTCCTGTAGTCTATGGTCTAACCTAATCAGAGAGTATAATGCACTGTGCCGCATCATCTGTCATCTCTCCTGCGGGGGTCATTCTGTATATGGATCACACCTTGGCTGTTTACGGCTCTTAGGATCTAAGATGCTGTAGATTCACCAGCCTGAAATTTTAACACTGTGTTGACCAGAGTTGGAAGAAACCCTAAATGCAAACAAGTTTAGTAAAAGTATAAAAGTTTCATCATGAAAACGTACTCGTGAATATTTGTAAATTGACAATGATCATCTGGTCTGTAATTTGCCTCAGCTTTTGAAAGCATTTAGCATCTGAAGCTAATCAGTTTTGCTTTATGAGCCACAAATAATTGTCCTCACCAACCTCAAGCTGAAGAAGGTTGTTTTCAGTGAAAAAGTGCATATTTATAAAGGTGCCCAGCACCTATAAAGCTGCATCAAATGCATATGCATGGGTGAAGGTATGGACCTTTACTCACTCTGCTGTCCACCAATATTTTGTGCAATCACACTGTGATATATTTTCAACTGTCACTTGTATAACATGTTTCATGCACTTTGGTGAATTCTTGGAGAGTTTACTGAGCGACACTGTGTGCAAACCACTGTCCTGTCCTGGAAATATCTGTAAGGTTTTGTATCTCTGTTGAAATTTTAATCAGACTAAAGTTGTCGCGGAGGAGACACCACTTCTCGCAATGACTGCTACCCGTTTTCAGGGGCGTAACACCAATAATATATATTACGAGGCAGGGTTATGATGAAATAACAGGAGTTGGGGTTTGCACCATTTCCTCTGCAGTGTTTCAGTCTTCGCATCATTAGTGTCTGAGGTTATTTGCCCCCGAGTTAAACAAAAAATGCACTCTTTCCCCAAACGAGCACTCTCATAACTTCACATAACAGTAAACTAAGATGACAGCACCACGTACCCGACTGCTGGAGTGTTGCTTCCCTTAAGCAAAGTTTGCACTAAACTGCATTCATCTCCGTTGCATGCTCGAACAGGCTCCGTGCACCAACATCTATTAGGACAGGTTAGCATCATAGTCAAAGCATTTTTCAGTCCCCTGGAGTGTGAGTCATTGTGCTGTATCGCCACTGAATCGTGTATCCTTGATGAGTGCTAAGAAAGCCGTTTCTTATTTTGGAGCAGCACATTCCTGGAGGCGAGCCGAACCTGTAATTTGCCAGGATCTTAACAGGATTCTCCTCAGCAATCTGTGAAGTCCCAGGGGAGCTAGAAGTCTTTTGAGCCTGATCTATGTCTTTATAATGCCTGAGTTTTTCTTAGGCAGCCATGACTCTGTGAAATTAAACAAGACCGACCTCTCCGACGCTTGTTGTCCATCTATCTGGGTCACGCTGATAAGTTAAATCTGCTCTTTATACCTCTCAGGAAGAGAAAAGTGGAAATTTGTCATGTGCTTCGCACAGCCAGCCACAGGACACTGCATCTTATAGCCTTGATGCACTCAATAATAATCAAACAACCGTACAAAGAAATAAATAACTAGATGAAAATCTAATTAATCTTTTTCACTTTCAAATCAGCGGATGCTTTATTCGAGTTTCCTTTCACCCTTGAGATCTGCCATATGGACACAAAGGCTCATGCACCCTGTAGCCTGCTCTGTACAAGGGGAAACCTCTGGAGATATTCATTTTTCATACCAGCATTACGCCACCACCTAATCCAATATTAGCAAATTAGATGACTAATGATTCATATAGAAAGTAATTGAAAATCAGGACTTTTTCTTCTCAAAATTTAATTAGTGAAGCTTGCCTCTGAGTGACTGAACAAGTGTGTTTGCCTGAAACAACAGCTCCCTCACTCCCATGGAGCTGGTTCACTCCAACATGCTGTCATCTCTGACCCGGGAACCTGACACTGGGAATGATCAGACGGAGGCAGTGCCGGCTGCTGCTGCAGGTGATGGTGTATGCACGATTAAGAAGCACACATGCCCTAAAAGCTTATGTTTTCAGCACTGTGTGAATAATATAGGGTACAATGAGACAGGAATGTGGGAGAGGAGTAAAAAAAAAAAAAGTTTAAAGGAGCTAAGGAAAGTAAAGCAGGAGAAACAGAACAAGGCTAGAGCAAACAGAGACTGCAGCAGGAGCTTCTCCTGAGGGAGCAGCAGAGACGGGCTGGAAGACAAATCAGGGCCACAAAGGTGATTCTGCAGCTGCACTTCTTCCCTCTCCACCTTCTCCTGCCATCTCTCCTTGAGCTGTGCGGACATCTATAATGTGCTACATCCCGGCCACGCCAGTCGTGACTGCAATTAACAGAACTGAGCTTGTTTATTTACAGACTCACTATTCATGACATACCAAGAACCGACGGGTGTCCTGCAACTTTATTCCTGCATATCTTGATGAAGGGCAAAATCAGTCAGCCTTGGCTTCCTCATAGAGCTGATCGAACAATGACATCAAGCTGTGCTGGATAAATTGGAGTCCTACTGGGTCTGCGCTGGAGACCAGCTCACACACTGTTCAGGGGAGAAAAATACACAACCTTACAACTAGGCCGGAATCTCGTTAGGGTATGTCTATCAGCAACCTATTCTTGGAACAATAGTCAGGCTTAGTTGGTGCTAAAAATACACATTATCACCTCAGGGAATTGTGTATGTGGTGCTTTTACTTCACAGACTCTAAGAAAACTGTGCAAACGTGTCAGAGAACCGAAGCTGATCAAGGGTAAACTCCCACCAGTTAATCTATCCCAACGCCACAGAGGGAATTAGAGTTTTCAGGCCCAAATGTCCACTCCTGCTGCAGAGGATGATATGCTGCGGTTGTCGGTAATCAGGAAAGAGGCCGGTTGGCGCGGGAACGAGGAGACTGTGAGCAAACAATAGGCTGGAAGACGCTGTTAGCAAAAGGTTAGCGACCTTGACTGATAAGATCGGGGCAATTTTGAAAGACAGGGATGTTGCAGCATGGGCAGGAATTTCACCTTTTTTTTTTTAAAAAAAGGCTGTTGCAACAACATTTGTGTGAGAAATCACAGTTCAGATGTCACTCAGAGTGTTTTGTGGGCGCGCCTTAAAGTTGCTGCTGCAGTACTGTTGAAATCCATATCGCCTTTTCTCTGAAACATCACTAACAAGAAACACAGAGCCGTGGCATCCTCATCAACAAAAAAGGCGACAAAGTCAAAGAACCAAGTTACATCATTTTGAAGCCTTTGTTTAAAAAACAGTCTGATCATGCATGCTGCACTTTTTTGCTTGGGGGGGGGGGGGGGCAGAAAAGCATGAGAGGGCCTCAGCTCCCAGCACAAGTTGAAAGGGTGGGGAATGCAAGGAAGAGATGAGAAAGGAGGCGTAGCGTAGACGAGGCTGGTGCAGCATGGAGAAGGATACCGGCCCTCAGGGAGATATGGTGGTGCTGCAATGACATTTTTAGGGCAGCTGAGAGTTATAGATGAGCATCAGATGTTATCCATTACTCCCTGGGGAAAAAAATTATGAAAAAAAACAACACAACAACAAAGGACAATGAAGAAATAAAAGAACATAAAAGAGGGGAGATTTAATCCAGGATCAAAACAAAATATTAAATACAAATTGGTTCTGCTTTCAGCGTCTGTGGAGTTTGTGATGCTGCTCTGCAGTGATTCTAATTAAAATACATTTGTTAATAAAATTACAGGCATCTTTAAAATTTCATATTCACCACTGAATGTTAAGGCACTGTGAGATGTTTCCCTTCCCTTTGTTTTCGTCCTGTTGTTTTTGTGGCCCCCTCAATATTCGTGAGCCACGCTCGCTTGCATGAATAAACAATAGAGGTGAATGAGCAAACATCTTCGCTGCACCCTGCTGCTAAAAGTTGAAAATGAATGCGCAGCCAGGCAGGCTGTCTTGTTTGTGTGCTGCATGCTCCTTCACCCCTCAAAGCTCTTCAGTGCACAACCTCCTTTGCTGCTCCCGCCTCTGTGTAACGTAAACTGATAATGTGCTTTCACCCATGTTATTATTTTGTAACTCAAGGATACAAGGCCTATTTTCCCTTTTTAATGTGTATTAGTGCTGCAGAGTGACCTGCTCATGGCTGTCATAATCGCGGGGTATTTTGCAAACTAAACTTTTCACAAAAATATTACGCGTGAGTCACGAGGATTAAAATTTTCTATCCTGCAAACCGAGGCTGCTCAAAGAGTTTCCATGTCCTCAGTTGTCAATACAAAGATTTGCCATAGCAATATTAGTGTAATATTCAGGCTCAAACATGAACTTCAATAAAATCCAAAAAGCTGGTCAGACTGACAGAGAAAAAACACAATTTCTTTTAAGAAAAGTTAGAAGTTGTTGCATCTTATCCTGACATACTTCAACTTCAATCCCTTGCCTTGTCATTGCCATTTCCTGTGTTTTCAACCAGCAGGCGACTGACTCATGCGGCAGACACTGCCATGCAGACAGGCAATATTCCAGCCTGGAAGACGGCGGCTCTTCCAGGTGAACCCTTTGCTCCCTAGGCTCCCGGGCACCTGGTAGGTCATCTGGAAAAAGGCAAGAGACGCGACCACCAAGACGATGGACAGTTTTAATACAGCAGCACACGCCCTCTGGGGAGTCGAGTGGTTACCCCTGCAGGTATTATGGGCGGTGAAATGAAGCACATCCATTTCCTGCAGCCTGAAGGATGACATGTGGCAACGGGGACCACTGATGGGGTTTGGTTGTTGCCTTGTCTGTCACACAAACTCCCATTGATTAACAGAGGAGAATGAATGTTTGAATCGCCTGCATGCTAGCTACTGAAGAGCTTTGATCTCATCCTTACAGCTGTTGTGACTTGTGCTTTTAAACTGAAATATCGGTTGCTTTGGGAGCAATGTTATGACTGCTACTGTATGTGATTTCAGGCTGCTGCTGTTTTTACGGATGGAGACCTGGACAGGTAACAGATAAAAATTTAGTAGCTGGAGGACTGGTAGCAGACGTCAGTGATGCAGAGAGTGTACTTCACAAGCGCGATCATGATGAGTCTTTCCCAAAACTGCCTCTCAGTCCCGAGGCTGGTCCCTCAGGGTTGGAGGGAAAAGTGTGAACGCACGTAGCAACGCTCGCTCACAACGCAGCCGCACCGCGCGCCCACGCGAAAAATGGGCCGGGACCGCATTTAGAGCATTTCTTTAAACATAGCTTCTTCCTGCCGCAACCGGCGTCTCCCCCAGGATCAGACGATGCATAATCAATGCCCCGCTGCGGTCCGCAGCCGTCGCTTCGCCACTGCTCCTCCTGCAGCAGTAATGGGAGGGTGGAAAAACAGAACACAGATGTATCCAATTAACACCTACTCCGACGGTTCACCGCCTTTATCTCTGACACGCTTTCACTTCTCCCGTTTGCATCTCCAAGCCTCATCTGCAACTTGCCAACACCTCTTCTTCCATTTCTGCAAACGCTCCTGCTGAGGAGTTCTCGTATCTCAGTGGATTTGGGATAAGCGTGGGAAGGAATTGTGCTGAGGTGCATCATGGGTTCACGTGGTCCCAGGACTGAATACAGAGCGGGAAGTGAGGCCTTCGCTGAGGGCGATCTCTTCGTCAGTGTATTTCAGTGATTATATTTGATTAGCATGTATATTCTGTACAACACCTCCTTTTTCTAGCTATCATAGTGAACTGCCTTCTAAGTCAATTAGTAATATTTGCAATATGCGCTTCATGTGTGACATATGCTGAATGTAGATCCCTAAGATCTTACTGTAGCCACAGCTTATCTTCTTTGACAAAAAAAGCCTCACATCAAACACAAAGACAACGTCTTCTTGTAGGAATGAGCCTTGGGAGCAGTCAACTTTCTTCATGTGATGCATGCTGCGCATCAGGCAATGTTTGCATCACGTTGCCGCTCATGTGATCTGCTGCGACACTGGCACATTCGCGGTTGCAGCTCCTTTACCGACGGCGAACCTTTTACAGTAAAGCTGTCTTACGTAACTGCAACAAAAGGGCTTTGTACTCCTTTTGTTATCTTGGATCACTGAGAATGTCAAGGCACATCTCTTTAATGAAGCACGGAAAATGTGTTTTTTGTCTGTCTCTGGATTTTAATCTGCAAACAACTGAAAGCAGTCTGAAACTGTCTGGCATGCAGCAACTTCATACTTCAACTTCATTTTGAAGTTGACATGTGGCACAACATTGCTTTGTGAATGTCACAATAATTATAATGTTCAATATTTAATGTAACCGCTTTCAAGGTCATATTACCATAACAACTAGGCCTGGAACTAATGATTATTTACATTGATGATTAATCTGTTCATTATTTTTTCAATTGCTCAATTAATCTTTCAGCTTGTCGAATGTCAGGGAATAGTGAAAAATGTCCGTCTAATTCCCACAAAGTGATTTCAGTTCAAATTCCTGTTTTTGTCAAGACCAGCAATTTTCAAAACCCCAGAAATTCAGATTACAATGGCGTAAAACAGAGAAAAATAGGAAAGCCTCACTTTTGAGAAGCGGTGGTTTTACTTGATAAATTGGAGTAAATGATAAACTTGACCAAACAATAGTTTCAGCTTAGTCTTTGTTCTGAAGTCCTGTTTACACTTTTATTTAATTATAAGTGTTTTGCGTCTCGATAAAATCCTGATGAGATTAAATACACTTAATTAACATGTAGCCTCACTGTTTATGCATGAGCTCGATCCCAGGTCTGTGCAACATGCTAATAGCATGTACGCTCAAATAGCTGCCAAAAAATGCCAGAAAAAGAATATGCAGTTAAGTCACATAGTAATAATAACAACAACAGTTTAAGCAGCTAGCTAAAGATATTCAAGAGTTGTAATATCCTTTGCTGACTTTTTCCCGCCGTTGTAAAGAAATAGGGAGAAGGGCAGAGTGAGTGGCTGTTTGAACACCACGGTCTTGGTACAAAAGCTTATGTAAGCATTGTGGAGAAACAAGTACATTTAATACCCGCATAGTGGGAGCACAAAACTGTGAATTTTTCCCTTCATGCTGGTTTTCAATTAAGAGCTGTCAATGACTCATCTCAGCGCTAATCCCTTTAACATGCAACTGACTGAATATGCCCAGTCGATACCTCCACCCTCAGTCGTTGCCTCTATCCTGAGGACGGCAGGAGTCTCTCGTGTTTACCGCTCACAGCATATTGGCCTCTGATCTTCAAATCCCATGTTTAGCTAAAGTGGCCCTCGCGGGAGTGCGGCAAGCCGGGGATGAGGAGACAGAGAGTGATGGAGCGACAAAGAGATTCGGAAGGTGGGGGGTGGGTGAGTGAGAGGGACGCGAGGCTGTGAAGACAGAGAAAGAAAGATAAATGAGAGAAAGGGAAGGGAGGATGGAGAAAAAGAGATATTCAGAGAGAGAAAAGGAGGAAATACACACACTCCTTCTCCTCTCCCAGGCCTGATTGAACCTCCTCATCAGCTATTCTCAAAAAAAAAAAAAACCTCTCTTGCCACCCACCTCCCTAGTGCTCTCTGTCATGGACACTGTGAGAGGCTGAGGTCCTCTGTGGATCAGTATCCCTGTCATATTTTCTGATGACACCACCCTCCACTATTAGCTGGGGGTGGTATGAATAACCTGGGAGGCTATAGATGGATGGAGTTTTGATGTTTGTCTCTCCCTTTATCAACCCCCCCATCCCCATCCCAGGTATATGCATTTATTCTTGTGGTAAGTCAGCTGCATACACACCTGAGTTTTAGTGATGTGGGGAAACGGCGGTGGAGTGACAAGGATTTGAGGTTTGCTTGTGAGCAAACAAGCACACACACAGCGCGAGATGCGACAAGGCTCGGCAGCATCTTGCCTCTGTTTTTTTTTGATGGATGAATATCGCCTTTGTTTGTATTTCATCCACTTATCTGAGGCGGGCGTCAACCGTTTCCTCGACGCATCCCCATCCACACCCACACACTCGCCATCCTATCCTACCTTCATTCTCTTTTTTGCTGTGTCTTATGCGTTTTTGATCGCTGAGGAGATAGCAGCACCTGCACATCATTTCTGTTTCTAAATGAAAAGCGATGCTATCGAGGGGCGCCACCGTATAGAGACAGAGCGGACAGGGGAGGATGGGCAGGAAAAGCAACGGGGACAATCAATACGCTGGTAATAAGGGCTCAGAGCAGGATGGTCATGTGAGGGGAAATAACGTGCTGTGTGAGAGCGAGGGGGGAAACAAAGACGGGGAGGGCGAGAGGAGCAGAGGGAGGGGGGGATACCAGGCCACGCCTGATATATGGTGGGGAAAAAATGTGTGCATTCAAACGTGTGTATGCATGTATCCCACTGGTGACACATGATAGTTGGATTATTGATCGCTGTTTTCACAGCGACCCCAGAGGACCTGGCAGTCACCACAGATGTACTGTACAGCACAGTTCCTCACAGCTCCGCCATGCTCCGGGGTACAACAGCACAAACACATCGACACAGTGAAATCGTCGTGGGCTATTGGGAAAGTCCTGCCTGCCAGGTCAACTGGGGAGTTTTAATTCAAAACCACTCACCTATGTACCGATTTAAGAGTCAGTCTACCCAAATTATTTTAATTAATAGCCAGGTTTTACCCTGGCAAAACTCAAAAAAACAAACAAAACAAACAAACAATTATGTGGAAATGTGACAGTTCTGCACTTCATAATTTATCCCCAATTCAATGCCACTGCAAGAAGAACCTTTATATGGTGGAAAATAGAAAATTGTGGATTTGTTACCATTTTTAACTTTATAACCATATTTGCTAAAATGGTTTAATTTCCATACCCATAACCATATCTTTTCACATATATTGGAAAGAAAGACTTTTAAAAACACCAGCAGTGAAGGTCAAAAATTTTGGTTACGAAGGATTCACTTCACCTCAGTGATGAGGTATTCACTGTGTATTTGTACAACTTGTGCATGTGACTGTGTGTGCACACTCGCTGTTGGTATGGAGCCAAGGTTTAGCCCTTTAATTTATTACAGTATCAAGCTATTTGAAATATTCCTTCCATTCCTTTTTGTTTCTCAGATGCACGATAAAATCAAGTTTACATTTAAATGACTATAAAATTAACTATGATGCCGGGTCGATATACTGGTGTCTGAGCTGAATGATAGTTTAGCATGAGTAAGGTTGTTGCTGCGGTTGACAAACATCCACAAAACTAAGTGTGTGCCTGAAATCAGGCCCTTGTTCACTCAGTCATGAATCAGTCTACGGTGAATTGGATTCCAGGAACTAATTAGGTTCCTGTTTCATTGAGCACTGGGACACTGATGAGTCAATGACCTGCACAGTTCCAAGGCAATGTGGTAACGATGTCACATAAACAACAAAAGAGTAGAGTCATGGGGCAAGAAAAAAACAGCGCCAGGTTACAAAGGTACCTGTATTTCACTTTAAAGCAACCGTGCTGCCTTTTCACACGGGGTTAATGCATGGAAAATACTGCTGCATCAAACAAAAGGGTTAAATGAGGTTCCTTTACGTAAGCTGATGAGCAGACTTTGACAGTCTTATTACAACAGACAGATGCTGATGCTTCGGTCACACAGGGCTCTGCTCATTGGGCTGCTGAAGGAGTGCACAGTCCTTGGAAATAAGAGGCTTGGTGGAAAGCAAAAAAAAAAAGGTACAGCAAAACCTTTAGGGGGATTCTGAGCCTCCACTGGTCAAAGAGTCAAGTGCAATTCATGCACTGAGAGGTTTGCTTTTCTTTGGGCATTGCAAATGTCAGCAGCTGTCGCCCAGAGTATGCTAACGAGGCCAATAATGACACTTCAGCATACCTATACAGGTCACGTGTACATCTCTGGAGAGTAAGTTACAAATAAATCACTGGCCTCAACCTAGCTTAGCCTATAGGCCTACTTACAACACCAACACTCTGCTTCAGTCTGCAGCACAGTGACTTACATACAATAATTACATCACATTTTTCAACTCTATTTATATTAGTTATACTTCTAGCAGTGAAGTGCAGACTGGCCTCAAACCTGGCCTCAGAAATATGCCTTACGTTTTCATATTTACAGTTTTAGTATTGTTATATTTTCAGACATGTTCAGCCCTTTACTTTGGTTCAGGCACTGCCGTGAAACATTCGTGGTCCCCAGGGGATAAACCTTCTGACCAAGGTGGTTCTCTGATGTTACCTTTCCTGCAGCTGTGAGTGCAGTGTTGGTGCCTATGAGCAAATATTAGCCTGCATGCAAAACTAATATGGCGAGCATGGTAAACATACCTTCTAAGCATTAGCACGTTAGCATTGTTGTTGCTGAATGACCGTACGATTTGCAAGCTTCACAAGAAGCAAAGAACCGGAAGCCCGGTGTCAAAAATAACCAGAGAGTTGAATCAGCATCGTCTCTACAATAAATAAATGCTGCATAATTCATAAAAGGCACCATTTGTCACAGAGCTGTTGCGCTGCATTAGAGTGGACAGGTGGTCATGATGTCATGTCCACCCTGCATCTTGCAGGCAGTGTTTTGCAAATAAAACTGTTGTTTAGTTAAAAGTCTGCCTGCTGAAAAAAATATGAAGTCTTCACAGGCGGCTGTGTCACAATAATGGATCCTGACTGGCACGAAACACCAACTAGTCTCATTCAAATGAGGCAAACCTGCTGAGAGAACGAAAGCGCGGTGTCAGTTCAAACGCAGTCGGAGCGGCTTTTGGGATGCACGTTAGACGGTGTTTTCGTTTCTCAACTGCTTGATGGAGGCTTTTTGAAGCATACAAAAAAACACAATCATTCCACCTGCAGTCAAGCATAATTTGATTTAATAAAAGTCAGCAGGAAGCATATTTAACAATATACCGGAGGTAAGTTCGATTTTATATAACGGAACCCCTTAATGTTTATGTCTGCCACCAGTCGAGTCCTTCACCTTCATATCCTCAATGATCTGTTTTAATAAAGCAGAGACCTGTTGCCAGTGAAGTGGAAAAAGAAAGCAGATATATATATATATATATATGTATGCTGTATGGAGTTATACCCAGAGGAGCTGTGAATTGAATCGTCTGTCATCTAAGGTCATTTATTTAGTATTAGTCCTGTCATCACAAGCAATTTTCAGATGACAGAAAAACTTATGAAATCGTGGTGAAAATGAAGCCAGCCACAGTCGTGTTGTGTCAGAGAGTTCCAGACTTTGTGGTGCAAAGCTCGGGCCTACTTCATGCACAAAACACATCACTCCACCATAATCAATGTTATGACCGGACTAATGGACACAGGACACTTAAAGTGGCACTCGGGGTCGGACACTGTATGGGTATCATTACCATTTTAAATCCCAGATGTAAAAGTGCCTTCAGGAACTAATTTACCCAATGCAGCAACTTGAACTGACTGCAGAATATATCCAGAAGATAATCTTATTATGATTTGGCTGCTGGAACCTGGCTTGCTAAATGTTTCTTTAAAAAAAAAAAAAAGAAAATCACAAAGACAAAGAGAAAGACATAGAACCCCCTCTGACTTTCTTTCAAGATCTCAGTGAATGTGCACTGTTTACTAGTTAGCTGGAATAGTGAGTTTCATGAATTATCCCAAGGTCATTTCAGCACAAAAATATTCCAAACCCCATGAGTGACTCATTCTGAACACAGTAGGTGTGACATTAAATTAGTATGTACATTTTCCACTGCACATTATGGCTTTTTTTTATTTGTTTACAAAAAAAAAAAACTGTTTGTGCTCACTTGCTGACGTTTTCCTGCAAGGGCTTTCAGTGTGTTGCTGCTGTGTAACCTCTCTCGCTGTGTGTCACCAGAACGGAACAACAGATATGAAAGGACGACAATTATTTTGTGTGCATGGTGTGCACATTATAGAATATTTTGGGAACACCTGAGGTGCTTTCACAAGACACATTTTATCACTGAAAATGCACCACCTGCCCAAATTCTCTCAACGCACAGCTGTGTGCTGGCCCCTCAGTGAGTGATCAGCATAAGAATATCACGATACCACTAATTGTACTGCTGCAAATCCCAGTAGTGACAGACTAACACACTGTATGTTGTAGAAGAGAGACAGAGAGGATATAAGTATTTGACCATGAAATTAAATAAATATTTAAGTTAAATATAGATTAAAGCAACAACACTGTGTGTAGTTTCTTCTGCCCAGGGTCTAATGAGTGTCATGAACCCTCATTCTGTCCTTGCTCAGTCCATATGGATCTCATTATTATAATAATGATAGTATATCATGGATAGATATTAATAATAGCTTGTCAGTTAAGTTTGATCTTGGGTTGAACTTGTGTGTATGTATCTCTATGAAAGTTGTACATGCTTCTTACATTGGTATTGGTTAATCCTGAGAATGTATTTCTGGGCAAACTACACTAAAACAGATGATTTGATCAGTTTAATTTCTGGACAAATAAAAATTAGCAAACCAGCACCCGAAACATCCAGTCATCAAAACATTTTAATGAAGCCACGGCGTCTGCCTCTGTTGTTTCTTCTACTGCTGCTTCATGAAGGAGTCAATCGTCTGTACAAGCCATAAAAATATACCAAATGCAGCACCATTACACTTGATGTTAAAGTGTAGAACTTAGCAACAACAAATTTTTATTTAAGAAATACTAATTGTCTACCCACCAGCAGAGACACAATCATAGCTAATCTCCCGCTGAATCCTCTCTCGGGTCCTAATAGTGCGGCATATTGACTATTCATTCCCACCCCTGCTGTCTCCCGCTCCAGCGAGATGAGTCACATCAAATTCAAACCCCATCAAACGTCAAGCTCATAAATGAATGGAGGTGTCATGAGTCAGGTTCTTTATTATCAGGAAAGCATTACCTTTTGCCACCTTTTCACACATTCGCGCGCTCGCTCTCTTCCACCCGCTCAGCGACCGGCATTCAACAGTTTACTTTCAGATCAACAGACCTGCGGGGGTCATTCAATCATCGGGCACAAACAAGTCTGCCACTCTTTTCTTTGCAATCACAGATTTGATGGTTCTGGGCACTCTAAAGAGGTAGGAGTGTTTGGGTTTGCACCACGCTGCTGATCAAGTGAAACTGAATGCCTTAATAAACGTCTTCTAAGACTTCTGTCGACTCCCTCCCTGTATCCGTTCATTAACTGTGTTCTTTGCTTCACAGTTCATTTCTCCTGTCCTCTCAAAGCACTTTTCTTCATTATGAGAAACTGTTACAAAACTCCAGAAGAGGCGGCCGCCGAGCTGCCGCTGGCTGAAGGGAGTGCGCTGCCTTTTACAGATCACTGGGTTTGGAACGCCGGTGAAATTACGATCATTGAAACTGAATGACAAAAAAGCCTTTGTGTGGAAAGTTGCTTCACATTACACAAGTAAACGTGCCATCGCCCCCCCCCCCCCCCCCCCACACACACACACATATATGACGCAGACATCCAATCAAAATTCATCTTCCCTCTAAATTTCATGGCTTCCATGGCCTGCTGGGACTCAGGAAGTAGAGTTGTGGTTTCAGGCAGGTTGGAGTCCCGCCTCCTCCAGTCCTCCAGCCTGACAAAGTGTCAAGACACTGAACCCCAGTTTGCCCTCCATGTACTGTTGGCGTGTGGCAGTGCCTTTGCTTTCTGATCCACGTGGTCGCGCCGACACGCTCAGGATTAATATCGTCAAACACTGTGTGTACACAGCACAGAACACTGTCCAGCCCGGCCACCTCCACAAGAGTTTTGCTGAAACTCTAACGTTCTCCCTTTGCTAACAAGAGAGGACAATAAGCAAAAGGTCGCTCGTCAAGAAAAGGCAAACGTATTTGAACAAGCAGTCCAGTGTTTTTCTGGTGAGGACACTCAATTCCAGCTCCATTTCAGAGTTCGCTAAAAGCTGAATCACACGGCTCGTGTTAGAACTGATGTCCATTAAACAAGTAGGCTATTATTATTTTTAAGCATAGCTGATGATCTAAAGCCAAGACACTCCCCCAGTGAAGCACATCCCCCCATATTATATTATATTATATTATATTATGCTATTATATAGCACCTTCTTACATAGCAGATTAGCCTTAACCTGAGTTTTTGGATGTAAATGCAGCATATAGTGGTTACCAAAGTGGGTTCACTCAGCAAGGACACCAGCAGACACACGCGCTTCAGCTTATACTAATTCTTTTTAATCTCTTCTCAAGCTGCACACACTTAAACAAAACTAACACCCTCGTGTGCTGCTGCTGCACAGCACATGGTTCACAATTTATTAAACACAAAAACTGCTCCACGTTGTTCGTCTCCTGTGTCTCACTCTGTCGAGCTACTGCTTCGGAGACAAAGGGGCGCTTGATTTGTCAATTAACCCCACCTGTGCCAATCAAATCATGTGGCACTGCTCCTGTCGAACTGGCTCCGCCCATCTTCTCTTTCCTACAGCAAACCACATCCACCCCCACGCAGTCTAGCCAAGTAAATAGGTTATTACCAGGTGTCTAGTTCACCTTAATGCCACGTCTGCTGTAAAGTTTGTGGAGTTGGAAAGTTCGACATTTCTTCTATAAGTTATATCAAATAATGCTTTGTATTGCAGTCAAAAGATGCATAGTTCCTCGGTTTAATCAAAGTTGGATCAGTTGAGATTTTCACCCAGGGCATGTTTTTATTATTATTATTCTGTAATATCAGATGCTTATTATTGGAAGTGAAGCTATATTATTGTGTGTCAGCAGATTTGTGTCAGAAAAGGACTGAAATATTTAAAAAAGAAAAGAAAATGTAGTTAAATTCTCGTACAGTTAGATGCTGTTTTATGAAGATATGATATGATGATAAAACTGAGCAGTGACTCAGCTTAATACAGCTCAAGGTGTGTCCATCTACATAAACACTTTATTATTTGGTGTATAAGCATTCTTTTGCATGGAAAGAACACAGAGGAAATTGGGGCACTGCGATTTTTTTCTTCTAAGCCAATTCCTCTGTGACAGTTATTAAACCACAGAACATTGATTTACCCTTTGAGTGTGTGCAGTACTTAGTGCCCAGAGAAAGAAGGAATTGAGTTCTTGACATTATTAACAAATGCGCATTGTGCACGGGAAGTGACTGATAAATTGTTACCTGACAGGTCAGTTGAAGTTATTTAAAAAGAAGTGGGGTGGGCTGTGGAAAAAAAGAAGTATCAGTGAAGCTTGACCCAAATTCAAACTGTTTGGAGTCCTGAATCAGAGCCAAGTAATTTACCGAGTGCAATGAATGTGAAGGGGCTTCTCTCATTGACGCTTGGGCAAGATATAACAACTCATGAAGGTACGAAAAAAAAAAAATACATACTGGCACAGGGACACCGCTATTATTCTTTAAAAAAAAAATTCTGCAGCTTACAAATTTCACTACATTTTTGGCATTCAGCGAGAAGTTCAGCTCAATTTTAAGTTCACTTGAAAATGCTGTAAAGCTCTGCAGAGAGGAAGAGAACTGGAGACAAAGTCAAGTGACTCATTGTTAATATAAAAAATGTTACCTCTGCAGCTTCAAAAAAAACAGTTGGCTTGATTTTACAGTGACTGTGTTTTGTCATGTGAGAATGTTGTTTTTAATCTAACAACCCTGCCTTGACTTGATCTTACATTTCTTCTGCTTTGCATACTCAAGAATTTTAGTGGTTACGTGGCCCATTTGCAAAACATTAGCCTGTTCGGCCCTGTGTTGTACAGAATTTACAGCTTCCCTGCTCTTCTGCCATTATTGTTTCAATTTAAATGTAAATGAATTTCCATCATGAGCCTTTTTAAAGCAAATTTTTTCAAAAGGTTGTTGATGTGCGCTAAGGCAACAGAATAACATGGTCCCGGGACGTGAGACTAGCGGCTAATTGAAACTATGAATCAAAGTGTGACTGAATGACATTCGTTTTTACCGCACTGTAGCACAGGAGGATAAATGCCCTGCACGGAGTCGGAGGGCGATGTGATACAGTTAATAATGGCCTCATTATTATTCAACTCTGTTATTATTAGTAACACAGGGACTGTGCAAGAAAGTAGGCAAAGATTGACTTTATTAAAGTATTATAATTGAAAGTGATAAAGCAGCAGTAGAAGAGGCACATTCCACATTATGATTGTCTTTTTTTCTTGCACGTGTAAATGACTGGTTCCACTCCCTTATTCTTCATACCTTGTATTGACTCATGCTCTGCAGTAATGCTGATGCCTTGCTTCCTCCACGAGGTGCTGGGGGTTTGTGATAAAGAAAACTCGGCTGTATGAGTGGGTGGTTGGGGTTTTTTCTCTTTCGGTCTGTCGAACAAACCAAAATGTTGTTCTGTTAACTAACCTTACGTAAATGGCAAACGTTCTCTTGTGCCCTCTCTCGCTGTACTCTCTCACTGAGAATAATCCGCTATTATACATCTGTAATAAATGCATGCCATGTGCCAAGTGGGGGGCGAGGCACTCGGGGACGGCTGTCATCATATTCCACTTGATCTAAAGGGGGCAATTCACTTTAATTTGCAATTTTCACTGGCGAACGGAAACATTTTATTTGAGATTAAGCATTTTAAAGTCATTTAGTCAACCATTTAGGATATGGAACTCAGTGAATCCATTTTATGAAGTACGATCTGCTTAAAAAAATATATGGGATGAGTATTAATGGGATACTTAAGGACAAGAGTTTAATTTGCTCAAATGGCAGAACTGTGAAGTTTTAATACAGACCAAAGTTTCTTAAAGCTGCTTTATTCAATATTTTTATGCTACCAATGGATCAAATGCGTCTCCCACAGACAGTTGTCGTTAACTCTTCATTCTTATAATCTGCTTTTAATTACTGTTTTGTCTTCTGACCTGAACTCAAAGTTAAGAGCTTTAAAAATTCACATTATTTCCAACTGCAGCAGATGTTCTAAGTGAAAAAGCTTGGCCGAACCTGCTGTAAACCCACGCAGCAAAAACACCAGATATTTCCCTCAGGGTGTGGTGGAGACCAAAACAGAGCTTTAAGGATTCATTAGGTGGGTGGAAAAAAACAAAAAAATAAATAAATGCTGTGCTTAATGTGTAAATAGGCAATGGTTGGTAATATGCTGATAATATGTAAATATCCCCATGGTTCAACCCATTATTGGAGCTTTAAAATTAATATTTTCTGAAATGAATTTGATGATTACATTCAAATCAGCTCAGGCAATGAAGCCTTGGATCTGTTATTTTTGCCCCGTCCTTCAAAAAGAAATGAACCTCACGGGCTGCTGAGGGTTGTGAGCTTTTGTTTTGCTTTTCATTGTCCTCTTGAAGAATGATTAATTGGCCTGCAAATCATTGGGATTCAGCCGGTGGTGGCTGCTGTCCATTTCAGGCACTCAGAGAAGTAACTGCTGATTGAGGATAGAAAGTGACCCCTGATTACTTGATTTGCCATGCTTCGCTAAGAAAAGCAATCTCCTTATTACTCCTAAGTTGTCAGTGACTTCAAAGAGGCTTTTCAGGCTTTCCCTTTAAACAGCAAAAAAAAAAAAAATTAAATTCTGGACCGGGCGAGGCTAGTTTGTGCTTTTCATATGAGAAAAATTAAAATGAACACCCAGTGCAAATATCTTCTTTCCCTGCTTGGAGGAAAATTCAATTTCAGATTACACACGTATCATATCTTCCATTACTGACTGTTCAAACATCTGTCTCATATTCTTTGTCAGGAAGGCAAACAGACATTGTGTGTGCTTGAGTCATACTCCCCCGGTTTAGCTTCAAATGCAAATCTCGACACAGATCTGACAAAGTTTGGATCGATTACATGATTACTTGTGTTATAAGCAGCTCGGATGCGGCTTTGTATTCTCCACCTGAGCCTGTCAGGATCCACGGAGGAGGTGTTACAGCCCAGCAGTGTCACGAATGTGTGAGCTTTTACTCGCCATTGAACCATTCTCTGAAACTGCTGCTGCTCTCAGCAGGAGGAACAGAAGTAAAAAAAAAAAAAAGAGGTGAGGGCCAAAGTGGCAGCTTTCAACTTTATATTTGAACTATGAGCCTTGTAAACAATCCCCAAAGCATGAAGGCTGACATTTGCACTCTCCTGAGGCACTCGCAGGGCAGCAGAGTGCACTGTGTCCACCCCTTGCTTATCTCTCTCCGGCCATAACGAAATTAAAACCCCTGCTTGTCATCCAAAAAAAAAAAACATACCACAACATGACAATACAGCCCAAAGCTGAAACAGCAAAGGAGAAAAACAGCTTTATTATGGAAGATTTTGAGGTACATTACCTTATCCCTTCATTAGGCATTTTTGTTGTGTTTACACCCTAATTAACTCACTTATCTGTTGCAGTTGCTTAGTCATATCTGTTTAGGAAATGAGAGTTTAATGTTTTTGTATTCACAGGCATCTTGGGAGGTCATCGGTTCTGTCACCGCTGTTGTGGTCACCAAAACAGACCCATTAAGGTAATAAATGACACAATTTCCCTTTAGCTTATTACCAAACATCCTGACAGTGCCAAAACTGGCACGAAAATGATGTTCTCCTCCTCCAAGTTTTTTTTAATCCTGTGAAAGTTATTTCCGTTTAAAGCCCTGTGGATCTGGTGCAGTCCCACAACCTAGAATTTTTCCCATTTAGCAACGTGACTTCCTCTGCACAGAGCACTTTACTGTCTCAGCGAGGGTCTATAAAAGGACACCAAATCTTACTCGTGAGTGTCGTCGCGAGCTGTGTTTTCTTCTGCACCTCCAGGGAATATAAACTGCGACAGAAAACGAGCTGTCTACCCGCATCCATGCAACTGTCACTGAGCTGTACGTGGTGAGAACGAAAATCGGAGGTTGCTCAACAAAAAGGTCAAAATGCGTTTGTTTCAAAATAGAGGCAGGACGTGCTGGTCTTATGTGCTCCGAGGAGACTACTTAGACTGAATTAAAGGTCTGTCATAACACTGGGACAAAAGCATATCAAGTACCAAGATATCTCCACATCTCCGCAGTGGCAAGCTCCGGCTCTTCGCAATGACACAGTTGTTTCATTGTGTGCTTTATTGTTTTAATCATTAAATCTAATGATAGAGCGCATCCCGTGAGTTGTGTTTGTTATCACAAAACCTGTCACACACTCAATAAAAAAGAACTCCTCCTGTCATGTATGTACCACAGGTTGGTCTGTGAAAGGAAACAGGTGCGTGTGCAGAGGGCAAAGAAAACAGCCGCAGCGCGCCACATTTCCATTCCCCTCCGCAGAAGCCAGAGGTCCCTTCTTTTCAAAATGTGAGGTATGTCTCATATAAAAGACCCGGCATTCGGAAGTCCAGAGGTACCAGAGTTGTCGACAGGGTCTGGAGGAAGAAGGAGAAAAAAATCTTTCTTTCAGTTCTCACTTTTATGTAGGAGGTGCACTGACAGGCCTATAACTGTGTTAATGCCACAGCAAACATCAGCGGTAGTGCTCAATTTACCGACAGTTTAAAAATGAGATTTCGTTTTGCCCTGTTTCAGCTCGTTATGTCAAAGTTGAGTAGTGAAGTGTGGTTTACAGGAAACACTTTCTCTTGGGAAGTGAAAGGCCATACATTTAAAGCTGCTTCACACCCACAGTGCACCCAAACGGGTGTTTGAAGTCAATGCTGCATGATTGGACCTCTCCTCGGTACTTTATGGGCTCACAAAAAGTATAGTCATTATTATTATTATTATTTAGTAGTACCTGGTTTGGTGACGTTCTAAAATTTCCAGCACTGCTTTCACCTGACTAAAGGTCTAATCAGCTAACTGATTTATTGGATAGGGAAAAAAGAGAAAATATTACATACTACTTAAACAAAATGCGACCCAAATGAAAATGGGTTGTTTCAGTATCAGCATGCGCTGGCTCGGATGACAGCCAGGCATTGACTGACGGATTCCCAATCGAATCCCGCCAGGAGGTACAGAAGGAACCATAAATAACAGTCGACACCCCAAGTCTATCTTCAATGATCCCGCAAAGTAATTATGTACGCTCCAGTGGGAAAAACGAGTGTGCACTGTTAATAGAGGTCACTTCAAAATAAGCAGACAGTATCAAAGCAAATGCAGCAAAATGGAAATGAGCGGCTGACCCTCCACAATCCTGGCATTGCGTCGACGTTGTGTCAACACTGTGTCAACACTGTGTCACCGCTGTCGGTCCTGGTCGACCGTTCGTACGGCCCCGGCGGCTTTGTTCCAGGCTTTTGATGCATTCCTTTCATTCTGAGGCAGCCGCCATGTCTCAGGAGGTCAGAGCAGGTTGTCCGCTCATCGGAGGGCCGGTGGTTCGATCCCCTGGTTCCTCGTCAGTCAAATCTGATGACGAGCAGTCAACGTCACTGCTTCCATCACGTTTTGATTCAAATGACTTGGGGGAAAAAAGGTGAGACAAGTGAGAACAAAAACTAAATACAACACACAGCCTGCTGTCATCCAGTGACACTCCTCCCAGGTGAAAGTATCGCAGGCCCCAGAACAGCTCACTCTGTAAACCTCCAGGGAGACATACCTCTATTTCTACACTGGGAACATCTCAACTCAGGGGCTGAGGCTTTCCCCAGTCAGTCAGACAGGGCTCCCGCCGTAACTAAAACGCACACGCAGCCGCACGGCACCTGTCACCTTCCCAGACGCTGACACTTCTGCTCCCAAACCTCCTTGCACCGAGGTTTCTCTCTCGGCTGTGAGAAGCTCACATTGTGAAATTGTTTCTTCCTCGGGGAGCTATTCAATCACTCCGGGATCCGGCCCGCAACAGAACGGGCAGTCCACCCGGGGAGAAAACTAATGTGCGATGCCGTCGATTTGCCACAGAGGCCATGCGGGGAGGGGAAAAGAAAAATCTGCCTTTCAGAGACAATGAATGGGCTGCATCCCGGGTTATGGGTGCTCCAATGGTTTGATTAACTTCACAAGGACAAAATGAAACTTTTTGCTGACCAATTTACGTGATTGGTGGCAAGCCAAATGATGTGTTGGAGGAGAGATGGGTTTCACGGCACCACTCATCTCTTCAAATGAGGCCTGTGAATTAAACGAAATTGAGGGCATGCATAGGAATAACTAACCGCCACTTTGGGAGGCCGTGTACACAGACAACTCGACTTAGTGTCTTCATTAGACGGGCTGCCCGAGAAGCACAGGTGATTGGCTCGGTGTGCTCACACATGGCGGCCCCGTCGTTAATTATGGATACATTTGCTGGTGACGCCACGCCGTGTCTGACTGACCGAAGCTGAGATAATGACAACTGAGGTCAAAATATTGAGCTCTACCTGCCCTCATTTGTATTCTGGTCAGTAACTTGAGACACAGGCGTAAGGCTTGGCTAATGGATGCATAGAGCAGTGTAATATTAATCCACCATTTATCCTGGTCTGTGTGGTAGAGTCATATGTCTTTTTGAGCAGGGATTTGAATTGGTAACATTTAAGCATTTATGCCATTTACTCATGTGCTGACTTGTTTATATATATAATTACAGCGTACAGCGCTTTGGTAGGTAACAGGAGCTAATTGACTGAAATAAATACAACAGCAGAATGTGTGACAGAAAAAAGCAATCTTTATTCTGTCAGGCGAATATATGAAAGGAGCCATTCAGAGGACCTCGGTTCAACCCGGCCTTCCAGCAATTTCAACAGTCTGCTAAACCGAGGCGGACCTCTGCCTGCGTTGCCAAAAACTTTGCAATACAGCGCGACCTTTTCATTTGACCTTTGATTAAAAGTTTGAAAAGTCTCACAAGCAGAAAGCGTCTTCTCACAAAAGACTCGCACCTGTTTCTGCTTTATTTGGCACTCAAAGCAGCCAAAGGAATCAATCCGTGGCACTAAATGATAGTCAACACTTCATAGGAATGACTGGGAGTAAAAAGTAATCCATTCCAAGTCCTAATTGGATGCCGGATGTTGATTTATCTGGCTCGACCGTGGTAGCAGGCGAGGTAAGTGGTAGCTGTGATCGAAAAACACAAAGCGGGCGGTGACTCAGGTAGGCCGTTTCTTGCTGTGCCAGTTAATGGAAAAGCTAAATTAGAGTGACCCCAAATGCAAACCGTGTTGGGGCATTGGTAAAGACCATTTTCTGAATGGCTTCCCCCAAACTGACTGACTCAGACTTAGTTAGAATATTCGTTTTCTGGCAAAGATAATTAATCAATTTTGAGTATTTTTTGCATCTCTAAGATCATTCAGATGCAGGTGCGTTACCCAAAAACTTTGCTCAGGTTTTTCTCATTTACCCTCAGGTTGTGCACTGACATTTACAGCGTGTACATGCTCATCCAATAAATCAAAGCTGCTCCCCATCTGCATTATTCCAGCCAGGACTCTGTCTGTCCTCTAACTCCCTGTTTCCACCTCGGTGACCTGTTCAACCTACTGCTCAGGGGCACGAGCGAGGCAGGGGGGAGATCAGCCCCGGCAGTCTCACCCTTCCTTGTCAGCGAGTCAAAGATAGTAAAGAGTGTTATGTCTGCAGCTGACTGTCTGCCCGTGTCCCTGGAGGAGGCAGTGAAGCGATGGTTCCCTCGCTGCTCTGGGACCATAGAGAGCAAAGTTCCTCCAAAGGCCAGCCCTCTGCTGCCTCAGAAACAGCTCCACTCTGGAGCACGCCTTCTGTTCTGCTTGCTGTCCGTCTCTACCTCTCGTGGCCTTGGTGCAGGAGAGGTCCTGTACCAAGGCCTTTGTAAAAACACTGTAACAGTAAGGGGCTCTCCCTCATTTTAGTTTCAGCCAAACCAGAATGTTAGACTCGACTGCTATCGGTGATCCAGGAAGGAAACTCCAACCGGCTGTGCCTTTAAGCACTTTGTTGTTGATCGCCTGGTGTAAAAGGGCTTTTGAAGTTACCCCCCCCGACATGATTTTTTGTCTCTTCCCGAGTCTGTTGTGCACCAGGGAGAGGTGTGAAGGGATAAGAGACAGCTGCGTTTGCAATTTCACTGAGATCTGCCTGGCGTGATTTATATAATCTTTGCTCAGCATCAAGAAGTAGATGACTTGGGGGGGTTCACATGGTCATATTCTCATGTCCAGAGGGAATACTGGGTAGCAGTGCATGTTTCCAACCCTTTCGTGGTTGTATCTTCTTCTGTGATGCACTGTGAGACCAAGCCAGTGTCGGCCGGCTGTTTAACACCACCCTCTGTGTGTGGCAGTGAGGATGGATGTCATTCAGCCTCTGCTGCTGACGTACAGCTCAAAAAGATAAAGCATCACATATCGCGGCTGTAGTGAACACAGACACATGAGACCCTCCTGCCTGCTCTCCTGCCAAGGGCCACTAATGCATGAAGAATACACAGGGTCAAGCCTACTGTTTGTACAGCCAGCCCCAATCTGATTGGCTAGACTTGTTTGCATACATAGGTGAGCTCACTTTTACAAATATTGTGCTATTGTGGTTTCATAGCTGTTACAAACAAAGCTTCCATTACTTATGAATAAAAAAATGATAATAAATGGCATATCTCTCACAATACCATCATTCTTTGCATCTTGAGGAGGCTGTTTGGATGTGATGGAATCACCAGTAATCACCACAACACACAACAGCAGTGTCTTATCTAGTAATAAATATGAATCTGTACAAAATAGTTCACATTCCTTATTTTATATGAAAGACACAGAGACCCTCAGTCACCTAAACAAGTGCATAAACTTTTGGCAACCCTGTAAGCTTGTTGTTCCAGAGCCCTACCCACTCCAAAATGTTTAAATAGGAGTGTGTGTGTGTGTGTGTGTTGGGGTGTGTGTGTGTGTGTGTGTGTGTGTGTGTGTGTGTGTGTGGGGGGGGGGGGGACTAATCCGCCTCAGTGACTTTGGGACAGGCTTGCTTCTCCTTCAGGGGTGGTGAACATGGCTGAGAGCTGCCAGCCTGCATGCACAAAGACAGACCAATCCCACATGAGCAGAGGAGACAAAAATGAGAGGAAACGCGACGCGGCGATAGTGACAGTGTAGTACAGCGCTGTGTCAGAACCGAAAGGTCACGCGAGCAGCGTAGGTCTCGTTGTGCAGTCGTTATGCAAAACAGACGTGGCTGCAAAAGAGGGCACTTCAGAAAGAATCGGAACAGCTGAATGCAAATGTTCCCTTTTTTCTCTCCCCTGCAAAGTGCACGAAAAGCTGACGATGAATGCGTCATCGGTGTCGCTGTCTCATGTTTAATCACCACCAATTTAACTGTAAAAGCTTAACTATGTTGATCACCATTTTAGCATTGGTATAATGTTGCTTTTTAAGCAGCAGAGCATCTTCCTACGTCGTGAACAAAGTGGCACACATTGTTAGCACATCTCCAAATGACTCCTCGCATCTCATCCACATAAAAGACTTTGAGCACAGGGACAAAACTTTTACAAAACCTCAATCATGGTTACAGCGTTGACTTCAACTTGCGCTTATTCGTCGTGGTCATGTAATACTTTTTTTGTTAGATTCTCTTTTGGCTCAGCCCCAAGAGGTTTTTTTCAGACAAGAGGAAAAAAACATTTTCCTCAGGATCCCATGAGAGTTTACTTAGCCACAGGCTGTTAATGAGAATACAGACATCACCAAAAACACTGCGCTAGCTCTCTCCCAGTTACAGCAGACACCAAGCGCCATTGTTTGATTCAGAGACCATCAATCCAGAAAACATTAACTGTTTGCTTTGAACTTCTTAGTCATGCAGTTTTTAAGGAATTTGATGGATGCTGCAGCTAATTAATAAATGAATACAGTCGATAAAATGTTTTGCAGCGCTTCAGATTTGGAGCTTCATAGGCACTGCCGAGTTCTTCAGTAACAGGTTTGCATGCAAAAAAGCCAGTGGTTCAGCTTGTATCAAAAGATTTTTCATCCACCAATACAATACACATCTAATTGTTGGTAATTGTTGCCATAACATATCAAGATATTGCTTTGATTGTGTGAAATCAAATTAGGTTATTGTGATCAAGATGGACTGGATCCAGCAATCACATTAGCAATCATTCATATATCTGTTCATCATTTGGCACAGGAAACAATTCAACTATTAGCTCTGCCAGGATTCCCAATTAGAGGTCGAGGTAGCAATGATTTTTCTCACAGCTGAATATTGTCCTTTTCACAGTCATTGTTTTTGCTGTGGTTCTATCCTGCGTATGAATCTGTAGTTTGTTGTGACACTTTCCTCATTCATTTTTGTTGTGTACTGAATTCCTTGCAATTATTGGTGGAGACTGCATCGACATGGATTTACACTAATTTTCTTTCCAGCTTCTGTTCATTCATACTCATCGTCTTCGACTGGTTTTGGATACTGCACCTTGTTTATCTCCTCACACTGTCTGTACTTGTGTGTGTGTGTGTGTGTGTGTGTGTGTGTGTGTGGAGGGGGATGGTGCGCATGTTGGGGTGGGTGCTGTATGTGCTTGTGTGTGTTCATTCATGCAGGCATACACATGCCATCTGTTTGGGCTAGATATGCCACCTTTCCCCGATCCTGTGTGCGAACAACCCTCGACGCTGAATCCAGCCTCGGCTAAGCGCCGTCTGATGTGGACGACTGGGGCTATCTTACCGAACAAAATCCTAATTGCCGGTCTTATCTCATTTCAAAAAGTCAAGCTGGGGATAAATCCTAATTTACCATTATGGAGTTATACATTCTGAATCGTGAATATTCAACTTTTCACCAGGCAAAATGGAATAGCCAAAATATGAAGTTTGTTTCTTTTTTTCCTTACAGAGCCTCTATTAATACTACTATTACTATTATACTACTGTTGTACTCTCCTTTTCAACAGGAATATTACTTGCTACGCTATGTGGTATACATGTGTTTGCAAGCTTTAGTTGACTGTGGAGTAAGATAAAAAACATTTCTTCAAGTATTTACAGGTAAGAAGGTATCTCATGAAACAGAGAGAGACCGAAGTAAAAAGATTTAATACAATGTCTGATTCAGAATAGAAACAAAGCCAAAGAAAACCTCGCAAATAGCTAGAAAATATGCTCACCATCGAGAGAAATGGGCAAAAGGAATGAACATGCCAGTAGAGGAATGGTAAGCTGTTTCCTAAATGAAGACGTCACAGTCAAAATACTGGAGGGAATTAGCTTGGAAAGTGAGCATGAGACATTTTTATTCCACCTTAAAAGTATGAGAGATATTACCCCTTAGCAGGGACCAGGATGTGGTGAACAAGTATAGCAAATTACAGCAACTTTAAAATAACCTCTGAAACCAGTATTTGGGTGTGAATTTATTAGGAAATACAAGAACATGTGAAGTGTGAAGCAAGTGGCAAGGACATGGGAAGAGCCAAAGAAACAAGTAGCTCTCCTCCACATCAATCCCAGTTTACTTCTGTCTGTGTCTCTTGATCATTTTCTGTTATTCATACGCTGGTTAACCGAAAATGTTCATTTATAAATAGAATAATAAAATTGGGCTCTGAGGTGAATTAGAGAAAGACGATGAAGAAAACATTGCACTAAAAAGTTCCTGTTTATAATCTTTGCAATTCAGCCGCCGCTCGTTATTTGAACGAATTTGCACAAAAGGATGAGTTTTATGCTTCAGCCTGCGGCGTTATCTTCACCTGTTTGGTTAGTTTTAAAGTTACCGCAAGCTGTGAAAACAGATCAGCTTGTTGTCATTCTGATGGGGCGAGGTATCGCTCGTCTGTGCTGAGTCTATCCCTGGATGTACTTTTCTACGGCCTCGGATACGATGGAGAAAAAAAAAAAGCCAACTACTATTATTACAGTGCACTATATATGCCTTTGTGTGTGTGTGTGTGTGTGATATGATTAAAAGTAATACAAACAGACTTCTCTCTTCAGAGACAGAGCTCCTCTGCTCCCCGACTCCCCCTTCCTCTCCTCTTCTTCAGCTGCCAGTGTCAACGTTCTGGATCAGTGAACGGGCCAGATGGCTGCAGAACACAGTCCCCCCCCTCTCTCCCTTCTCTACAACTCGCACCACAGTTCTTTTTGCAACCCCTCCACTACCAACACTTCATCTCTCCCTCTCGCTCGCTCTCTTGTTTTTCTCCTATCTTTCTCACTCCTCTATCCGTCTCTCTCGTGGCGCTGAACCGGAGGATACAGTCCCCTCAGTTGCCCAGAGCTCTGCTGTCAAGCCTTTTTCTTCCCAATCTCGGCTTCCCGAGCCTGACGACTCCCTGAGAAATGAAAGGGGGCCCCGTGCCGGCGCGTTCCCCGCTCGCCCGCCTCCTTGTTCCTCGCCCTCCTCTTGATCTCCTCCTACAGTCAGACAAAGATGCATTAGCATTTTTAAGAATTTAAGAGGGGAGGCCAAGGGACTATCAGCGAGCCAAAATGGGGTGGGGGGGGGGGTGGGGGAGAACAAAACCTCTCCTTTTATTCTCTGTGCAGAATCATCGGGTGTGCTCATAACACGAACGTGTGGACCAGTTTATTACAGTTTGAGGGGCTGAAAACATGATTATTTCAGAGTGGTGTGCTTCACGATGACACACTCCTCTTAAGAACCAGCTGCAGTGCTCTTTGGTCTATTTAAAGCGGTTAAATTCAGATTTGTAGTAAACGAGCGACAAAGCGGCTCATCGTGTAACAGTGCGACTCAAGGTTATTTGACTCCTAAGTATCTACAATGACAAAAAGATGTGCTGGTGTCACCTTCAGCGTAGAAACCTGTTTGTCTCTAATTTCGTAGTGTGTGCATCAGATAATACATGTGAGCCAAGCAAACTTTTCACTATGCTTAAGATGTGGCTCAGAAATAGGATTTGTGGAACAATATATGAAGTTACAGCAGTAGAACGGGATGAGGATTAGAGAAAAGTTCAGATCTCCAATGCAGAGTTGCAAACATTGTCTGACATTGACACAATGTCATCACGAGTCGATTCTGCTGAAACCACAAATTTCATCTGTGTTTGGCAGCTGTGTTGTTACAGAAGATTATGGAAAGAGCGTGCTTATAACTATAATTAAAAAATTAAATCAAGTTCATTGCGCGTTTAAATAACAGCAGTTGACCAAAGTGTTGTACAAATTTAGTTTAAAGCCAAAACAACAGCGAGTAAAATGACATTAGTGGCAAACGCACAAAAGGGCCTGAATAACAACAGTGGATGGCCATGATGAAATAACAGTCAGGATCAAAATGTGCAGACACAGAAGTATAGAACTTGTGGGATCAATAAGATAGAAGAAATATAATTCAAATAATAAAGAGAAAGTGAAGGTCAATGACAACATGTGAGTCTTGAAGTTTTTCTTCAAGGTGTGAATGGAGGGGAAATTCTGATTTGGAAAATGTCAACTGCCGCTCTCCTTTACCCACCGGTTAAAAAAACAGTCGTTCTGAGGACGGAGGAGAACTACAAGGGCAGAGAAGAAGAAATGAACCTGTGTTTGGCTTTAAAAGCAAATAAAAGAAAACCTGTTTTCAAAAAGCCATGAGCCATGAAAAAGCAACTAGTAAAGCAGGCAACACAAAACGCACAAATACCTGCAGTGCACTCAACAAGCACGACTTGGAATTTAGTATTTCAGAAGTGTGGCTGAGCTTCAAAGGCAGTAATTAAATCTAATTGCTGGGCAAAAATAACTTAATACAGGGAGGAAGTCCCATCCAGCACTTACTGCAGGGTGGTATACCAACGCAATGTTTTGATGTCCCAATTAGTAGTTATTAATCTCTGCACCAGCTCAAGCTTTTGTATCCAATTTAAGTAAAAGCGAGTAAAAAATGATGATATCAAATCCTGCATGACAGGGTGAACATGTTGTTAGTTGCCATTGAGCCACGGTGAATTACAAAATAAATTTGTTCACAATCATGATGTTTTTTTGGGCGGTTTCATATCTCATGAAGAGGATCCGATTCAACAGGAATCTCAATCTATGATCAGTGCAATCAAAAAATGACTTCTCTCTATCTATCTGAGCTCTCTCACAAACTTCGTCAGTTCTTTAGCTCACAACTCTTTCCCAGACCTTTCACGTGAACTGTCAAGATGTTTTATTAGCCTGGGTCTGTGTAAAGCAATAAAAAGCAATTGCATTACGCATTACAAGGAAGGCAATCAATAAATCATAACCGATCATGTGGCGCGCGCTGCAGCGCGGCGACTTCTCGCCATCACTCCGCACCAAAGCAGCGTGATGCATGTATTGTTTGTTTTGTTTTGTTTTTCTGCCTGCATGTGACTGTAATTATCTTAATTATTATGCCTGCTTGTTCAGACCTGACCTTCCGACGCGCAAGGTCACGGGCGGACGCCGAGGTAATATTGCGGCTCTGGTCCCGAGGGAATTTATTAGGCTATGGTGCAGGTAGCGGCGTGTAAACCGTCGGATCAATGCTCATCATTTAGGGGAATACATATGTGAAAGGTGAAAATGTAATTTTCGCCTCCATTTGGCCGCTGCCGTCTAACAGCCTTGAGTGTGGCCGCAGCACATGGTATAGTGCGGCCATTAAAGTCATCTGTCCTCATAAAAAGCCATGGCCCTTTGAGAACACTGTAAATATGAAGCGTGGTTTGCTTTCTTTTGATCTCTATCTCCTTTCTTCAATAGAGCAGAGAGTGAAGGTGGGTTTTGTGTGTCTGTGTGTGTGTGCGTGCAGGGTATACAGACATTCTTGTGTCTTAAAAGGATGTAGGTGTATATGGGAGAGCCAATTACAGCGTTACAGCTCTGACAATATGACAGCTTTTCCTCCATGACAATGCAAAAAATAAAAAGCCATTGTTGGTTCAAAACTTTTAAAAAAAAAATCTAGATCAATACCTTTCAAGTTGTAATAGCATATGCCCAGTATAAATGATGAAATACATGTGTTTATGTGCGAGTAACAGTCCAAGAGAAGCGTATTCCCGGGGCCTATCTCTCTGGAGCTAATTACAGCATAACCATTAGGCACAAGGCATGCTGGTCTCAGCTGGAATTGGGTTTTAATTGGACCGCCTTAATTGGTTTATTGCACTCAGAGGTAGAAATGAACGTGGTGGCAAAATCTCGCTGTGAGGTGGCAAAGCGGGATCTGAAAGCCAAACAGCAAAGGAGCAGTCCTGGAGCCGTCCAGCTCCGCCTGACAGACATTCTGTATTATTAATGACTTTCGGTTTTGTACATCTTGTGCCTGTACTTGTTGGCTTGCTGTCTTTTCACAAATATTTGTTTTCAAACAAATCCCTGCCTCGGCGCTGAGACTCACATTAACATATTGGTAGCAAAGAGCCAAAGCTGTTATTTGTTAAATGAAGGTTAATGGTAGGGTTGTGTTCCCTCCTGACTGGGTTCACTCTCATGTTAAGTGGGTAATTTAAACAATTTGCACAGATAGCACTGGTTAACATGGTATTATAAACCCAGCTGCTCCACCTCCACTGACTTTCGACCTTTTCATTATCTGTTACAATTCGCTTCCTGACAAAGTGACCTCATCTGTCTCCCATCTCTGACATCCTGTCTCACCCACTCCTGTCTTTTTTACCTCTTGGTTATTAACATCAGTCACCGTCACTCTTTTTTTTTTTTTTTAAATTTGTCATGACATTCACATCATATGACCTTCAGAAAGAAGACGTCATGTCAAATTGTGATGACATTTACATTCTCTGTGGATTGCGACCTTTCCCAAACTTCCAACCCTGCAGGTCTGCATTCCAGTTCTACTCTGTCACACCTGATCCAGGTACGGGCTGATTGATCCTGACTGATTTGGATCAGGTGTGTGAGAGTAAGATGGAACAACTGGTTAAAAAGACACGAGGAACTTCAACACATGATTGAATTTGCCAAGGGCATGAATCTCACGTTGGCTACAATAAAATCCGTCCTCTATGAAGAGTTGAAAATGAATTTGAGTTTGGAATTTGGATATTAATCTATTGCCCTACTGAGTACCAGCATTAGCTGTTTAAATGAACAGTTGGCCACGTATTATTTATTGCTATGAGTTATTTGTTTCTTCCTGCACAGCGGCCAAACTCAGCCGAGCAAAACTGGCAGGGCAGTTGTCAATGTGAGTGAATGAAAGGTAACGACATGGGATTTCATTTGCTGGAAGAACTGCTTAAAATAACATCAGAAGTTTAACATTGTTCTGTCAACAACTCCTGGCGGGAAACTGAACAATGGGAGGAAGTGAAGTTGGAGTCCATCAACCAAATACATAGTACAAATAAAAGAGGGATGGATACAAAAAAAAAAGTACAAACATACCCGAAGGTTCGGAGCAGGTCTTTACAAAAAACTATGTTTTTTTGCCTCACTTAAAAAGTTTCTAAATAGTTTCTCAATACATCATGTAATGTTATAAAAAGTACAATGTCTAATATCTTAATGATAGGATTTTACCTCCACAACGTTTTTATTGTTTAGTCTGTTTAGTTGAATAAAATTTAACACCTTTTAAATATCTCTAAGAAATATGTTTGCATTAGACCTTATTATTTTGTGCCGAGTTTGTAGTTCTGCAGTGTATTTTTCTTATTACTGTGGATCACTAGCTAAATATATACCACAATGTCATATTGGCATAACTGTAGTGCAGCTTCAATGCAGTTTGATAGCAGAAACCTTTCCAAATGGCATGGGCTTTTTTCTACACTCAACAATCAGGACAAGGAAAGCCTGTGCAGAAATGCAGGTTTCTAATTTCTTCTCTCGCAGAAACCTCTGCAGAACAGAATGCAGTGCCGCTCAATATGTTGTGATAGGGACATTTTATTGTATTCTTCTCACCTACTGCGCCGGTGCGACCCGCAGCTTAATGCGACAAGATCAAGTGTGCTCTCCAGAGGCCGTCAAAAGTCACTGTGGGAATTTTGGGAAGCGGGGGTGAGGTAGACAAAGCAGAAACCAAGTGAACTGGGGAAGTAAATAACAATTAATCACAACATTTCTCCTGAACACCACACAGCACAGACTGATGAAGTGGAGCTTGTTTTTTTCCTGAAATCCATATGGTGGTTTCAATGTCCAGATACCATGTGAGGTGACGGTGCGCCTGTGTTGTTTAATTCATCACACATGCATCCTCCTCGGCCTTTCGGCTTTGAACATATGAGACACTGTAGCAGCCCTGTACCTGCGCCTGCTGCTGCTTCTTATAGAACATCTGCATCTCTTTCCCCAGGTATTTTTGCACATTATAATGAGCAACAGTACACCCTGGCACTTCTGCATGCCGGCAGATTACTGCAGCAAGTTCCCACATGAGATGCCTTAAAACAGAAAGCTAGTGTGTGTGCGTGAGGAATGCAGAGTTTATAATGCCACAGCTAAAGAGAGCGATTTTTGTCTCTAGGGAGCATCACGCGATTACACATATAAAGTGTTAAGCTGCAGGAAGAGGCAGGAGATAAAGGGAGGTGGTCTCGGCATGTGACACCTTTTCTTTATTGTTGCACCTTAATCCTTACACGTTACGTTAGGGTGAGTGCGTGGGCAGAAATGACATTACATAGCAATTACTTACAGAGATAAACATTACCAAATAAAAAGCTGTAGAAATTACAGCCGCAGTCACTATGAAGAGCCTGTGGGGGGACGTGAAAAGCCTGCAGGATCACAAAGTGTCACAGCAGTAGAAATTTAGATCACAAATCAAAGCAAAGAGAAGTCAGGCAGGGTTTCTAAAACCAATCTGTGAATCAAAATTTAACCCACTTGCAGGATTGAATTTGAAAAGCACTTCATGTGACTCACACAGATATGTGGAAAGTGCTCACAAAAGATTTTTTTTTCTTTTTAATTTTTCTTTTGAATCTGCTTGTAACATTCATGAACAAGTCCAGAAACAGACCCTGCCCTTGCACGCGATGTAACAAAGGAGGGAGGAAAACATAAAACTAGTGTCACTCTGCTTTTAATGGAAAAGCAATCCCTTTGGCTTTTAGGGGCAATTCCAGCTGTATTTGGAATTTCTGAGGACATAGAAGACAAGGTCGAGCATCAGCGTGTGAATAGACCATTAAGTTGTTTTGCTCAGGGGTGCTGTCCGCAGCAAATCCACGGCGCCGCTCTCCTCTAGTGTTTCCAATGCCTGTCAAGGCTAAAGCTGGCCTCAGTGAATATGCTAAAAAAAAAAAGAGAGAGACAACATTGGGCTGCAAACAGGTTTCCACCATGAATCGACTTTTCAGAATCAATAAATGTGCTGTAACCGTGTTCAGGTCTCTGATGTATGAAGATCTCACTCTTCGGCTTTTGCATCGCGCCCTGCTTTGTGCCTGGAGTTGGTGCACTTTGTAGTTTTGTTTACCTTCATAAAAGGTGCTAGAAAAAATAGCTGGTTAGGAACCAGGGAGGCGCAGCCAAAGCTGAATGGTTGAAACCTGATTTTGAATACTGATCCACTGATGAGTAAATACCCAGGAAACACACAGATGATGTGAGGAATTACCAGCAGGACAGATTTTAGACTGACCGGCCTTGGATTACTATGACTTTGAAAAATTTCACACAGTGTTGTAGCCACCAGTGTACAGTTTGTCATATTAATAAACAATTTAACATGGGCAAATTAGACGGATGGGTGCCTTTAACTCTGACAGAGACTGCACACTGCAGGGTTGTAAAAATAACTCATCGGAATACTACGCTGCCACAGGACGTGAGGACGAAAGAAAAATCCTTTGGCCTGCCGGGTAGGACAGTATCAGCTGTGTGTCCAGGTAATGAGTCTGTGTTTAAAGGAAAGTAACCAAGACATAAAGAGGGAAACAGATGGCTTAGTATGCAGTAAATGATATTTGATGGGAAAACCTCAAGAGAAGTAGGAACGAAGGTAAGTTCCTAACTTGACCTTGACCATTGTGTAACTTGACTCGAGTCGTTTTATTGCCTGAACCTGGGGTGAATAGTGGCATCAGATGCCAGAAATACTCAGACTGTATGTGTTGTTCTGGAGGACATGGACAAACATCGCATGCTGTTGTCTGCTGTGGAGGCCTTCACCTGTTCCTCATCTCTTTCCCATTAAATGCGCTGTACTCCAGCTTTAAATCCAAGCCGATGTTAATACTACAATCGTAACCTTCGGGACCGTGTTTACTCCTCCTCTAACGGGGTCTTACGGATCAGAATTGTGAGAAGGAACTGGCCATCATGTGCCTTTAAAGCGTGGAAGTGAAGTACCGAGCAGGTCCAGCTATAATGAGAAGTGTGACTGCCGGCTCCACCGAGAGATCATTAAAAGAAGCGCTGCTCGGTGAAGGACATGCTCCCCGCTGAATAAGGGGAATCCCTGATCAAGTGGAAGTGATAACCACAGGAGTGACAGCGGTTCTCCCTCCGAGCACAGCGGCCATATTCATTTGTAACTTCATTGTCAAATAAGCAGGAGTGACCATTGCCTACTCGAGACACATCTTAAAACTGATGTCTACCAGAGTGTGTGAGAACCATCTCACGTTTCTGTTTGAGTTCATCCATCATTGTGAAAGGACTTCAAATGACAGCAGCAATATGTTGCCGAGGCGACAGCTGCCTTAATGTCCCAGTTTCTGTTCCCCTAAGCATTCCTTTTGTATAGTTTGAGCCGTTGAACATCGGCGGTGCAGCGCGGAGAAAATTCCCAGTTTGCATTTACAATCTGCACGCGGTTCGGTTGTTTTGTGTGGTCGTTTGCAAAAGGCGTGTTGTATCAGAAGCTCCAAAGAGATTTTAGCATTCAGGCCGAAGCCTCCGCCTGCATCATAATGTGATTTATAAGATGTTTCAGCAGAGTGACAAAGGCCCGTCTTTGTTATCAAACCAACCCAGTAAATTGTGAGGATGCTTTTCTTAATGAGCATCAGAATTACCAATTCTGATGCTCATTAAGAAAATTTACTGGCACCAAGGCAGGCATTCAGTAAACTGCATGAAACTGCAGCACTATTGATCCCAGCCCTCTCCTCTTTGTGGTAATCATTGCAGTATTCAAGGACAATGTCAGCAGGGGAAATTAATCATATTTACTTGGAACGCTCAGGGGTGTATGACAGTTGTACAGCTTCCTGTGTTGTATGAATGATGGCATTTATTTGATAAGCTTTGTAAAGCTTAGTCAGAGAGACGAGAACATGTGCTGCACAGTCTTTCCATGACTCTTTCCTTTTTTCAGAGCCACATGAAACTCGATCAGCAAAAACTAAACGACTTAACAGTTGAACTTGGACAGTGGGTGCGTTTCTCAAGCGTGAGATGTCAAATGTTACCTAAAAATAGATGCCACTTCAAAAGGAACTCAACCCGCTTTTATGCGTCTTTTGAACCCTGTAAGTTTTGAGGATCAAAGTGCAGACGTGCTTGCTATCGAATGAAAAAAAAAAAGGCTCTACTTTTTGGTTTGGGAAAACTTTTGCCGGGTGAAATTAGGACTCGATGGCAAGGGGATTGCAATGTCAAGCTGTATCGGCCAAGCGATGCATTATACTGTCGCTTTCCCTCAAAGCCACGAGTTTGAAATATATAAATGTCACACGCTTCTCTCTGAAAGGATTACTGTGGAAGACGCGGATGTTTTCAGACCACAATGACACTTAATCGTTTCTCTGGACACAAAAAAAATAGACTGTTAAAAGGTGCATTGTGTAACATGGTCATTGCTTCTTTCTTCTTACAGTTGTGTCAAAGTTCTCTGTTCTGTATATTCCATATAGATCAGGTATGAAGATAGCGCATAGCTGCTAATTTTGACAGGAATCTGATATAAATCACAGGTCTGAGATCGAGTTCAAGGAAAGCGTGACTGGCTTTTTCGCCCGGATTCCTTGCAAAGCCAAATTGCAGACAGTTTAAACCACTTACTTAACATTTTATAACCATTTAGCCAAGACTCTTTCAGTACGTTCCACCATTAGTACCAAATACTTCAGAATAAGGGAATCAGCTTCGGTGGATAAGTGCTTTACCCTGTCGTGATTATCTTTCGTGGGAGCAAAGAAAAAAGAACAGGAAGCCTCCTCAGAGTAATATAAGGTCTGTGTCCTAGAAGTGTGAGATTGGATATATGATGTCAATTACACAAACTGAGGCCCTTTTATGCGGCCCTCGCACAGCCGGCGAGACGCCACTTTATCACCGCGCGGCACGCACGGGGCTGGTGGGCACCGCTGGCGAATTTACAGTCGGTGCCAGTGCACGCCTTGCTATTTCATTAAGCTAATATATTCCACCATGGCTGCAAGGAGCTGCCTCTGCACACGCACCCTGACCTGAATCTCTGCTCCACCTCTGTCTGTCACATTCATTACCCTTCAGCCATCAGCTCTGCCAGCGTATGGCGGGCTCTCGCATCAAGCCGATGTTTAGGTGCCACTGGTGGTGTTACACTCCAGGGAGGTGTTTGCAGTCTGGAATCAGGGTTATTTGTTAATTTACGTGCAGCGTTTTGCTTCCAGTTCCTCACATGTGAGGATGTGTTCGACAGTCGCTCCAAATGAGAGTGACAAGCTGGCGTCATCCTGCTCAGGGTGGTCTCCCAATGTGTTTGGAATTAGATAGATTCTTGAAAAGCTATTTCAGCCACAATATGTCGACTCCAGGTAAGATTTTTTTTTTTTTTATTCAGGCGTCATCCTTCTCAATCCTCCGGCGGATTGCCTCACAGTGTTTTCTCACCAATTATTTATGAATCCCGATTCATAATGCATTCTTAGGTGACAGTCTTCAGTTGGATTCCCACAGAGAGACAGATGCATAGGTTTACAGACTGATCATATTCCCTTGGAAAGCCCCGGTGTTGGCTCGGACAGCGGCAGATAGAATGATGGCAGAGCAAACCTGAGCTGAGGCGGGTGAAAATCCTGTGCATGAATCTTGATCTGACCGATGCGTGGTGTTACCGCAGATTATGATATTTCTTGCATAACATCCTCAGAGGTATTGAGTAATATGCAGTAAAAGTCCATGCGAGCTGATAGGAAGTCTGTGTGATTTATGTCAAAGAAGCCGGACTCTCGACGTGGCTGCTCTCTGCAGCCATTAACAAGGCGGTGGCAAGGTCCCACAAGTCATCAGCATCATCCTTTCACAGAGGAGGGATTTTCTACTGGCCTGTTGCTTGTACATGTGTGTGTGTGCACATTTGTATAAGAGACGGGGCTTAGTGTAACTGATATTAGTACTGTATGTCTGTTGCAACGCATCAGGGACCCATTATGAGAGCGGTGCCTGCTGTATGTCTCCTGAATTTCTCCCCGGCTGGTGCAAGTTTACATGTATCAGAGATTAGTCTTCTTTAAGAAGAAGAAGAAAACATCTTTGATAACAATGAATTTCAAATTTCCATCTCACGAAAAAGAGCCTCTATTACTTCAACAGCCTTGGACTTGACAATGCGGCGTCAACAGCTTAGTGCTGTGAGTGGAATTTACAACATTAATTCCATCCACTTACTAATGCAAAAATGATGTAACGGCAGCGTGTCTCCTTCACATTAATGCACTTTTTAAAGGTAAGGCTGGAGCGCCACAGATTCCTGAGTGTTAAATGTTTGATTTGCATTTGCATAAAGAGAGGCCGTGTGTATCTGAACAATTGCAGAGTTAAAGGATCAGGTGTTTCAAGCCATTTCTACAGCATTTTCATAGAACATTGACAAAGGCATGCTGTATACTTCTGTACTAAAGGATAAATTTCTCTCTTCTCAGACATCCCCGAGTTTGTTTTGAAAAAACAAAGACACAAAAAGAAAATCACGATTGAAACAGAGAGGTGCATTTATTGACATTGAATATATATATATATATACACACTGTATATTTCCAGTTTCCAGCAGAAGTGTTCAATTTCATTTTTCATCTTCGATTTACTTTCAGGTCACGCACCACTGTTCCTCACTTCCTTGTTATTTCTTGATTTTATTTAATTATTTGTTGGTAAACACAGAGACTGGTGTTGACTGAACATGAATCAAGAGACAAATGCATGAGAGGAAATGTGCCAAGATGTCTGTGCTCATACAGCGCTACTTTGGGGAACCACTGGCTCCAACTGACCCATTTAGACGCAGCCCATGCAGCCCTGTTAAACAGAATTCCAAATGGATCCAACGAAGTCGTCTGTTCAGAGAAGTACATAACATTCACGTCTGTTTATATATGGGCTGCTCCTGCTCGTTCACGTCCATATCTCCGCTTCACGGGTCTCCACCTCATTACTCGCGCTCCTGTAATTGTAATGCAAAGCCAGACCCTCGGCATAATCAGACACTCCCTGATTTGTTTTTAGATTAAGTTCAGGAGTCATATGGTGTTTGTGCAGTGGCTCTGTTGTTATGATTTGAAGGCAGTCAAGCTGCTGATTAAGTTTCCTCCAATATTGTGTTGCACAATATGTTTATTTCATATAACACCGGGCTTATTACTCTGACACATTATGTAAAGCCCCGCTCCTCTTGTAGCACAGTTGCAAAAATGGCAGGAGAAAAAGTGAAAGACAAGAAATTAAAACTTGCTCTTTTCATTTAAACAAGTGAATATGCACTTTCACACTGGGTTACTGGCTTTGCTAACCCAAGTCCCCAAGTTACATATATATTATTCATCTTATCCATCTTTTTGAAACCAGGATACAGTATTTTCATCCACAATGCATAACCAGAATTCTACAAAAACCAGATCATAACAGTCTGCATGGAAACTCATTAGTTGATCTCCAACTTCTTGGCTCATGGCTCTTTGCAGCAGAGCAACACCTACCCTGACCCCTCATAGTTTGAGCTGTGAGCGGTCCGATAAAAGGAGTGATGTTGCCTTCTCCGATCATTTTATCACAGATAGATTTCAGAAGCCTGAGGTGAGGCTCCACCAGATAAAAGCAAAAGATGTGAGAAAAAACTGAAAAACACGTAGAATTTTGTGAAGCAGATGTGTTTTCCACTTTTTTTTTCTTCCTAAATTTTTGATTATCTTGTGTCTCCTTGAGGGGCTCTGAGTGTTTGGAACCACAGGAAGTGATACCTCAACATAGGTTTGAGAGTATATGGAGTACACTGTGGAAGACTTGTTGGAGTGTTCATGGGAAAAAAAATTGCATTGGTGTTGCGTTATTGTCCTCGAGAGACAGAGAAATAAGTATTTTGGAGCATTGTTGGCGTATAGATGAACAGTCTGCAGGTTAATTACATGGCAAGACTGGTTTCTGAAGTTTCAATAAAAGTTTTGATCCTTTTTATCCACCGTGGAAACTAGTTCCCACCGGAATCCATTTTAATCGAAATGAGTTCAAGCTGACAGCGCCTGCAGTACTGTATGAAGGACAAAAACACACCAGCCTTTTCATAGCCAACTTTAAAGTCAACACAGGCTGACAAAGATAGATTTTTGGTGACGTGTTAGTTTAACTTTATTCAGACTGTGCAGGGAATGTATTCAACGTCTGTCATTTCTGGATTCGTTGACTACCAGTAACCTTGGTGCTCCACATGACAGAAGATGCAAGTATTCATCTGGCAAAGTCATATTTCCCATCACAGAGGAAAAGGACCTTCGTTCTTTTGCACTGCTGATGTGAAAACAAGAAGAAACCAGAGAGCAGAGCAGAAGTCTTTATGAAATGTTCCGCATGCAATGACATTTCCAGTGAACAGACTCCCACAGACAAGTGTTAGATTCTTTTATATAAGCGAACCCAGTCAGCACTGTTTCTTTGTTTTATTTGCACCTTATTTCCTGCCCAGCGTGAGGTGAGATATTGAGAAATCAATTGTCTGTACAACCTAAAACAACTTTCAGGAGGGAGCTGGTGATCAGGTGTAATGACACTCACTACCTGCTAAAAGCAAAACAAACACTAATCGCCTATGAACAAATTGTTCGCCCAGTTGTTTCCCTTGATTTGTTTCTCCTCCAGGTGAAAATCATTCACACAACGAATCCTGTCATGCCACACGTGATGTTGTGGACTCCGCATTCATCTTCGCCAAAGTTACTGTGAGCTGTCACACATGCTAAATGAAAGCGACAGCTTGTTGGACGCTTGGCTTTCGGACTGCAGCCTGTGAGCTCCCCGTCTCCTCCAGGTGAAGGTTATATTCTTCTCGGAGGAGATCAGCGGGGGAGGTCAGGGCACAGCAGGTAACAGTGCCAGGCCAGTTTACACCATTCTGAGCCATGCTGCCTAATTAGTCCACAGCTGCGATGCTCCTGGGAAACCACACATCCATTTCCTGGTTCTCTCCGGCAGGCTGCCACTGAGAGACCATTAAGGCGGACTGCAGTGTTATGGATGACCAGGTTCCTCTGAAGCTGCTACCACAGAAGTCAGAGTCATATGATCAGCCTCCTTTTTGTTAAAACATCTCATTTGTACAGATACGGTGTTTTCATGGGGCTGTTAATGTTTTCTATAGTCCCCATTAAGCGTGAGGAAAATATGCCGTATGATCGCAGTGGCATGAAAGCAGTACAAGCGAGACGCTGTGCCCGTGGACTGAAGATGCATCAGATGGAGGAGGGGTGGGGGGCCCAGGGGTAGCCTTTTGAAAAGGGAGCAAATCCCGTAGCTTGGCAAATTTAGCAAAATAGAAAGAGAATTAACTTCAAGCATGAATAGCAGGGCTTAATGATTTTCAGGCTCTGAGGACATCTTGCTCGGTGTGATAAGTGAGAGCTGTTGTTTGACTTTGTCGAAGCAAAACTAAAGCGCTGTATCTATACAGCTTCCATTATCCTCCTGTGTTCACCAGACAATTCAATCAGCCAAGTCTTTAAAAAGGACAGCAGAGCACCAGTGACAAACACTCATGTAGAGGTACTTTGTAGAATATGATGCCTCCAGTAGAGCTGAGAGTAGCAGAAAAAAACTCATTTAAAAAGGGCAAGTTCAAGTCTGTTTCATATCTGACATGGGTGTGGTTTAATGCACCTGTGACCACACCCTGCAGTGATGTCACAGCGTAACGACGACAAGGTGAGAAGGTGAACCAGCAGAGGTCAGCAAAAACCAGACCTGCAGGTGTTGTCGAGTTGCCCTTTAAGGTTCACAGAACAGCAGACTGGTTTATCTTCTGTATAACTTTTCAGAAGTTTGTGTAAAAATGAAGTATGCAAATTTGTTTGTGTACAACATTAATGTTGTAAAATCAAGATCATGCGTTCATAACGGATGAACTGTTGCATCAGATGAAAACAGTTTGTAAATATTATGCATCATCATCAACAGTTTTCAGCGTTCTGTGTTTTCTATCTGGTTTGTGAAGACTGAAGGGTAGAGAGTTCAAAGTCTTTTTTTTATTTACAAAAGAAAATCATGAGTTGGCTGCTTGACTCATGACATGTCATTGGTGGTTTCTACACAGCACTCAGTAGTTTCAGATGTACTCAGCTAAATTGGAAGGACAACAGAAGGGCTAAGTAGCGGTTTTAAATCTGGTAACGTTCACTGACCTTCCCTGACCTATTGATCATTTCCCTCCCTCCATCTTCCCCTTAACAATCTCGACCAACTCACTAATTCTCCCTCTTGTCACACCAAAGCATTGCTGTAGGCACAATGTAAGTACACAGTTCCCCACATAGTATAATATACCCTGCTGTCTCCTTATATATCAGGCTTCTTTGAGACACAGAGTGCAAAATGTATTTCAATAAGGACTAGATCCTCCAAAGAAGTCCTTCCCTGAAATGCAATTACCCATCGAACTGAAGCTGTAATTAATTACAACATTTATTTAAACAATTTGAACCACTGTGCTGTTTTAAATGTTGAATCAAATAACCCCATTGATTGTGAAATGCAGTGCAGATGCTATTTCCAATGCAGTCCATGTACAAATTGATACTAATTGATTCTATTAAAATATGGTTATGTACAACCATTGAGTCGAAACATTAGTAAAATTACACACTCAAAAATAATTATCATTAAAAGTGCCCGAACAATAGGCCACAAATGCACACTAATTTCACTGCACATGCACTCATTAATCTCTGCAATCTGCCCATTGTGTGGTACCGGTTTTTGGGCCATTATATATAATTTTATATTTTTGATGAAAACACTCTTAGTCTTAACATCCAGCGTGACTTTTGCTTCCTTTATCCCTTTGGGTTGAGGTGTAATTTGCCCAAGAAATCCCCAGGTGTCAATAAGAAGGCATCTTCCGTGGTTGTAAAATCCAATATGTGTGCGTGTCAGAGGCCGGCCAGAAATAAGTCCTGACATCAGGGTAAAGTGGAGAATAAGTCGAGCTGTCAGTATCTCTGTTAAGGAGAGTCAGTCGGTGTGTGGGAACCCTGTTGTGCCGGAGCCTCCTGGACTCTCGCCAGGGATGTGCGTTTGACATATGCTAGTAAAAGGTGAAAACACTGCATCCTCCAGGATGGATACCGTTGCGGGAGGTGCAGAGGCTGCGCTTTGAAGTAGCCCTATTTGTCCACAACAACCATCAAAGCTCTTCCCAACATCAGTGTATTTGTTTTAATGGATGTGCTTTTTGACTGAGAACATGAAGGTCCACCGTACAAAACGCCGCTGCCATGAGTGATCACTGACAATGGCCTTTTTGCAGTTTGGGGTGGGGGGCGTGCATCGGCACGTTATTCAAATCCATAGGGACCACGTTATGAAACGGGCTTCAGGGACTGTACTCATCATCAACCTATCCACGCTCTTATAAAAGATTCATGACACTGCTTGTTTTGCTGTGGCAACGCAACAGGAGTCAGAGTTGCAGATGAGCTACCAGGGGCAAACGTTGACCTGAATAATACAAATTCCGTTGCTCCCATTGCTAAACAATGAAGTAGGATTACCTTGGTTGCCGGAAACCACGCACACGTATATAAGTGCACAACTGAGTAGATAGCAGTCAATTTATTCTCCCCACTTATACTGTACATAACAAGCATTCATCCACTGGAAGAATTTCCCTTGATAATCTGGAGCTTCAGACCTGCATTTGTTCACATAAATTGGCTCGACATTGATTTATCAATTATTACTGTCAGCGCTGGTTCATTATTGACTTTGAACGTAATGGAAAATGGCTGCAGGTTGAGAATATGATGCCGTCATGTTAATTTAATGATACTATGACAGACTTCAAATGGAGTATACAAATGGGACATAATGGAGGTGCTGAGGCTGAGCTAAAGAAAGTAATCTGGGGGAGATTCTCCTCCCTGACTGCTCAACAATTTTACCTGTCTCTGGTTCAAAAAAAAAAAAAATGATGCTGAAAGCGTCGATAGCGCGTCACTGCTGCTAAGAGGGATCGTTTGCAGGGAGCAGCTGCCTGTGCATGAAAAACAAACAAAGCAGATGTCGGGCAAAACATATAACATATGAGATGATTCCAACGTTCTCTTTTACCTTCTATGAATTATTGATGAGACAGAGACAAGAACACAGACAATCGCGAGTCAATATTTAATCAAGGATCCAGCCCTTCTCCACAAATATATCTTCGTTATTATTGCACTGGAGCCAGCCTCTTCGTTTGGGCAGGCTTTCATCACACTTACGGCAAATGACAAAAGGGAAAACTTATCTTATTATACCTCCTCTGAATTATAGATGGGGCTGGGTGTCCCCGGACAGCCGTTTCCTTCCTGTCTCCTCCAGGCTGCCTTGCTCTTTTGTCATTTCCTGTTTCCTCCTGGGAAGATAGCAAGTCGATCCTCGGAGAAGCCCTCTGCCAGGAACCTGAGATCTTAGACACGGATCTCCCCTTCGTGAGGCTGCGAGTGACTATTAAAAAAATATATATATTTTGGTGGTGGCAGTTAGAGGTGAAGCTGACAGTTTGTGAATTGCCTGTTCAGTTACGTTCGGCAGTGCGGCAGAGCAATAAAAGAGATGTTTTCATGATTCCTAGCAGGCAGTTGAAAAACATGACAAATGTGAGGCCAGCGACAGCTCTATCTCGTCCAACAAACAGCAAGGCCGACTCTCATTTAATGGAACATGCACAAGTTGGCCTGTGGCTTTTGTTGAGTAATGCACCGTTCCCATGTATAACGGGAAGTGCATGTAGGAGGGCAATTACGAGGGCAGCCAAAAGGAATAAGAAGCATGCTGGGATGCTCCTGCCTGCCATACTACAGCAGCGGCAATGCACACATGACCTCCCCCCCATCTGCCTGCAGATGTACTCTTGCCTCGGTAAAGGTTGGAGGAGGTTTAAAGTGAATTAACGGTCCACGAGCCGAGAGAGAAGCCGTATCACTGCAGTGCACGGATCACAGGATAACATTTACCATCGGAGGAGGAGCGAAAACAGCAAAGTGGACTCTCTTGCTTAGGCAGGAACGACTGATCTGACTTTTTTTGTTCCTTTTGCAAATAACCATCTCCTTGTGAAATGGATATACAGGGTCACACATTAAAAAAGGATTCACAGCAATAGATGTTTAAATGTGAGTGTAACTCATCTGAAAAATGGAGCGCAAGAGCATTTGTTTCCTGATCTGGGGTGTAATAAAAATAAGACGCATTTTCTTCTGGAGAACATCCCTTTTTTTGTAATAATTAAATATAGATTTTAGTTTTTAATGAAGGAGTAGCTCCCTACAAGAAACAGTTCACAGTTCTGAATGCATGTGGCCGTGCATGATAACACCATCTTTGTGTTTCGCTCATGTTGTACTCCAAGCTCCCAGCTCCCTGCTTCTAGTTTTGTGTATTCTGAGGAGGTTCCTGCATGTGGGACTAGCTGCACAGAATTGCACCTTCTGTGAAAACCATGTCATGTAAGAACCGGAGACTGGATTTTGAAGATTTAGGGGTGAGGTTTTTCTGTTCTCCACCGCAATAGCACAAATAACTAAAAAATACCACTCTTTTTGTATTTTAAAAATATGATTTTTTCCTTTTCTTTTTCACCTCAGGCTTTTTGACAATTCAGACACCGCGGGTATTTGTCCCAGCAGTGGTTTCCTGCGGCTCGCGCAGTCGGGGCAGGCGTGACAGGGAGTCCGGCCTGCAGTGTGCTCATCCTGTTTTCTGGTCTTGTGTTTGGTCCACATGAATAATAAAGCTCCTGGCAAGGCGGGCTGGGGTTACATTTGTGGTTGTGAGCGGGAGGGGTTCGAGCCAGCTCTGAGCGACAGCAGCTATTGATCAGAGACAGACAGGAGACGGCGCTGAATACAATCGAGAGAGAGCCAGCGTACATTCCTTCCCTCTTTCTTTTAATGCAACCCACTCTCTCTTATAATCCAGGTCTTTACTCTCTTTTAATTTTCCTTTCCCCAAACCTCTCTCTGTCAACTCACACTCAAATGTACACAAGCACACTCTCCATTTGTCTTTTATTCTCTTCACTGCCTCCCCTGCTTTGTCTGTCTCCCCTCCTTTCTTCGTCTCTCCTGCACACTCGATCCCTCCCCCTCCTCCCCTCGAAGTTTCACTCCCCGTATTTATTTTACCACTTTGACTGAATCACAGATGATTCAAAACCCACACCTACTTCGCGCGCCGTCGCGCACAAACATCTGTACGGGCTATATTTAAACCTCGTCTTGTAACATCTGCGCCAGCAGGGGGAAGAGGGAAAAGGTAAAAGTAGGCCATATTTGGGCCTGCAGCGGCTCCTCAAATGAAACAAGAAAAACACGCTGTTTTCTTGTATCGACAAAAAAAAATGCATCAATGTTGTACGATGAACGCGCAGAGGTCGGCCCCCTCTTATCTTTGCCCGTTCGGTCGTGAATCGTGTCAAACTCGCACAGTGTTTTTGTTTTAATAAATGAAGACAGGTATTGACTGAATGAGATCTACAGTGTTTGTTGCTGCTGCCACCCAGCCAAGTTCAGCTCAACCAGCCGTTTTGATGAGTCTGCAGTCTGGGTTTTCATTGGTGGTCGTGATGCATTAAGGAAAACATGTAAACAGCGTTTCATGCATATTACACGATCAGTGATGCGCTAGCAACTTGCTTTCATACATTATGTAGATTAATACGTTCATTTAAGGGGCCTTATGTCGCACAGAGACAAAATCCGCCTCCCAGTTGGGACCCACCGTTATAATTACAGTGACAAATACATTCGCAGCAGCCCTGCTATCAAAAACATATTTCAGATTAGCTGGGAAATCTAGGGATCAGGGCATAATTCTTGACATTGTAGGGTTTTCGTCTCTGATTTGTATGCAGCTGCTCTCCCGCTCTCCTAATGTCACAGTAAAACTACGGAATTAAAGTATTTTGTAGCCAGAAATTCCCTCAGGCTGGTCCCTCGGAAGAGCTTTCAGGCGACGGCGCTGCTCTCTTTTGTGTGTCTCAGTCTATTGATGCTAATGAGATGGTAATCTGAATGAGGGTCAGCTGTGCTAAATGCCACTCACAGACATCAATCACGTCCCTTGAGTAACTGGCAGGCATAGCGCCACATTTTCAAAACTCTATTCCTTCCCTAATTGAATTCCCTCAACCGTTTAGGAGTCCATCAAATGACATCGTGTTTGGAGGGCAGTGTTCATAAATTTGTAATTCGCTCTGTTTTCTTTTGCGATCAGGACGGCAGAAGTAATGGCCGGGATCCAGAGGAGATGTCGTGGGGTTACAAATGGACAAGACGAGCTGCCGCTCGGCCTGTGGTCGGGGACAAGGCTCTCTGTCCACGATGACAAAGTTCCCCTGCCACCGAGAACCGCTACCCAAGGATACAAGAGGAGGTCTCCAGCACTGTCGCCCGAGATTGATCCCTTCTCCCAGTGGGGCAGGCGCCGGTAATTACAGTGAGGAGCGCCAACATGGCATCCATTCCTTACAAGCAATCAGGAACAATGCAGCTGGCAGTTCAATTAGGGGGAGCTCTGTTTATTAGCTACAAGTTTGGGCTGTTAATTAACAGCGGCAGAAGAATGCCACTGATACCGCCCGGTCGGATCTCGTGTGGTGTTTGAATTAAGAACGGTGAATCGTGGAAATATGCAGCAGCAGGCTTAAAGGGCCCCGCTGGCACGAGGAGATGAAAAAATGAAGGGCTTGCACACGAGTTAAACCTTGTCTCTGGCATAAAGGGCACAAAATGGGTTTCAATGTTTTGCAAAGCATTTGCAGAACTTTAGTATCTGAGTACAAAAACAATTTTTTGAATGTTCATATACTGTAGGTCATTTTGGAAGGCACTGACAATAAAAAAGGAAATATTTTTCCACTTTATGTTATGTCATAACTTTTTTGCCTCTTGTTTTCCATTTCCACAGTCTCAAACTGCAATCAGGATGTTTTCGGTGACCCACTCTCCTGTGTGTCAAAACACTGACCGGCTTTTGGTGACGGGATTAGAGTTCAGTGCACGCGAAATGTGCCAACTGACAATGTCTGTGGATTTGGCAAAAATGTGCATTACATGATGTTCTTTGTCAGGGCTGCAAACACAGAGCCACGGTTTTGAACCACGGCTGTGTTTGTGGAGAGCAGCTTGCAAAAGCTTGATAAATCCTATAAGTATCCGATCACATCTAAATCCAGAGCAATCTTTTTGCTCGTCCCAGCAAGGATCAAAGCAAAAAAAACACGTGGGCGTCCTGGAAACCCCTTGAAATACAGTACGCAGTAAAAAGCCTGAGGTAACACACTCCACTCGTGATCGAGTATAGGAGCGATGCATTTAAATGTCTTCTGGCCGGACATTTAAACTGCTTGCTGGGGAGATTAAATGGCGGGCTCACTGACATAAACGATTGAGTTTCGAGATGGTGACACAGTTGGGTGTTTCTCACTATACAGCGAGTTCCTGAACTGCTGTGTCTGAGCTGTTATTTTATAGCTGAAATGTCCCAAAGCAAAACAGCATCAAGTGACTGCCTCAGCCGCAGAACTGAGAGCTGCTGCAAAGATTTAAACATCAAGGCTTCAGATCCCTTTCTCCAACTTTAAGGGAATTTCAAATAAGAGAATTGGTTTGTCAGAGTTGTGAGGGAAAGGAGGAAGAAAAGACTCCAAAGGAATCCACACAAGACTTTGTATGTAGACTCCAGCTCAAAGAACAACCATGCATAAAGGAATCCACAAGCAGCAGATGCTATTTTTCATGTTGTACTTTGGACAATGCCAAAGTCTCAAGAGGGAACAGAGACAGAGAGATAAAATGTGAGGCATGATCTTGAAAACATGCCAAGAAGGCGAGCCCATTAAGCAGAACTGGGTGAGCGTCCTGTCTCAGCACTTGATTTGGTGCTACAGTATCTCCGCTGTTAATCTGTACGGGTGAACCCCAACCCTTCTTCTCTTTTCTTTTTTTTCCTGTGCACATACACACTGAAATCTGTTTTCTCCCCATAGGAGGTCAGACACTTTTCATCCAGTGCCCTTTAAAGTACATACACTCAGTGTCCATTAATCTCAACCTACAGCGGCGCCATGTCAAACGTTATGCAACTGCTGCCTCGTCACAGGAGGACTGGTATCCTTCACGTCGGCTGTGACTTTGCTCCTGATTGATTGCATGTCTGTGTCTTGACAGCCAATATTCTGCAGGACTGCAAGACGGGATCGGTGCCCCCCCCCCATGGATGATGTTCACCATTCACTGCCGAGGCACGGGAGGGAAGGATTGTATCTTAACCTTCACAAAATTGAAGCTGAATTATTGTTAATTCACCCCATGTGGATTAGCACAGTAATGCTATACTGTTCTAATTTGCAGATATGTATTCCACTGTGACTCCCGGTAACGGATGGCTCCGCATACATTATGCATGACTGCATAGCAGGAACAGGAGAGGATATACAGCACAAAAAGGAGTAAGGAGGGTGGATGAAGATATTAAAACAGATCGTTTTGTCACAGCAATTAGGAGACAAATGGGAACTGAATTTTCAGGACACGCAGCCCACGAGATGGAGGCAACAGCTGGTGAGAAGCATATGTCAGAAAAAAAAGAGAATACCTTTTGAGGTGCAGGTTTGATGATGGCATATATATTAAGTTCTTAGTACTGTCAACACAGTCGTTAATCCTCTAATCAAACCAGCCCCTGTTGGAACACATCGGTGCTTTGTTAGCAAATACTCCTGATCACATTTAAATTTATTAGTTTCCTCAACTGTGGAAGCCAGAGTCACGAGCGCTGAATGAAAAGCAACTCCCACTATGGTTTTGTTGGAATGTATTAATGGGTGTATTAACTCCAGCTGTACATTTTTTAAAACTCAGAATCTGTGGAAGTCTGCCTCATACATTCAAAGAAGTTCAGAGAGAATATTTGGCCATTCGCTCTCGCAGTCTCGTAGATACATAATGTATGAGGTCAATTTTCTTAAAATTCAACATAGTAATATTGTGTTCGTATATTGTGCTTTAAAAAATGTCAAGAGCAATGCATATTCTATTACCTCCATAAATAGGATTCCAAATATGAAAATCTCTTGCACCCAGACTCCGCTAAGTGTAGATTGTAAATGACTCATCTTAGCTTCATTTGTGCAGCACTTCAATGACACAGTAGTTCTGAGTGTGTTTCTTTGCCATATTTCATATTGATGACTTGATAAGCACAGATGAAACAAAAAGAACAACTTGAGATGTTGTGAATGAATAAAAGAAAACTCCGGATATTAAACTTATTGGAGGTTAAATGAGTCAGGCCCGTGAGAAAAGGGATTGAGAAAATTGATTGTGTGAAATAACTCTACTGTTTGTGCAGAGTATAGATCCACACGCTCATAATGATAACGTGATTATAAAAACATGTCTTTACAAAGCAGACAGGAAGAAATGATGATAATAATCATACTGATAATAACACTAGACTTTTTTAGCTTGACGCAGTAATCTGCAATAATTGTGCGAGCAGCAACACAACATATTTTGCTTTATCCATAACCATTTGAAAACCTAAAAGAGAAAACTGAAAACCTGGCAGTGTAATCACTGAGTCATTGATATTGATCAGCAACTTAACAAGCCCTTGTAGATGATATATTTTGGTCAATCTGTGCCATGGAGCGCTAAAATTGCCCTCTTACGCCACAGATTAATATGGCCATTGTAAAGTGTGAAGTGCAGACACTATTATTACCAGCGAAAAATGGGCCAGACATTTACACACACACACACACACCCCCTCTCTTGGTCCATCAACACTTCCTCTGCAGTAGGGGGCAGAAGAGACGAAGCTGTCAGCACTTCTCGCAACACAACAACTCTTTTCCCCGATAACCCCCTCCCCGGAGAGGTTACAGACACCAGCGGTGGGTGGGAAGCTTGGGCACGCCGCATTCCCACTTTCTCTCCCCCTACATCTACTCTCTCCCGCTGCATTGTCATATCCAGCTCTCCCCTACATCAGCTCCCATGGGGGGGGGTACCGGTTCCGGAGGGGACGTCCCTCTAAGTTCCTCCACAGGCCCTGCAGCAGTTAATTACAGCGAGAAGATGTATTATGTGCAGAGCCGCCAAAGGGACAGTGATCACGCTAACAACCGGGGGGTGGAGCTGAGAAGGTGTGAACAGTGGTGGCGTGACTGCAGAATCCTTTTTAACACCTTTCCAAAAACTAAAGGAAAAAAAAGGGCCTGTCACGGGTGTTGCTGAGGAGTCTTTTAAAGAGACGGACAGGGAGACGGACACGCTCTTATGCAGCTCTTAAATTTCCAGTCAAGTTTACAGAGTGCTGCATCGGAGGAAAAGCAGCTGCTACTGTAAAGAAGTCTCTGTGCGTGTCCTCTCAGGGTGCACCGCTCCTCTAAGAGCTTTCCATTGCAAACACTTTATTTATTTATTTCTCTTTATCTCCGCCACTTATCTCTCTCTCTCTCTCTCTCTCTCTCCATCTCCCTGCCTCCCTCGCAGAGCTCCCTCACTCACGTGTTCGTGGCTCATGTTGGGTGGTGGAGGAAGAGAGGGCTGAATGCTGCGACCGCTCACTCTGGCCTGATGCCACGCTCCTGCCGGGCTCTGGATCCTGCCCCCGCTGCAGTGGCCCGGGTGGGTAGGTCGGGGTCACTGAGCGTTTAAGAAGACCTGTGGCATGTCCTTTTGTTGAGTGTGCAGACCCCAGTGCTGAGGAGTGTCATCAGCTGGCTGCTGAAAACACACCCAGCTATCAGTCAGCACCCCCGCCATCTCTCCACACTGCTTCCTGGTGTTAATTAAAGAGGGATATGGCGCAGGTGCCACAGTAAATACTGTCCTCTCTCTGGGGGTGGTGGTGGGGGGGGGGTCCCTTTGCTCTGTCCGGATCCACAATGTGACTCTATATGTTGGTTTAAAGGATTAGGCCACGTTTTAATTGACCAGAGGAAGCCTGCTGCTCAGACGACTTAGTAAGTATTAGGATATGATCAAAACACAAGGAGCAATTTTGGATTTAATCTTTTAATTTATGCAGCCAAACATACTTTAATGAGAATTTTAATGCATGCATGGGCCATAATTCAGCACCAGGCTAATGCAGTCAGAGTTCACTAACCTTGAGATGTCATGGTATTGATTTTAAGTGCTGGTGTTCAAATACATGTAAAGATTCATGTGCTCATGCATCAAACACCAAACACACACACACACACACACACACACACACACACAGAGTCTTCCTCACAGCACCTGCTTGCACAGGCCGAGAGCTCTATGAAACCACCCATCAGGCCATTATGCACACGGCAGGGTAAAGCGATACAGCGTACAGAACATGCATTGATCCGCCCGGCCTCATTCAGTCTGATGAAGACCTGGGCCCCAGTGATAACGTTTCAGAGCCAGGCGAGCCGCCGCTACAACACAGCACCGACTTGAATGGTTATTAAGGAGCCAACTCACGACGGTTGGTAGGAAACACGGCAGATCGCGGTCTGATCGAGCCGAACGTCTTGAGGGATTTTATCAAGAGCTTCGTTAGGTCCTCAAAGAAATGTTTCTATATAGTCAATCCATTGTTTCCCTGGTAGATGATTGCAGGCTTGGCTGTATTGTGAAGTGCATGAAAAAGGTGGACAAAATCTCAGCATCTCTCTCTGTGTCTCCCACTTAGCAACACGACTCTTGATTCAAGGGGTACGCGAGCGTGAGATTGGAAATGGTATGGATACCCGAGCGAGAGTATCTGAAGGCACGGCCTGACTAAATCTGGAAGATGTTTGCCTTTTATCAAAGTTGACTTTTCACTAATGCCACGGGGAGGCGGCTACATCAAAATGCCTCTATTCTTCGGGGAAATGTGCACTGAACTCGTCTGGCATCGCACCATAGGAAGTGATGCTGCCCTTTGAAGGAGCCACATTTATATAGTTTTTTTTTTTTTTTATAAAACCACGGCTAAGAAGATGTAAATAGCCAAGCAGGACATAGCTGCTGTCAAACTGCCCTTGGATGAAGAATATCTGTCTGGCAGACAGTGGCCCCTGGGTGAACCTGGCATTTGATGCAATTTGTCTGGTCCCAGGGCTGAATACACAATAAAGGCGGACTGTGTCTTGGTCAGCGCTCCATCTGAGTGTCAGACTTTTATTGTGTCTGTTTTCTAAATCAAATACTGGTTCTAAAGGCTTCTCAAAAAGAATTAAGATCCTCAAGTACATTAGTGAAACAGGTTTTTAAAAGCAGTTTTTTTATTTTATGTACAGTCTGTGGAGCAAGCACCAAACTGGAAAAATGCCATCAGGGGTTTTTTCCAGATCAGGCAGTAGGGGAGGAGTTTTTTTTTTATCTTCAAAGCCCAGGAACTTACTCCACCTGCAGGGTAGGTTGAACTTTAGAGAGCTGTACCAACATATGTACCATCATGCAAAAAGAGGAAACAGACTGCAGAGGTTTCATGTGGAAGATGGTTTACATGATAAACCCGGTATTTTACCACATACATTAATCCCTGTGCCTGCTGTGCAGAGAAAGGACAGCACACTTCACCGATAGAGCAAAACCGAGCTGCAAGTGAAAATGGAACTTTCCATCCTCGTATGAATGATCTAATAAGGTTTTTTTTCCCTTTACAGTTTTTCTGAGCTTCAGTGACATTATTCCCCGGTGATCAAAGGTGCTTTGTCAGCAGAGCAGACAGCTGACACCAGGTCAGTGTGAATCAGAGTATGAAGGCAGCAATAATACATAACACATGTCTCAGTAGACATCGCTCCCCCTCCAAAGTTCCTGCACACCAATTAGATTAAAGCTGTATATTACTTGTGGAAGGAGAACAGGGAGGAAATCAATAGCAAGTCTCCAAGCAAGAACCCTGAAACAACAGCCCGAGAACTGTGTCACAGGGGCCCAGTAAAGTGGCTTCCAGTGTCCACACAGGCTGTCCTGTCTCAGCCAGCAGAGTTTGGGTTTGTTTTGGAGGAGGCAATTACAGCTGTTCTGTGAGGGGATGTGATCGTTTATGAGACCCTTCTGTTTTTAAGAAGATGGCAGGGCGATATTTGGAGGCAGGATTCAGTTTGTTTCCAGCCACACGCTCTTTTCCAAAATGTTGACATAATCCGCAACACAGCCGGTTAGGTTAGCTTGGCGTAAATACTGAAAACAAGAGGACAGCTCGCCTGGCTCTGTCAGGAGGCAGAGAGGACAGAGCCCCATTTCCAATATTTATGCTAATTTATTCTGTGGTTGCTGGATGTAACTTCATATTTAACGCACTGATACATGAGTAGTATTGGATCTTCCAATCGAACGCTCAGCAAGAGAGCGAAAAAGCATATTTCCCAAAATATCGAGCTATAGGGAAAAAAAAAGTAAGCGATGCTGAACACAGATGTGATTTGGCATAAAAAGGGAAACTGGAGAGCAATGGAGAGCATTAGGCTAGATAATAGCTTGTGAATGCAGCAGCGTCATAATTTAAACGGTAATTTGTGTGGATGCATGGGTTCATTCAATGTAAGCAATGTAAATATCTGATTAATAAAGACCTACAATGTTATCCAGGATTAATAGCACTAACCCCATGCCATTATTCACCCTTCCTTTGCAGGCTCTGGAGCATGCGACACATAATCAACTACAAGGTCAATGGAGAGCTTGGGTCAGGACACGGCACATGCATAATAGGACTTTTATACACAGAGATTAATCAGAAATGAAGATGTGGTGACACTGCTTTATGAATGCGTCTGCACTCGAGGAGCAGCAGCACCGAAGCACATCTGCAGTCCTCAAAAGGTCGACGAAGGCAGCTGAAGGAATCTTTCACCGCTGCTCATAAATTATCCCGATGAGCGCAGTGATGGTCCGAGCCAAAGGATCGGCTCCAGGAACCTTATCAAATCTATTATGCACAATGAAACAGGTAGGAAGGGCATCATTAAAAACAGAGCTGGCCAAGTCATGCTGCAGAAAAAAAATTACATATAGTATGATTAGATCTTGTGATAAAACAAAAATAAGAGAGAGAGACAGATGAGAATCAACTGCAAAAGCTGGGCTGTGATGCTTCACAGAACGGGGCAGAATTAGATTCAATCAGATGGAAAGAGGAGGATAAAAAAAGACAAGTGCACAATCAGTGAATTGGCCACAAACTACATTTTTGTCATAGATGAGTTACATCTGACACGGAGACGATAAACAGCTCGTGCGAGTGGCGATGCTGAGGACAGAGCAGCACACTTGCTCGATGGACTGCACAACAGTCACTTTGTCTGTATAATGTATAATAAATAAGTCGGTCAATTAGCATGATAAGGGTAAGAACAGGAAACGGCCGGGTCAGGAGCAGACATGGAAGCTGATAACAGGAGGATGTTGTGGAGACAGTGGCGGTAAAGTGCAGGAGGGGATTGACCGATGCTGATGAAAGTTGGCCTGAGAGCGAGAAGACAGAACGCACCTTAGATCAGAGGCACAAAATGGTTAAATTATCAATAAATTTCATTTAATAGGAGGAAATCAAATATTTCCCTCCCCATCTCCCAAAACTCATTACAAGTTAGGCCTTGTGCTGTTCCTTACTTGAAAGTGAAGAATCTCAATTGTACAAGTGAAGAGGCGTTTTAGCGCTCAACTGGGTGAAATAAACTCCCTTGCTTTCATGACTGAATCCTCTTTTATTGGATTTTGCCTAAAGAACAAAAACAAACTGGAGCTGAAGAATGGGAGGCTGAGCCTTGTACTCTCACTCAGGGTACCAGCTGCAACGGCGCCTAAATGACAGATTGAGGGTTGCGCATGTGACAAAAGGGAGGACACCGCAGGGAGAGAGGTGGTGATGTCAGGGCGTATTTTCAGCATGCTTTGCAGAACATGCCTCGGATAAACAGACGAGCATGTTTATGCAGAACGATTCGGTCGTGCGACTCCACTAACGCAGACATCGGGTCATTCCTGCCCGCAACTGCAACAATCAACAACTTCACTGAGTCTGTGAACCACACTGATCCTTTCTAATGAATTCATTTCAGCTCTGGATACAGTACATCCACTGTTCATGCTTGCTTATGTAGACATACTCCTACCTCTGCACACATGTGCCATTGTATATAGATTTGAGTTCTTCTATATAGACATATATTTGCAGTAAATATCAATGGCAAAAATAAAGCTCTCTGATATGGTAAGCTTCCTTTTATGAAAAGATGCCCTGCTCTCTGTCTGTGTCTGGGATTTTGGTAGATTTCCACGGCAGGGCCACTGTACTGTGTCGACTCAGAGCAAACCGTCACTGCAGCTGTGCTGATGTTTCTTTATTCCTCGGACTGGGATGCAACCTCCAGGCATCAGACTTCTTTTCAGCATCGTGTGCTGTAAAATCAGCTACTTTCTATGCAATGAATCAACAGCGCACAAGGACACGAGTCTGGTGTTGAGACAAAAAGCTAGTCAGCCGTCCCACATGACAAGGAAATAGATCAAAGCTGCAGAGAAGAACGCTGCACGGTTCGGTGTGATGAAACTTTAAGGATCGGGGTCTAGCAGCATATCAGCGTACCCTGACCTGATTATCTTGAATGCACTTGCATCGATCGCAAAGCTCCAAACTCCAGCGTTGTTGAAAATTTAAATGCAGAAAGGAACAGTGAGAGTATTCCCAGCGGCGTGTCTGGAGTCTGAAATTTATTTCAGATCCACCAGAGCTGTAATGTGCTTCAATGGGATTACAAGTGATTTGCAGCCATGAAATATTTTACTGTGGCACAACTCAGACATTTGAGGCAGTGTTAAAACAAATGTTCACAATTCTCTTTTTGCCAGAAGTGAGACGAGGGTTTTGCGTTTCAGAAGCTACTTTTGACATTTAATATTTCCAGGACACATTAAGAACAAGTTTGAAGAATCGCAGATTGGATTTCACACAGACAGATTAGAAATCATCCCACACAGACGTGGCAGGGGCTCTGTTCTAAATGTTATCTGAATGGAAACTCTGAGGAAGTCTAAGAAATGTGAAGAGATTGAGATCGAGAAAGTTGGTGACAATAGACTCATGGAGTGAGAGATTTAAATGAAGAGAAATTGGCTGACATGCTTTCTTACTTTGATATCTTTTCAAGGAATTTATTGAGTATAAAAAGACAATATCTTTTTTTTTAGATGCATACAAAAAAGGAGACTACTTTGAAATATTAAGGGTTCAGAGTTGAAAGGAATTAATAACATATTTTGTGTAAGTTGTACATGGTAAAACACTGATGGATGTTATTTGTTGCTACGTAGTGAGTGGTGCTGGGGTCCTTTTGTTGGCAGCATGATTATTATGATTAGGAATAAGAAAATGAAGAATGTGTTCTTTGTGTTCTCAGTAAATTAGTTCATCACAAATCTCACAAAAGCCCTAATTTGGGTAAAACCTTTCACCAATGCTGTTGTTTCAGCGATCCCTAAACCACCACCCCTGCAAGTATGATGGTAAACGCACTTTATTTGTGCATCATCCAGACCCCTGGAAGTACAGCAGCCATATTCTGCAAGAAATGGTACTAAAATATCCATGAGATGGAGAGTCCAGGTCGAACCTGGCCTTTCAAGATCAGCCAGGATGGAACATCAATAATGTATTATCAGTCATCAACGTTGCATATTAGATGGTGGGTCGGAGACAGGCTACACTACTAAGGTGATTACTATCTGTAACTCTTCCCTGCTCTTTAACTGGACCTTGAATGGAAATATAATTTTTTTTTTTGTCTTGGCAGGGCAGGACACTGACGGGAAGGTTTGGGAGTTTTAAGAGTCCTCTGTTATCCATCACTTAGCTGAAATCTTTAAAAGGTTTCACTGCAGTGATTTGGTTTCTGAGAGAACTTCCTGTAAGAATTTGTTAACAAGCAGCGCAGTCAATATGACATGAGTCGTTAGTTTAAATGGCATATGACACCGCATGTCTCACTGGGACCAGAACATGTTGAATTTTAGCTTGTTTATTGTACACAATTTATGTGAAGCTGATTAAAGTCATAGAGAAGCTGTGCAGTCGGTCAAGTGATGTCAGTTCGACTTGATTTCCTTTCTCCTGTGAGGGGAAAGGTGCCGTACGTGGCTCTCAGAAAACACACATTTAAACAAAAATGCTTAACTATCTGGTGTCAGTTTGACAAGACAAAAAGAAGACAGACTGAGTAATGAAATGTTGCCCAAGTGAGGGTTTGATTAGTGATCAATAAGAGACGACATTAAAGATCCAGAGGCTTAAGGTGGTAGATTTACTGTTGAGGACGCAGCACGTCCCTCACATCGATTCATGAGGGCGACCGGCGACATTAAGACTCACACTCCTACGTGGGAGTTGCAAAGCTTTGAATTCAGACATGAAAGAGAAAAGTTGATGTGAGAAATATCGAAGAAGAATCTGTTTGATCTTGTGATTTATTCAGCCTGTTGGTGGATTATTTGTGGAAGTTTAAGTTTATATTGAGGTTTTGTTTCTGCACTGGATGATGCTGCCACACACCCAACACACCTAATTCTCCAGGAATCATATTTTCTTGTTACAAGTAACCCCCCCCCCCACTCCCACCCCCAACTTTAAATGTACTCACAAAAACATATGTTAGATAATCAGCCTGTGCACTTGAAAAACTTTTTGTGTATGTGGGTGCTTTCGTGCACGGCTCCGCTGCAGTTAAACCAGCAGTAACTGCACCCAGAGGACGGAATTAAGTGCCGTGGCTGGTGGCTGCTATTAACACCTTAAACGCCTACTGTTTTATAAAGGCACAATGGGCTACGGCAATGGATGACTCCTATTAAAACAGAACTCCTATAAACCCAGCCCCGTGTTTGAATGTTTACGACAGCGAGAGATTGAGGAGCTTCGAGGAGCTTGTTGCGCGTCGCCCTCTCAGATGCCCTTAACTGAAACCTCTTTGGCAAATAGTTTTATGGATGAACGCTTATCCATATTCCGGCGAGGTGAGTGATGCGATTTCACTGTTGATTGCCTCTGCTGATCGGTGTGATTGGTTTAGCGTTGGATAAATATGGGGGACTGCTGAATGGAATGATAAATACGGACCCCGCACCGTATCAGGGCAAACAATGCATGGATTATGACAGCAAGAACTGGTGGATAAGCCAAGGCTGATTTTAATAATCCTGATGAACTCTCAAACAACTTTTGCAGCGGTGCCCTGCAAGGTCAGCGCGTGACATTAATTGAAGCTAGTATCAAGATGGCTCGGTGTAAAGTCTGACCTCAGCCGACGGGTTATTCAGAGCATGTAATTTTGCAAGATTAACACGATACCTATCTCCTGCTTTTAATCTCCCCGTAATTTAAACCCCAAAATTGATCCTCGTGCCTAAATGGACTTTTTTTTTGTTTAAATCTGCACCATATCAGATGCATTACCTCAGTGAGACACTTCATCAGAACAGCCCAGAGTCAAAGTGACATTCTGGGCAGCATTGCATTTCTGGGCCTGCCCTGATTCCTCTTTCCCTTCTCAGCATTACACAGGGGCACTGGCAGGGCAACCCTTCTCCTGCAAGGCTGGCGGCCAGGCAGCCTCAGCGCATGATACATAAAGCATCAGATTGCATATGAGCACCAATCCAAACAACTTGTCAAGGAAAGATATTTACTCCCAGGGTTCCGACATTATTCACACACAACTATGCCCTTGGTGGATAGGAAGCCATCTTGTGCTGAAAGAGGAGTAGTCTCGTTCGCCTCATCTGTCCCGGAGCGAAGGAGAGACAGACAAAGGCGGTGAGAGGGAGTCGAGTGCAGTGAGAACAGAGTGGTGAAGTGGAGACAGGCTCGATACAGAGGCAGAGACGCACAGATGGAAAAAGTAAGCAAAATGTTTAAATAAACAGCGGATGAACACAAAAATTTTTGAGAAACTCGGGTCTTATTTTAGTACTTGTGGGTAAATTAAAGCAGGGTTTAAAGGTAAAATAAAATGAAATGTCACCTAAGATTGTACAAGAAATCTGTTAATCTGCATTTAATATGTACAGTGTGAATGTCTTTACATGTTTGTTTGGACCTGATTTCAGTGACTGACCCACGCTGCAGGAGAGAGGTTGACTGAGCAGTCTGACCTCCTGATAATGCAGAATGATTATGCGTAATCCCTTGACACTCAGAGCGGTCAGTTTGCTTTCAGACTGGACCCGGGTCATAGTTTAGCTTGGCTGATTGCGAGACTAAGATGTCTGCATGCGTCTGCTACGACAGCAGCTGGAGCGGTGAAGTGAATGTTTCCTCCCAGCTAACCATCCATCCTGCTGGTGTAAGTCCTCTCTGTCACTCAACGGCCGAGCCTCATTAGTCTAACCACACAAGAGCATCTTCACACACGCAACCAGGCATCTCAGCGATCTGTGTTGCGCGGCTCCATGCAGATGCCACTGGTTTTGCCACCCCCCACCCTCAGTTGCACCCACATACTGTAGTGCTGTGCAGTGTAATGCTCAAATGTGCAGTACGCTGTGAATGTGCCTGTGGGGAGACAAAAGCGAAGCCAACATATGCAGAGAGATGTGAGGTCACTGAGGTGTAGCCGCATACGCAACTTTACCCCGGGCTTCCGTACAAGAACCACAAGTCCAGTACAGGACGCCTTCAACTAATGCACAAATAATGAGGCCCATTAAAGGCGTCATAAACACGGCCTGGCATGTAAAAAAAAACAGCTTAGTGGTTTAAGGAGTCTTACTGTTTGTGGAATTTAAAAAAGGAAGACAGAGCATTTACGAGCCAATAGGCTTTTTGATGTAACGTTGCTCACATACTGTCGTCGAGCGACCGGGCGAAGAGCAAAAGCACGAGCTTCAGAAGCTGCCCAGAGAGCTGGAGTGCGCCAGTTCCTTTTGGCCAAAGACATACGCTCTAAATTTAGAGATGTGTCGCTGTATAGATTGGCCGTGACGCTGAAAATAATACAGCCCAGAGAGCCAAGAAAGACCTTCTGCTATGAGACTCATCTTGGGGACTGGTGGGCACAGGAAAGGAAGAGAAACAGCACGCAAGACAAAGCCTGTCGTAGTGGTACTTCCCTTTTTCTTCTCAGGAAGCCTGCTGTCAACACCAGCTGTAGATTGATTGTAATCTAAGCAAATATCAACTTCTTGAGGTGTTTTAATAGAAAAGCAGGTGCTGTGCTTTATTTGCATGCGTGCCAGCTGCGAAATCTGAGCAGAATCGGAGCATCTGCAGGAGTAGATGTCAAGATTTGGCGTGTGCGCCCGCCTGTCTCTATGTGTTTTTCCACATCTGCCCTAAGCCATGCAGCAAGCTCGGGGGAAACTCCCACCTCACCAGCTCTGCTGCTCCCCGCAGCCTTCGCTCTGTGTAGCAGACAATGTGAAGGAGAAGACGTGACTCATCCTGGGATGAAGGCTCTCCTCTCATCCCACCTCCCACTTCCTCTCTTCCCTTCCTTCTCTCTCTCCCTCCCTGTACACCAGCCTGGTTTTCTAGCCTTGACTGGCTGACTTGAGAGTCACAGTGGCACTGTTGCCCCCAGGCCAAAACAAGGCTTGATGAGCGAAGACACCCTTTTTTTTTTTTTTTTGCTTCTTCTTCCCTTTCCCAGCTGGGTTAACACCTCCCTGTGTGTGGTCATATCTCATGTGGTCACGTCTGCGTACCGCTGGGGACACGACTGGGTGTCTGCGGCGGAGGATTGTTTACAGAGTTAGATCATGCGAACAGACCTTAATCAGTGCTTTTTCTCTCGAGCCTGAAAACACACCGGAGATTTTACCTTTTGTTCGAAGCCTCAGACGCTCTCACGATATTATACATCAACCCCAATGTTTAAAGCAATTCGGGAGTTGTTTTGTGTTGAAATATTATAATTTACCTCTGTTGTTATGCATATTTTTCCTCAGCCTGCACCATCTACGAGACTTCATTTCAACTGAATGCTGTCAAACAAGCCCCAGGGCCACATGGATCGTATATTTTGTTTTTTTTGGGCTGCGCATTCAAAGTCAGATTCGTATGAAGACCACAGAGTGAGTCCACAGCCATGTTAGTGGCTCTGTGATGCTGCGGTGTTAACTAATGCTGGTGTTGCCATGCTCATTAGTACCAAAGAGAAAGTGCAGCTGAATCTGATGAGAGTGTCACGACTTTTGCAAGGATTTCGTTTCATTGGATAGTTTGGTCTGATGGTGACACTATGATGAAAAAGTTAAGGGGTCACCAAAATTAATATAAATTCATCCTGAGGGGGAAACGACGTGGACCAAATTTCCATCGATTAATTGTGGGGACATCTGACACAAACTCTCATTATTTCACTAGAGGAAAAGTCACCAAAGACACCAAAGTCAGCGGGATACATTATCTGGGATTTGTGAGCATCTGTCCAAATTTTTATAGCAATCAGTCAAATAGATGACAGTGTATTTCAGAGGATAAGTGAAAACTTCAACCTGCTGGATTCACCACAGGAAAAGTCAAGGATGTCCAAAGTCATGAGACTTCATTATCTGGGTTTCAATTTTAATATCAATCCATCTGAGAGTTGTTGGGACATTTCACTGTGGACAACAGCACGGGTCGACTGACGGTGCCGTCAATACAGCCATGCCAGAAGCATGGAACAGAAACAGTATTAACACAGATCAATTAAATTGGCATTTTAATTGCAAGACATAAAAGACACAGAATGTCCTCATGAAGGCCTCTCTGGACTAGTTCTTGCTCAGGAGACTTAATTTCCAGAATAAGACCAACAAACAGCCCTGTTTCTGCCTCTGGGACTTTATCCCTGTGCAATTACTCTGTGATTACAAAATATTACTGTTGCAGATCTAACGGGACAGTCTCCAAAACTGGAACTGACATTTCTGATTGCTTGCCAATTTTCTTTTAACTCAGATTTAACCAATATATATTATTACATGACTCCTGGGAAGAACAGCTTCTACCTCAGTGAAGCTAATGAGGAGCCTTGAAAATTAAAAAAACAATCTGAAAACCATCTCACCTCTATCTGTATTCGACCAGATATCTTCATTAAGTCACATGACCAGGAACGTAGCATGAGCTTGCCCAACAGCAGCATTTTGTCTTGATGTGTTATCTTTCACCCAAACAGCAGCTAAAATTAGCATTCAAGTTTGTATTTTACTCTGACTTCTCCTGAAGAATTTTCCAGTCCTATTTTTATCATAATAATTTGAAGAGGTGAATCTGGGGGCCCCATTCAGTGGTTTAGTAAGGAGAGAAACACTGTTACTATGTCTCACTGAGGTCGGGGCAGAACTAAGCAAGAGACAAGACAAAACAAAACAAGGCAGAAGAATTGAAAATCAGCTTCGACAGGTCCCGACGGGACAGAGAGAGAGCGGGAGCTCAGAAATCACGCTTAGCGAGCTTGTAATCTGCTGGTAAGACGGGGAAATCATCTCAACACGTGTCCCGTACATCAAATACATCTCCTGTTTCCCAGCAATAATTAAATACATGAGGTCACAGAGGTGCTAAACCTGTCACATCAGCAACGCCTGTGGTGTCACGTTGTATCATCACAAACCCTGGAGGAGCCCGAAAGGAAAAGTCATTACACGTCAACGGACTATGTAATGTCGGGCAAGGTAATTGGTCTTTAAGGACAGAGGATTGACAATTTAATTGTTTAATGGCCGGTCAATGAGGCCTCTACCATGTTCGTACTTCACAGAGACAATTCAGTCTATTATGCCATGACACGAGTGGTGAGATTGTTATCACGCCGGAGCTGCTGGTCACATAAAGCATTCACCATCTCTGTGCGGCGCCGTTAAGGGCCTCCTGCAGCACGCCACTCCTCGCCACTAATTCTCCCCTTTAAGAGCCTCCAGCACATCGCTGCTCTTTGTGCACAAATCCCCTTTAATTATGGGATTTATACACCAGCAGAGTGCGAACATGAATAAATAACTATAGAGCAGCGGAGGCAAACACAGCAAGTTAATGCTTCCATGAAGTGCGAGAGTCTGCAAGGTCACCGCAGATAAGGATGCACGGTTTATAGCATGCATCTCAAGTAGAGCAAAATATTTGCTCCGAAGAGGCAGTTAAGTGTGCAGAGTATCCTTCCCTGGGAAAAGAGATACAGCGGCAAAATTGTTATTGTGCTAAAAAAAAAAGGAGGATACATATACTGTATATGATGTACCCAAGGTTGAGTCATTTTTCAGAGCAGCGAGTGTGAAGCTCGAGCAGAGCACACGCTGACTGTAATAAATTTGTCACATAGTTATGTTTAATAACAGTAGCTTGAGTTAATCAGACAATGAAGGACGCCGTCTATACTGTAATGTCTCTAAGCCACATAACTTGTTTGTCTGTACATTGTTGCCACTGGGAAAGACTATTTAAGATTCAAGCAGCGTGTTAGGCAGAGAATAGGAAAAGCCTTTTTGTGTCCATGAATACCCAGGCAATCAAGCCATCAATTATTCAAGCCGCATGCAGAGAGAAACCATGGCAAGCTGTCCATCGGGCGCTCCGTCCCGAGACTCCTAATGTTGTTCAGACAGCAGTGGAACAATACAAATGAAACAGAGCCATTAGAAACAAGGAGACACGGGAAGAGTGCTGCAAAACCAGAGATAAGGCCGTCCCAAACATGTTAATGAGTTAATCAATTGCGACTTGGTTTAATCACAGCATGTAAACGTGGCACTGAATGGGCATATAAGTGTTGTGGAAATGAACGTTATATTGACCTCAGGGTGATTTTATATCCTGTAAATCCAGGTCAAGACAGCAAAATCAATACAGTATCAATGTACACTACAAGCTAACATTGTTGTGTGTTATTGAAGTCTGGATATAAATGCTGGATGTGGTCCGGGAAGATGTCAGGTTACCTGAAGACCATGGAGCTTTTTATGCGTTTTCTTGAGGTTAAATTAAATGTAATGGGTGCGGGTGACACACTTGTTTATGGTCTGCTCATGTTGGCCAAGGTCCAGTCAGACAGTGGTGCAGATACCAAACTAAACTATGGGAGCCAGGCCAAAGAGGACAAAGGGGTGAAGGGAGTATGTGAGTAACCCAACCAGAAAAACTGAAGTAGACACAGAACACAAAAGAAACGGTGGTCAGAGAGCTCCTCCTCCTCCAGCTGCCCTTAAATAGGCTAAAGTGGGTGGAGCCATCCAATCAGCACAGACCAGCAGCACCTGAGCTGAAGGAGAAGAACGTGGGGGGTTGGGGGAGGCAAACAATGAACGCACAAACAGACCAGCTTTGTTAAGTACATGGTCTAATGGGATCCAGTACAAAACCCCTGTCAGCTCTGCCTTTACAGTGAGAAGTGTTTCTAATATTTTATCCACTGCATTCATGAGAGGGACAGAATATTGGGAATACCTGTCAGTATAATGCACTCCGCCCACTATGACCTCAATAATAAACATCAAGTAGAATTATGAGCTTTCTGACAGAGTAAAAAAACAACTAAACTTCACTGAAGTTGAATTCATGACAGAGATGTGTTGGATTGTAGCTGTAGTGGCTTGGGAGCGTATAGAATGTAATATAAATTGTTAATCCAGATCAATATTCTGTATTATCTGCATTATTTCAGCCTGTGTGCCTCAGTTGTTAATGCTGCTTCACTCTGAATATGCTCCACACTCCAAACGTGGTTAGAGCTCCTTTCCCTGCAGCTGAGGAGTTTGGAGACTTTTATTTTTTCCCTCAGTCGGTTCATTAAGATGAATTTTCCGCTGATCCGTACGTCTGCTTTTCTTTTCTCTGCCTCTCTCTCTCTGTTTCTGGGTGTTCGCGTTCATCAGCAGCAGTCTGGTGCTGAGGCGCAGTGCAGAAGTACGCCGAGCGAGAGCGGAAACCAGCGATCAATCCCCACAGGAGATAATGGGAATCACAAACAGAAGGTGAATGCATGCACGCAGAAGGGAGGCAGAAACAAAAAGTGGGGTAGGTGACAGACAGGCGCAAACAACAACTGAAAGGTGTGTAAAAAAAAACAAACACACACACACGTGCACGCGTCCTTTTACATCCATCTCTGTGGGAAACCGTCAGTGACATGATGCATTTCCCAGCTGTTTAAATTTAACACAAACGAACGCCTCATCCAAAGTCTTCACCCCAAATCAGCCTTCAGACTTGGGGGGGTCCAGCAGTTTGGTCCCCATGAAACAGCCAGACTCCATAATCCTGGTGGACTCCTGGTTTTCGGACTACGTGAGCGCAGTAAAACGAGCCCCCACACACACGCACAATCTTTGTTTGTGATCTTTCTGCTTGTACGCTGCATCGTGTAGCATTTGAACACAGAGATCCCACCATGCATTCTGTTTTGTTCGACTCTGAGCACTAGTTTTCTAAGAAACGGTAACTGATAAATCTTTCATCGCCTCTGCATTTGCCACACTGCGTAACCTTTCCAACCTGAGGTCCGGTCGGAGCCGCTCGCCGAGGGCGACCGCTCAGCACGCTGCCCTGACTGCTGCACACACTGTGCTGCTGGACGGCTCTTAACCTCCTCCACCCAAACCCAGATGAAACACTAAAATCTCCAAATTCACTGGTCCAGCATTCTCAAATATCATATCTGGTGCTGAGTATCTTGGTATCATCTTTGATCGGTACATGACAGTCTTCATCTCTACCTCTGCTAAGATCACATGTATCCACTGATCCCAAGTTATTAATACACACTTTAATTTTGATTATTGTATAATGATCAAATTGCAGCTGCTGGGCTTCTCACGAGGACTCAGTTCAGTATTACCCTTGTTCTCGCATCCCGCTGCTGCTTTCTTGTAAAATGTACAGTAAAATACAACATTCTGTTGATTGCATATAAGGCGCTGCATGACCTTGCCTCGAGTTACATTTCTGATCTCCTCCTCCTGCTCCATCCACATATCTCAGCCTTTTATTCATCCCCCGCTCTGAAGGCACAACACAAGGTGATTGCGCCTTTTTTGTATTTTAGCCCTCAACCTCCTGGAATCATCACAGGAACTGACTGTGTTTTTGAAATTAAATCTTTACTTGTGCACTTACTGTATGCAGTATGTTCAGGACAATTATTAATTTAACGCGGCTGTGTCTGTCCCACTTTTTGGTGCTGCCTCGACAGATCCCTGAGGATCCACATTCAGGTTCTGCTCCTGTGATGTTAGGCTGAAAACATGCATCCATGCCTTTGGGTTCATTTTCCTTTGACCGACTGTAACGTAACTGTTATTCAGTGTCAGCGTGTTCCTTTACACTGTAAAGGAGCCAAACTACAAAAAAGCCTTAGCATGGGTGGTGTTTCCTGTACGAACTTGCTTATTAAACTGTATGTGGCAATTGTAGTGAATAAAAAGTGTTGCCATTTTGAGTCATCATCCCTCATATACCCATGACATGTGGGCAGTGCGCTCTGGTAAGTAAAAAGTGCCCAAGTAATTTTCTTTTTGAGATTTATCTCAGCTGCTGTGACGCACTGAGCTGGCACTCTAACCTGATATCTCCAGTCAGCCCAAAATACATCCAGCATAGAAATAAACACACGGCTTTGTGTGTCGAATGAAGAGAGTTTTGCAGTTTGCGTCACTGGCCTGAAGTCACCTTCCCCTGCTCCTTCCCCATGCTTTCTACTGTATGACTGATCATGACTATTGGAGACTAATGCAGAGAAATAGTGTATCTTTAAATCCAGTAATATCAATTTGTTGTGTGTATGTTTATAGGTTTGCACTATCAAATGTCTTTCATATTCTAAGCTTGGCACCAGTCAATATTCGTCCATATTGCTGCTGCACTTGTATTTTTTTTTATATTCACACTGTAATAAGTAGTCCCAAGTGTAAGGACTCGTCTAATATCCCCCTCTGTTTCACAGCAATGTGCCGTGATGAACTTTTCCCAGGTGCAATAATCTGTCTTCATTAAATCTGCAGTGCTGGTGCGGATGGGTGCGCCGCCGCTGCCGCCACGTATACAGCTCAGGCTTTTGACGTCACCGCGCCACTTCACTCTGATGAACAAGATGGGAGAATGAAAAAAGCAACAGCGGTTTCAAAATCTAATTTTTCTTTTTTTTTTTTTTTACTGCCAGACTCTCCAAATACCAGACAAATATCACTGAACCAATTAAAGTGCACATCTGTTTCATTAGGGAGGCCTCATATTCATCTGTCTTATCTGTCAATCTCATCTCTCAGCACCTCCATGCCACCTCATCAGATGTCTTCATGCATGTGTGACTGTGGAGATTAATTGAGCCAATTTTATTTCATTATGGTGGATGAGAAAAAAAACCCTCCCAGCTCTGGATTTCTAAACTGTTATTCATTTTTATTACAGCCTAAAGTCACATTTGCTGCACAAATTCATATTTGATTATGAATGGGCGAACTATGAAATAAAATTGGGGCAAGGATAACTGAGTATACAGTGATCTGAATCCATTACAATGAGTAAAAGAAAGATTGAATGTTTTTGTTCAGTGTCATGCTGCTTTAATGAAGTCTGAAAAGCAATACCGCTTTACAAATTAAATTTTAGGCGAAACAAGATGACTCAGCGGTATCGGCTCAGCTATAGCATCACTGCGGAGGCCGACGCTGAGCGGATGTGGATTAAGAGTGCGTTCACACGTGTTTTGTTTCTCACGCGTCGGATGGGAACGCCCAGGGCGTTTTCTGAACGTGAACCCTCCAGGACCGTCACACACACAGAGCTCACTTTAGACATCTTTCAACAATTGTTTTAAATTGGATTTTGTCGGTCCAGGAGTTTACACGAATCACAGGTAAAGAAACTATTACCCTGGGATTGTTTTCTTGTCTTTTTTAAGCCGACTGACAGTGATGTAAGGAAATTGTCTGGGGTCGGCTCTGTCAGCTGTCATTCTCAGGAAGACGTGGAGTTTCTTTCCTGAGCAGACTGGCTGCAGGTGTTTATTCCATCCGACTATCAAATAAGTCCCGCTAAAAAACAAAAAGCACATTCTGACTCCAAGCAGTTGCTTGTGACATTAATTGCTTGACCCCAAAGAGCAGCGAACAGCTGCATGATACATTTTAGTTGTATTTAGGAAACATCGCTCACTTTCCATATACACAGACTTTTGCAGCTGAACAGGGAGATGGTACCACAGATACCTCTTGTCTGCTGTCCTCCCATTGGTGGGTGCAATATCTTAAGCATACCAGAGATGTCAGGTTGGCGTGCCAGCTCAATGCATCAAATAATTTATACTGTGCTCATACTCCTTGCTGCACCGTCGAAACACTGAAAGTCTCCTCGCTCCGACAAAGGTCACAGAAGTGAAACAAAAATTGAGGTTTGTGTAAAAGAACTAAAAGGTTTCTTTTTGTCGCTTCAGGCTATTTTCATTTTCACTGTCGTACCTTTAAAAAATCTTGCACAGGTTTTGGGGATACAATTATTTTTTTTATCTCGCTTTATTCGATTTCAGTTGATTTAATTTTCATTTTTACAGTTAGTTTCATAATAGCATAATAACGAGCCATCATTTCCCTCTGTTATTGTTTTATGAGTTTAATCTGCATTAAAAAGCACGTTTTTATGTAATATAACATTTAAAACTTTCAGAACTGTTGCTAGTTCTTCATAGTTCATCTCTGTAATTAAAATGAAGCAACTGTAACTGGAGTAAACTGGATCAGCTGACTTTCATCTGACAGTTTTCACTTTTCCTGCTGAAATTCCGAAAACATGGAGGGTGAGAATTTAAACTGAACTGGAGGGGAAGTCGGCATGTCTGATGGAGATGCCACGTGTGGCTGCCCAGCTGCAGCCTGGGTGCGGTTCAGTACCAGCGCAGATTGTCTTTTGTCATTTTGTTTTCAAACTGCACTTGAAGCTGCAGACATGTAACAGGAGAAAAAAGAAACGGCACCGAGTGCAGTAAAAAAGAAGCAGATTATAACATTTGGCCTATGTCATGTGCTTCTGTTTCTCTAAACTCCTGTCATTATCAAACAGCTGCTCATTCAGGTTCAAGATTCACTGCAGTAATATTTGAGCTGACTGTCAGCAGCCTTTCAAGAGAGCAATATTGTTCTTTTGCGCCATTTAACTCCAGCTCCCAGTCAAACTCAAGCAGCCGCATAATAATCTCAACTCAGGTCTGGAGTGTCTCCGACTTCTGCGGCCAGCATCACTTAATCAAGTAAGTGAAGGCAAATTAAAGAGAAATGACAACATCCCGGTAGCCAGGGTCAAGTCATTTTCTGAGGTGTCTATAGCGTATTGATCTGTGTTTGCAAGGGCGCCCGTGCATCCACTTATACAGCCTTGTTGCTCTTAAAGCATCATTCTTGTCATCATTAGAGCTTCTTTAGATTAAACCAGATGAAAGGTATTTCACTGAAATGGAGAACCGCCGTCCTACACGGGAATCAAAGGCCAAGGACTCGGGACCTCGACGCTCCGTGGCCTCTCGATGGGGCATGTATTCATCTGCAATGTTAATGCACCATGTATCTCAATTACACCGTGTATTCATATGGTGCAGCTTTGATGTTGAACATAAGGACCGAGGGCTGAAAAACCCCAAAACTTTCACTTTACACAAATTATACCACCAGCTGCTGCTTCTGCAAGTGAAGATGATGAAACTCCATGTTTTGAACTGGAAAATATTAAAAACTGGAAAATGCGAAAGCAATATTTTTGGAAATTAGGATAAAATTAAATATGAGGGCTATTTTTACTGCAGGCTGATTCGCTGAATAACACAGAAATTATCCACCATTCTCACTGATTAAAACAAGGTAAGCTTCTTTAAGTCTTACACATTTTTTTTAGTATTACAACTAATCCGCTCGTCACTTTGTCCATAATAAGACAAAATTCAAACACATTAACCAGCATGCACACACTACTAATCTGTGTGGACAAGCTCTGTGGCTTAGACTTGGTGACATAAAGTGCAGAACACTTGTGGATAAATTTCTGGATCACTCAATCAACCTGTAAATGTTCTGTTCTGAACACGGCAAAAACAGCCTATGGCACAAATGACTGTGAGTATCTTAAGTGCTTTTTTCTCAAAATGTCATAAAATGTCATTACTTCAAGAGTGTTCCTGTAGTATTTTAAAGTGCAAAACCACTGCAGCTGTCAGATATGATGGATAGAGGACGTACAACTCTAAAATATCCGGTTCTCGGTGAACGGCACATAAACATAGTAAAAATGGAAAATGCTATTTATAGCAACTTTCTCTCCTTTCTTTGTTGCCGAGAATGGGAACATAAAAAATGACATTTGAATGTCACAACCTGTGTTTGAATTTCAAACGTGACAGGTTTAGCAGTAAAGAATTACATGAAGCATTTCTCAGAAGTCTTTTTTTTTTTAACTGGTGTGATACCTCCATTGACCTGAGCTCCTGTTTCAAACCCGTCCAGTTTAATGCTACCATTTGACTGTTGCTAACATCGAGCCGAGCTCGCGTCAGGGGGCGGCCCTGCTCTGAGAAAGCCATTATGGTTCAGCCCAGCGGTATCTGTTTCTCCACGCTGGGACCAGTGCTGGTGTCTACTCCCATCTTATCATCGACATCTCCTCGGGAAGGTAATCCAAGAGCTGTGAGTTCAACAGCGTCTCGTCGGGGTCTTATTTCGGCTGATGAATCACAGAAAAACTTAAGTGGTCTTGTGAGCGAAACTTCCTGGACTCCAAATTTAGCTCATGTTTGACTGGAAGACAAAGAGAGAGACAAGTCTGTCAGTTTCTGTTTTTGACAGATCATTAAAGATCTTGGCATCACCTGTCTCATCACCGCACATAGGCACAGCATGCAACAACACGCATACGAAAAAAAGACACACACTTGAAACTAACATTTTCCATTTCTCTCAGGAGTTCTGACGTTTTTTTTCTTATTACTGAGCTGACCTATGGAGGCGGGGGTCACCAAGCACTTAGGAGCAGCGTAATACAGGGACGGGCTTCCCTTCACTCCCAAAACTGTCTCAGTCCTTCCTGCCTTGGATTGCAGGTCCTGCTCCATGCCGACGTGATGACATCACATCATTTCTGCAGATCTGTGAGCTGCACCCTCACGCTGCCGATCTCCTGCTCTACCAAAGCTCTTCGACTGGATTCTGAACTGGTGACCGGGTGAGGTCACTGCAGTTCGCTGAACTCACTGAATCGTGAAACCAGTTTGATGTGACGGAGCATTATCGTGCTGGGAGCAGAAGATGGTAAACCGTGGCCATAAAGGGAAGCGCATGGTCGGCAGTGACACTCAGATAGGCTGTAGTGTTCAAACCAGGATCAGCTGGTATTTAGGAGGCCAAAGAAGAAAACTTTCCCCACACCATTACACCGCTAATGTCAGCCCCGACCATCTGCTGCCTCAGCACAAGTCCACGTTCATGGGACCGGGCCACATGTCTCCCCTCTTCAGCTGTCCAGGTGATGGTGAGCCTGTGTCCACTGCAGCCTCAGCTCTTGGCTGACAGGAGTGAAACCTGACGTGGTCTTTTGCTCTTATCTGCCTCAAGGTTTGACATGTTTTTCATTCGCTCACCGCAGTTGTAAAAAGTGCTTGTCGGAGTTACCGTAGCCTCTCTGTCAGCTCCAACCAGTCCGTTCTCCTCTGACCTCCCTCATCAGCCCGGTGGTTCTGTCACAGGACTGCCACTCACAGTGAAGTAAGTAAAAACAGGAGAGACTGTTGTGAAAGCAATAAGCACTTTCACAAACACTCAAACGAGGCCGTCTGACACCAACAATCAGTTCCATTTCAGTTTGAAAGTGGCTCTGGTTTCATACGTCGGTAATTACACTGGGATAAGAAAGACACTGTGCAGACACGAGAAACAGGTCCCCAGATAGTTGAGGCCACAGCTGGTCCTCTCTCCGACCATCACTGCGCGTAAAAATTCTCAAGAAAAGCAGCAAATGGAGGATTTCTGCATTCTGTCTCTGTCTTAATGAGGCATCCAGGGTTTTGTACGAGCTTCATTAGACTGTTGCTTCTGACCGTCCAGAGAGAATTGCAGGAAAGTTTTCTGAGGTTGTGCATTGACAGTGCGTGATGTAAACAAGCATCTGATAAATCACCGGAGCGGCACGCGGTCTAAATTTAGCAGAACAGAAACCGGACGCGAATGCGAAAAGATCAGCGGACCGTCCGCACTCGGTGTTTATACTGCGGCGCCAATAAATCAAACTAACGCCGGGAAACAGAGCAAACATTTTCTTGCCGGAGCTAAGCGCTTAGCGGACAGTTATAAAGTGGGCAGTGTGTTTTTTAATCGCTTTGTGCCACACTCCTCCCTTCGGAGGCGGAGAACAAGCTTGTCGATCTGTTCCAGTGAACATCAGGGGAGAACACCTTGAAGCCCACAGCCGCTATCTGCCATGGTGCAGTGGTGGTACTGATTAAGTATCAGTCCAGCGCGCTCCTCTCATTTCCAAACTATCAGTTTCACCTTCTCCACTACATCACATTTGTGAAGCAGAAGGTAATGATCCACTTGGGTGACTGCCAAGTCATTTTCTTTCCTATGCTCTCTCACTCCCCCATTTCATTCATCTGTCTGCTTCTGTCTGTCTCTCTCTCTCTTCAGCCGCCTCCCTCCTCTTCCTCACTCCTCCACTTTCCGTGTTCATCTCTCAAGGCTGCCCGTGGAGATAAAACAGCCGTGCCCACTAGGCGAGAGCGTCGGCCCTGTGAACTGTCTCCGGCAGGAGGTCATCGGGGCTGGCGCTTGTTTTACAGACTTCTTTATGGCCGTGGCAGAGCATCCAAAAGAGGCAGGGAGGCGAGAGAGAGGTTGTGCATGCTGCGATTATTGGCTGGGCTCTTCACCCCGCTGTTTAACTTTGGATATCAATCAAATCCACAGGGAGAAGAGAAGTATTTGACCGAACCACTGGGCTGTAAACCTGATTATACTAGGATGCTGTCCTGACTACAGCTTCATTGTGTGATAGATTTATAAATAGGTTTAAATAGAATCACCTGGAGTGAATGGCTACTGCTGAACAATGGGTGTGCTTTAGTCCACTTACATCACTAGTCAGCGTCCACACAATGAAACCAGAGGGTGGAACTGAAGCAGTGGCATCGTCTCCTGTCTCCTGTCTCACAAAGGCTGAAACGCTCGTTGCTACAGCTACAAGATGCAAGACACAAAGGAGGAAGCTACATAACAGGCAATAATGTACGTTTTATTATTTGATCTGATAAAGCCACTCTATTTACAGGTTAACGTTTCAGCCTTTGAAAGGTCGTAGCTGCTGGTCCCATTAGGACCATCACTCCTCACATTTAGCCTGGACAACGGCCCTCATTTCTGATTACATCTCTGCTATATGTGGTGGATGACAATGTTATCACTGATTTCATTCTGTGCGCTGATCGTACATCAGAGTTTTCTCAGCAGTAATGACCTTCCACAACAGAAGCTCAAGGAATTCCTGACACACGGACTTCAAACGGGGGTCATGACTCCGGCACATCCTGCGTCGTCTCAACACACGCACCTCCCACCAGGCGAAACCCTGGGCGCAGCTCACGGAGGTACGTTGTGTGAATTTAAAAGATGATGTGATGAACTGATGTGCTGACGTGGGGGAAAACTGCACAGTTGCAGAAAACCAAATGTGCGCCCTGAGATCCACGTGTGCGAGAAGAGGCTCGCTCGCACTGGACGGCGAGGGCAGCGATCTCCCACAGCGCTCCTGACAGAGCGCACAAGTTAACTTGTGAGCCTGAAAAATCTATACTGTGTGTATAATGTGGGCACGGAGGAAGCCTGTCTGTGCACATCACAAAGGAAGGGCAAGTTCTCTCCACAGATAAAAGGAATTGAGGGGATTACATTTTCCAGCTAGGACAACATTCCTACCCAGTGCAATTACCCTTTTATAGGTTAGCCCTTGCATTTCAATCAAATACGACGAGATGATTTCATAACCAAGGTGAAAATGTGTTTTTAAAAGACAGGTGCATGGACTGAATATGTTTCACGTTGCTGCAGATAAGCTCACCACATCCCTCTAGCCTTGTCTTGTTTATCTTCTCTGTGCTGATAATCCTCTTAATATGGTAATATAGGAAACACCTTGCCGGTGTTTTGAAGTCATATGCCCTGTGCTCATGTTACCGAAGCTCACATTCATTTTCCTTTTACACAGAAATCGAAGAGAGATTCGGAATTGGATTTGGGATTTCCTCTGACGAGCCCTGGCCGGATGACATTTTGTTGGACAACGGCACCAAATTACAGCGGCACCACATTTCTCTTGGTTATCACATGACAGCTCATTGATGCCCTGGCTATTTCTCACTGTGCATCCTGGCAGCATCCGGGGCTCAAAACATAAAAGAACTGTGGAGGATCGTAAACAAGTTGGATAATGAGACTGAGATAATTATCTTGGAGCTACAGCACAGTATGTAACTGTGTCGTGCTCCTCTGTGCAATTACGCCATTTAAGACCCATTACCACCAAACGTCCCAACATTATGCCCGTAATTGTTTGTTTGATTGCATTCTGTATTAGTCAACGTGTATCTGTGACCCTTACTAATTACATATTCAAACAGAGGTGAATTCCATCATGGGTCAGATCGGAAAAGGAGATTTGCCAAAGAGCAATGTTGCGCCTTTCAATTCAGCTTGTACAATTGTTTTTAATGTAATTCCAGAGTGAGCATCCAGCCGCCTGGTTTTTGTTTCACGCGTTCCTACCTGCGCTGTCAAATAAACTATTTACAACAACTCTAACACGTTTCCATTTGTGTCCTTCTGGCCGGCAAAGTCCACCTGTTACCGAATTGGGCAGAATACTGATTTATTCACTTAGCAACAAAGAAGTATTGACGTGTCACGCTTGAGGTTGCTACAGTTTCCACCTGTGAAATGCAAATGCGACCGGGGCAGGGTCCGACACGGGCAGCATGCAAAATGAGTTCATGCTAAAAGGTACACGGAGGGGACACAGCGCGTTTGACCTGCCACGGCTGCATCCACAGCGTTTCTGTGCCGTTTCCTTCCCTCGACTCGCGGGCATGTGGGTCGTTCAGCAGCGAGTGGGAGGGGGGGATTCAAAGAGAAAGACTTAAAGTCGCCTATTGTGAACATGTGCGTGTTCGGCAGGATCGGGCAGGAGGCAGTGAATAATGACACACCTCCATCTTGTTTAAGGCTTTCACTTTTCAGCTAATATCTAAGGTTACTCGTATTTCTCTGCTGCATTATCTTTAGTGATGTTGTTAAAGTAAAACTGCTCAAAATGATAACAATATGTTTGTAGGAGATTAATAAATCACCTTTCTCCAGCTCAGGACATGTCAGCAGATAAAAATCTTTATGCAGCTGTTTAAAGGCAGAGTATAAATATCATTCATTGGTTTGAAAATGAACAAACCTCCCTGTGCTATAAAGCAAGATTTTTACCTGCAGAGGACGGGAGGGCGACTTTTCATAGATCACAGGTGTGTCAGCTCTCCTGGAGTGTGTTTGGAAGAAAATCGAGAAAAATCACAAACATAACAACTCTGAGAATCAAGCAAGATGGACGGTAAAATAAATACTAGAAAATTATGACGGTCCGATCCCAATTTAGTTGAAGTGTCACATAATCCCTACACAGTGGCCCTGAGAAAACACTTGTGTCCCTCTTTTGAAATTTTAGAAAACACAAAAACACAAAAATAATGATTTGCATGACAGAGCTTTAATACATTTTTGTCCCTGACCATTAATTAAACTGAAGGCTTTGTTTTGGCCAACGTGAGTCATCCCTCACGGGGGTTTCAAAAGAGAGACGGCATGTGTGGCGCTCTCATTTTTTAATTAATGAATCGATTTTACATAAATTGTCTGTACGCAGACGGAAATGATGAGATTGACCGTTTGCCAAGCTTAGTTACTGTGAAACTGTAAACGGGGCTAAAATATACACTTGACAGCTACATATAGTACGTGTATGTATATAAAAGATAAATGAGAGCTACCCTGTATACCCTGACACCTTTGCCTTATGCGTCAATATCCTGCTTTTCAAAAACAAAAGTCTTGACTGCAGCTTCACAACAGCAGTGAAGTGACTGTGACCTGATTGCTCGGATCTGAGTTCTCTGCACCGTTCTCTGCGCTCTGTAGATGATATCAGCCGGTGACACTGAACTGTGACTTCTGATTTTTTTTTTCGTTTTGCACTCAATACTGCTGGCTGCTCAAGACGACAACGAGAGATTACTGTCTAAAAACTGCTTAAACTTCACTGTCCTGAAATCCTGCAGCAAAATGTCAGTAAACTGAACAGTGCACGGCGCACTACTATTACCAAACATTGTGTGAGATGGCTTGACACCGAAGGACACTTCCTACACCTCCTTTAGGAAGGAAGGAAGTTGTGATGTTTGAGGCTGCAGCTGCTTTAAAGAAGTTTTGCATTTTAAATCGGATGTCTAAGTGCGTCTTCCCCGTGAAGAGATTTACTGCGCATTTCATCAAAAAAAGCAAACCTATATAGTGTCTCAGAGAGGAGGGAGGAGACTGCAGCCCCGGGCTTATTGCTCGGGGCTGATAAGATGTATGCATGTTTAAATAAAGTGCTGTCAACAGCACCAAAGGCCAACAAGACATCGGAAGACGTATCACGCGTCCTGGCCATCGTTTCTGTTTTGAGGTGCGCACAAAGATGAGTCATTGACGCACAGTAAGAACACTGACATATAAAGCATGTTCCACCATGACTGACATGTCCCAGACAAGGTCAGGAGCACGAGTGGAAAATTTAATGGGGACGCTCCTATCCTGTCACATCAAGGGGTGACCAGACTGCAGATAATAAACTGCAGATATGCAGAATCTTAAATTATAACTGGGATTCATGTGTGACTTCTCCCATTACTTAATGAAGCCTCGATGTGGGAGATATCTGAAGCTGATTACTGTATATTAATGTATGTAATTTGCAAGGATACACCCCCACACACTGTCTGAAGTGGTGTTGATTTTCTTCATCCCCTATATTCTGTTCACAGTTCAGACGCTCTGTGTTGCCATGCTGAGCATGTTTGCTCTGATATAGTGCTGCAGTCTGCAACTACAGACATCTGAGCAACAAGGAGAGCGCTTCTGGGCTTTAGACAAGGTTTCATGCAATTTTACACAATTCATACATTATTAATGCTTATGTACTTGAGAAACTTCTGGGTCCGATTTGTTAACGGTTACCGTTGAATTCTGTAAAGCTACTTTACAAAAACCTTTCCTTGGAGCTGGCTTAGATACATAAAAAATTCAGTTAGCTACCCTTGATCAGAGGCATAATATTGGCAGCGCTGGGCACAGTTGGAACCAGGGTTTGAAGCAGAAACTCGTCAAGTAAAGACCCGCCCCCCCCTTCACCTCAGCACCCTGCTAACCTGCCTCTTATCAACGCACAGGGTTTTATTCACTGCCGTTTTCATTGCAGCCATGCAGGAGCACCATTGTGGAGCGCAGCTGCGGGTCTCAGTCAAGGAAGCCAACGTTCTATTTCCTTCAAGGTGAAGGAGAGTGCTTCAATTTTGAAGAAGTTGTTGTTTGCCCTCTATCAGTGTGTTGTCCTTGAACCAAAACATCATCCCTGGAAAGCTGCTTACCTACACGGGTTATTGCCTTCCTCCTCATACCTTCCTGTATTTCATTAACCTTTATAACAAGATTCTGCTCTAACAAATACAGAAATCCTGTGTGGGTTCAGACTGAAAACAGGTTAGTGGGGGAAAAAAAATGCACGCCCTTCTTGGAAAGCTCCAAAAATCAGAGATGAACGTCAGACTTAAAAAGATCAAGACAGGCAATCTTCTATGATGCGTTAATTATTCTTATTATGAATATTTATGACTGCTAACACGTATTTGTGCTTTTACACCTTTTTGAAATTTCAACGCTGCGTGAACAACAAGAAAGCAAACAAACACAGACGCAGCAGCAGGTAGATTAATGGATAAGCAGACAGACAGTTTTTGGCCTATTATTAACCTCCTCCTTTTATACCAGGATGATTTCCTGAATGAGCATGTCTCTTCAATCACTGGATGACTCTCTGCAATGGACCTTTCTATCAGTGGGTTTCACTTGAAGGGGAACAAATTACTCGAGAAAACGTGAAGATAAAAGTCAACGAGCTTGAAGGACCACCTGAAGATAATGATTTGTGTCAAGGGGAACATATTGTTTCACTGCCGTCACGGAAATGACTTTACTCATCAGGTAGGCAGATAGAAAAACCAGAGTAATTTTTTTTTTACAGGAGCGCTCTCATCTGTAAAGAATCTCGTTAATACCACCGGATGCCATCAAAGCCATAGAACCAACTCTTCCAATCAAAATTCATCAGTAAATATTCATGACGGCGTGAGCAAACAGAAAGTGTTGATAACTCCAACGTGAAAACGACCTCTATCAATATGTAAATCATTTAAATGGAAGAATTTAGCCATGAAGAGGTTTCAGGAGTTGTGCCGTGTTCTGGCTCACGGGCCGCCTGATCCTTTTTGGCGAAGCCGAAAGGCCCCTCTGTTCCTCCTCTCTACAACAAGCCCTCAGCCAGAGTGGCCTGCATTATTTACATGTTTATGATTAGTTAAGTCTCACATGGAGCTGCCATCTGCTGGAAAGTGGCATGTAGAATTGGAGTGCCATTAGGCCTATTTATTTTTACTGAGGGGGAAGGAGAAAAATAAGTCTGCTATGTGTGTGGCCTCCGGTCCACACCCTCAGTGTAGTCCATGACCACGAGGACCCCCAAGTCATAAAATGTGGTATTTATGCCTCATTAAGTCCCCTACTGCTCAACATTAGTGTTTGAAAATTAACCCCAAAGTAGAATAAACTGCACAGATGGTGCTCGACAACTAGTGTCCCATCCAACAAACACCTTCACAACACCTAACAAAATGGATTCGCTTTCAAAGCAGAAACACTGGGCACGATGCTGTGTGCCATGTCTTAAAGCATCCAAGACTTTTATTTAGTTCCTCAGCTCCAATTTATGTAAACTGTACATTTCTTGTTGGTCACCAGTTGAATGAAGCCTAATATCATTTTACATTTAGTTTTTTTTGCCTTCCAGGAGAACCTCAGACAACACAGACAACTCAGTTCAATAAATCAGTTAGTAGACGGTTTGCTCGAGCCGTGTCATCCACCACATTGAACATCGAGTCTGCAGTTCTGTTATTATTATTACATTACAAAAGTCTGCACTGCATTCTCCTGCTGCTCCTGCACAGAGCAGAGAAAAGGAGTAATAAAAGACATCATTAACCAGGCATATTGGTCACGGTCAAAGCCAATCAAGCGCTCTGCCTCTGCGGATGTTTTGAATAATGTTAATTTGACCAACATTAACGGAGACAGTTCAGTGCCACGAGTTACATAACTTTAGTTTCAAGAGTGATGATAAACCTCGCTGCGTTTCCAATGGTTTTTAAAGTTCCAAAATACTTGCCAGTGGCATAGTTCTGACATCTGTAGAAAATCCTTTGCCCAGGTGCGTCATTAAAACTTAGTTTTCCTGTCAGCAATACACTTCTTCAATATAACGCACAATAGTAGCTCAAGGGAAGCCGACGATTTAAATTTTGTAAAATGTTCTGAGATTTATATGAGCCGGAGAGCGCTGCAGAAAAACAGAGATCTGCCGCCTCGGAGAATGCTGATACCCAGCGAGCATTTTTAAGCTGCTGGAGCGCAGCAGCCGGTTCGGCCCGGAAAGTGGCCCGCTGGCCGCCGAGTCGACAGCTCGGCTGATAGGAGCCGACAGGTACAATAGGCTGGTGGTGTTTGTGTCCAGTTGACCATCGGTGCCAGCTGAGAACAAATGATTTATATGCTTTCTTGACTGTTTTGTGGTATCCTGTTGCATGGATGAATGGTAACAAAGAACTTTTCACAAACTGAGTAAAACTTTTAAACGACCTGCTTGCACACAATGAGCTGGTTACAGCCCTTTTTCTGAGTTATGTGAAGCACCTTTTGCCAAATATTCTTTGATTAACAACTTCTTTATTCCTTGATACCTGCTCAGGAGTTTGTGCAGTGTACTTTATTGCAAAGTCTTACTGATTTTGAAGCTTCACTTATCAATATATTATTAATCATAAGAGTTCAAATGACACGTAACATGAAAGGGGCTGCTAATTGTAACGAAGCAGGCCCACTCAGACATATGGAGCGTTTTATAGTCTTTCAGCTCAGTGTTTTTGTTCATTCCCACTTTGTACCCAATGCCACACATGAGACAGGTAACTGGGCAAAGAGGCCTTGAGTCACTATGGGTCACTGCTGAGTTTAGGTCCAATGCCAACACTTTAGGGTGTGGACACAAACAGACCAACAGCCTGATTGTTCCCTGAGTCATTCCCTTTTAGTTACTGTTTGCAACAGGCTTGACTGAAGGCAGTTGTCACCAGATTACGAAGTCGGCGCAGCCCCTGCAAGTGAAACAGATCGACCGCTTTGTGCTTTCCATTGTAGGAGGTGGAGCTGCTCCTGTCACACACAGGTGCACTAACAGACTGATGCGATCAGCCTGCAGATGATACACTTCACTCACAGAGGTAGATAACCCCAATAATATATTTGTTCCTTCCTTGTGTTTTTGACAAGAGGGAGTAATACAGCCAAAATGAAAGCGCTGATAGAAACTCAAGAGTAGACAGATTGCACTTCCACACTATCTTGAAAAGGGAGGCGTTGTGTTGTCAAATGTTGTTCTTCACGCACAACAGATAAAAATGAAAACCTGCTTTCTTTTCTGAATCAAATCTAAAAAGTTTTCAAGCAATATCACATTTTACTGTAGGACTCTACAGCCCATATGCCAGCGTCTTTGAAATTTAATTTAGGCAAGAGGTATTTTTAATTTTAAAAGTTTCAGTCCCAAAGAAAAACTTCTGTTTGTAATATTCCCATTTATTTGTTTCTTACCCTTATTAACTTCTTGTATTGCATATTTTCTTTTTCTCAGTAACAAAAGTTAGTCCAAAATGAAGGAACAGTTGATGTAAATAGATGCTATGAAGATTTATGATTATCTATACATGAATAGGTTGAGTGGGAAAATCTGGTTATGAAATACATTTATTCCCAGACAACAAGCCAACTAACCAGTGAGCAGGAAGCAACTTTTCAATTACAGCATAACCAGTGAGTAACAGGCAGAAATTGATGGAGGTGCAACAATGTAAAAGTGTGAAACAGACAAAAAAGAAAGCAAAAACACCCTGTTTGTTACGCTCCATCACTCTCTGGTGATACTTTGTGGTGAGACAATCCATTAAAAGGCGTCCATCCACTCAACCTCGCACAACCAAAGCCTTGTGGGTGAAATGCAACGCAGCCTGACACACCGCTCCTTTGGGTGTCATCGGGGAGCTGTACACATTGATTAGTAATTGTCCTTCCTCCTTTCCTGAGAGGCTGTTTGTCCCACAGGGAGGCAGCCATTACACCGCGGCTGGCCACCGGGACCATTCGAGTGCAATCAGAGAAAACAGACTCAGGATAACCACTTAGATGCCAGTGCGCCGGCCTGGACCGGTGGCACGAGTGAAAAGTAAGAAAGAACTTGTGCACTGCAGTTTATTTTAAGTTCTGCATGAACCATCCTGGAGGTGGAAACACTCAGTGGTGCACAAGGTAGTTAATAGTTCAACAAAAGTTTGTTTCATTTTGAGTGGCATTTGCTAAAAAAGAAATCACTCAGTTGTTTAAGGCCATTTAAGAAGGAAAAAAAATGCAAATGTGCATTTAAATATTTGTAAGGAGCCAACAGCCTCGGGGCCACAGTGGCACAAACAAGCTGACAAGGACTGAGTGATGGACTGACACACACAGTTTCAGACGATCGAAAAATACCAGCCCCCTTTGTTTCCCCCGTCCTTCATTTCCTTCTGTTCAGAATAATTTCACCCATTTTTAGTTTTTTCTTTCTTTCTTCTGCACAAATGAACATGATGAAAGTTCTTCAGCAGCTTCCTGAGCGGTTACGGTCGGTTCTTCTGAAACTAATGTTATATGACAGTCCCGGCTCCAAAACCGTTCTCATTAATCAGCTCATTAGCATAGAGTTCATTGCATGGTGACTTTAATTGTGTTTGGCTGTGTGAACTTTGTGTTGAAACACTGTGTTATTAATGTGTTAGTAAAGTAGTGTGACAGCACACCATTTGTTTTTAAATCTATTTTATTCATGAATTTTTCCCCCCCTGTTTTTCTTGTACTGTGCTTTAACATTGATTTCTTGTGTGTGTGTGTGTGTGTGTGTGTGTGTGTGTGTGGGGGGGGCATTTAAAGGGGTTACATAACCTGCTTGAAGAATCCATGGTCATATTATGAGAGTTTTTTTTTTTATTACTAATTTGATCAGATTGCACTCGACGTCTTGGCTTAACACTGTGTGGCTAATTACTGACTGTGGCTGGCGAAGGTTAATGTAGCTTTATAAATGAAGCTTTATACCGGCTGGTCCACATTTTTTTGGTTGCAGTCACAGTACCCACTAAAAAGAGATAACAGAGAGAACTGAGGGAGGCAGTCTTTGTGAAGCTGATTTCAAAGACTGAAGCAGTTCTGCCTCTACACCTTTCATTAAAGTTGGAGGTTTGATTGCTTGCATGCCCTGTAAATCTGATATTCAGTGTAAAATAGCCAATATTATATCTTTTAGGCTAGGTAGTCGAGTGAAACATTCTGTTTTTTTTCTTCTGATCTGAGTTCTTCATCCAAATCTACAGGAATAGTAATGTGTGTGTAGGTATGGACAATCATATTGACATAGTGTGTCCACTTCAGGAAACAGCAGAAGACAGTGATTTCCCTGCATGCTTTTATTCCACCGCCCTGCGTTTATACTGCACTACACTGCTGCAGGAAATTCTTTCTGGAATGTTATACAGCGGAGGCACACCATTATACAGCAACATAAAACTCCTCCAACTACTTTCTGATCACTGCTTGCAAGGAATATACAGAGCGGCACATGAATCTCTCCGATAATTCCTTGGGGGGTGAAGCAAAAAAAGAGCACAGAGCGTGTAGTAAAATATTTTGAAGATCTGCGTCTAGCTCTGTAGAGTTTCAGAATACCACATTTGTATTCCTCCTCCCATGCTGGACAGCTTTCTGCTTTGAATCTTTATGCCATGGAGCATCGAATGATTTGCGGATGGGCTCAGTGACTTGTTATTATGTATAAATCTCCAGTATCTGCAATACAAATGTTCATATTTGGGGCAAACTACCACAAACTGCATCATTTAATGAACTCGGTTGGATCATACCTCAGTTTCACTATCAGTGCATGGATTCATCCACCCATCCAATCATAACACCTCAATTGGGGCCAATATTCTGTAGGTGACCTGTGATCTTCTCTCCCCGGAGGAGGCCAGTGAGCCGAGAATATTCCCACACAATGACTCACGCATCACATTATCATTTGAAGGCAGGATCGGGACCGGGCGCAGGTGAGCAGGTTGGCAATGGAGAGTCGGTGCGTCACATTAGCTCATTACTATGCACCGTTTTGGACGGCGCCGCAGTGAGCCGACTGTGCTGCAGCAAGAGGAGCTCAGAAGTCTCGTCGTGACTCAGACTGAAAACGTTGAAAAAGTGCTACGACGCTGTGGAGTTGTGGGAAGCGGGGAAGCAGCCCTGCTTGAGCGGTACATATTGATCATCTCTCTGCAAAGTGTTGACACACTGCATAACTCCACAGAGCGGGTTCACCTGCTCTGCACCAAACCAAATCATCGGAGACTCTCCGTGTTTACTGCCCCTCGGCAGCAAAACAATGAGACAAAGAAGGAGCAGCTATGTTGGAAAAGAAACGGGGAAACGCGCGCTCGGGATACATTGCGAGGATTTATTTTAAATGAAGCACGATGGCTTAATTTCCCTTCATTCGTGCCCCGGAAAACTGACACATCTCGCCCTTTAGATTTTCTTCCCCGTGCTGGTGCAGATGAAAGCAGGGCAGGAATCACGCAGCTTTAACATTCTCACTTGCAAATTCGGGGATGACAGGGTTCCTCTGCCAGCTTCAATTATGAATGACAGCCTTTTATCTCCTGCCTGTTAATTAGGTGAGATGATGCCATGTGCTCACACCAAGCCCCCCCCCTTCTTTTTTGTTCTCTTAGACACCTGAATTCAGCCTTTCTAGTGGAACAGATAAGTGTGGGAGAGAAATGGGTCAGGAAAAAATGATTTCGGAGTTCAAAAGACTTAAGTTTAAAGTCGCACAATGGAGGAACCAGAAGAAAAACAGTAAGCCAACTGCGTATCAAAGATGGAGCGAACAAAAAAATGTAACTGCACAGCTCCTATGGAAAGTAGGCGGCTGGCAGAACATCCAAAAAGAAAGCATTTTAATAATTTGGCTTTATGCTGAATATATTAATATGTAACAATGCTCGAGTCTTCACTGGCCGTCTTCTTTTGTGGACCCTTAACTACAGGAGCATCCTCGTCCGACGTCACAGAGACTGATCTGGAACCAGTATCCAGTTATTTTTAGTGCATCATGGAGGCACAGCGTTTAAAAAATACGTCAAAAGGGGCTACTCAGGGGGATTAGGTCACAGCTGAGAACGGATCTGGGGTCAATCCGCCTGGATCCAATTAGCCGCCTCTGACAGGAGGCCGGGACGAGCCCGACTCTGCGGCAACATCTTCCTCTCTGAGCCGGGGTCCTCACTTGTGGAGGGATGGAGGGATTGAGGATTTAGGGAATAATAGAAGAACAAACAAGTCACGACTCCAGGAGAACACACACCATATACTCATTAGGAGAGAATCTCTGCCTCCTCCCCTCCTTTCCTTCCTCCACCCACCCCCACCCCCACAGAGCGTGTGCTCCTCAGATCAGATGAGATGAGAGGGTTTTTTCTTTTTCTGGGCTCTTGGACAATGACAGCAATTTTTCCCAATTTGCAGAGTATACAGTGAGCAGTATTGACAGCACTTTTGATAGCATTCAATTAAAGTATTTTTGAAATCTGCCTGAGGTGACAGTATTTCCTGTTTCAAAGGGAGAGCTATAAGACTTTTGTTCTGTAGACGAATCGCTTCCGCAGAGTTTTGTGCCTTCCTTTTCAAAAGTGATGTCAATTATTCATTCTTAAACTTTAAAAACTGTCTATTTGATGTGGGTCAGTAAAACAGAAAAAGGAAAACAGTGTGAATGTTTAATGAGTGGCATCACTGTTGGCGAGGAGCTTCACAGATTACAGGAACTTGGCGAGTAACGTATTTTCTAAATTTTCTCGATTCTAAACAAGCTCGCCTCCACGTGAGAGAAGTTTGAGTTGTTTCACTGCATCCAGACTTTTTAGAAAACAAATAGTTAAATATATAAATAAAGAAGTTCGTTTGAAATGCATGAAATTAAAGCTCAGAGAAACGGAAGGTGATCAAAATTCAATCTTTTCAATATGGCACGTTCATTATTGAGTGAAAAAAAGGAAGAACCTATTTTCAACAGATAAAACTAATTACTCAAACAGAACACCGCTCCCAGGGACTAAACTCTTTTTAGTTGTCAAGACAGTAAACAAGTGGTGGAAATGGGGCTGAGGGGATCAGTGGGCCTTTGAAGTGTTCGCTCCTTGTTTGAAATAAGCACAGTAGCTTGCCTATTCCCCTCCACCGCCGTGGAGAGAGGCAGCAGTGGAGACAGGAAGCTTTGTGGCCTTGGCACTCCCATTTCAGGGACCCTGGACAGTGGCCTTGGAGCAGGAAGCGCTGGGTTACGCGCTAATCGCATTCAGGTCCCTGAACAAGTGCCTTCTAGGCCGAGTCCCCGCACAGCTGTGTGTGCCGCTCAACCATCACCAGCTGGGCTGAGCGGGCCACCCAGCGAAGGTTACACAAAGGGCAGAAGAGCAGCGAAGACTGGGGTCGAGATTCAGGGTTTTATGAATGGAAGAACACGTCCTCCATCATAAACGACAGCACCTATCAAACTCTCCCTAAGTACCCTTGTGGGAATGAATGGGAAGTGGCTGGTGAAAACATGAAGCCTCCACAAGAATGTGGCCAGTCGCATGTACACGTGATTATGGATGCATTAGTGAGGCTATTTGTAGGCATGGCCATTCAAAAGGGTGATTGCATTCAATTCATCACTTTGCAATGCAGACCTCCCCCACACACAACATCCATACATGAAAGGTCACTTTCACTTTTTGCTAATAGGGGTTTGCCATTTACTTGGACCACTGGCATTGTTGCACATGAACATTGCGGCAAACAAGCAACACGGATTTCCACGCTGGAATTGTGGATCAGACAATGCTCCATTTACAAAGGATTCCTCTGGGTGATGCGTCCAGCTATGGGCAGCTTGTCGTAATGCTGAGGCTCATTTTTGCTCTGGCAATTAATGTCTGAAAGGGTTCCAGTTGCATGTGCAGCAGTCTCCTTCTGTCATGACTTGAAGAAACTTTTTAGAAGATAAAACTAAAATGTTTTGCTTTTAGGGCTAAGTAACTGAAACACAAAAATACTCAAAGTACCTTCGGAAAGCAATTCAGTGAAACTGAACCTTGGTGTGAGAGCACTTCAATATTCATATGAAGAAAAGGCATGTTGGCTGTAAATATATTTTGATTTTTTCAATTCACAGAGCAAGCACTGTAAGTACTATAGATGGCTGTGTTTTTTTTCTGTCACAAGGTCTTCAACTTCACCAAAAACAAATAATCTCAGATGAAAATTACTCAGGGTAATCAAGAACTAACATAAAAAGGGACTGAGAAATAATTATATTATTTAAAAATTTTGTTTTTTGCAAATTATTTTCATGAAGATAAAAAAGGAGATACCTTAATATACTATTTAGCCAACCTCATTATTGATTTCCAGAAGTCCTAAAAATATTTAGGACTCAGCCCATAACATTTTATCACTTTGTAAAACTTATGAATGTGTGCAAAAAGTTTGCAGCAAGCATTCACTGTGGATTTAAATCATTGCCTAAATGATCTTCGGTCAGGGAATGCAGTTGCTGTGTGGATTATGCTCAAAGAAACCTTTTATGCAGCGAGCGAAGCATGCGCCACATACTAAATCAGGTTTAAGGGTCAAACACACTTTGGTTGAAGCTTAAATAAAAATAAATTATGTGTTTCATGCATCAAATCATTTAATCTGTATAATGTTGTGTTGATTCTCCTCCACAATGAGAATGGTTTGTTTAAGATAGCTTCATATTCTAAAGAGAATTCTATTTGCTCAGGTGCTATGGAGCAAATACAGCATACCTTTAAATATTCAATATACAATGGAGAAAAATTTGAGTATATCATGCCTACTAATGGGCTGGCAGGCAATTTTATGCATGGCAAACGTACATATTGTGACAATAAGACTGCACTGCATAGACACTGAGATGACACAGACCCGTGATTTTGTATCACTGAGAAATGTACTTCTTTCTATGCTCTGTTAAGTTTAAGTCAACAGTACCATTTTCACAGACACACACATCAAACCATGGGATACAAAGTGACAGAGGAATCTCCACCTGAAACTAATTTGGTTACCGTAATTACACATTTAATGAGACAAACCCCAGACTAACAGGCAGAAGCTGTGATACCTACATGAAAAGAATGAGGGAGAAAGCAGTGAGAATCTGAAGTGAGTTGTAACCCACTTAGCAGCCTCAGACAGCAGAGCTTCTCCCCTTAACAAGACTGGGGCTTGTTAAGCTAATTGCAGTGTATATACTGTATATCCACTGAGAAACCAAGAGCTGGAGTCCAAGCCTGACTTTTATCTGTGTGAAGCAGATTTAAATCTTCATTATACTCTTTGTCACGTTATTGAATTACATCTGAATAGGAAACTGTAATATTTTCAGTTCATTTTCAGATAGAGATTATTGCTGGATCTGGGCAACAGACCAATGTGTGGCTTTAGAGGTCTTAAAAAAATGTAACTTCAATTTGAGATGGGTGGAGGTGGAGGGGAAAGCCACATTTTCTGCGCTCAGGCTGAGGATTGCCGAGCCTTCAGAGGAGGAGGAGATTGGAACAGTTTTCTCATCATCCCTGAGCCACTGGGTCATGGTTTAAACACTAATCCTGAAAGATGAGTGAGGTAGAAACATCCACCACTGCATGCGCCAAAGATTGCACCCCTTCTGTCTGATGGCACGTTCCAAACAAAAAAAAAAAGAAAAGAGAAAAGACACTCGGAGAAGGGAAAAGGGAAGCTGCAGCTGTCGGGCACCTTTGCTCTGTTATTCTCAGTGGGAGACCGAACAGAAAAGTTTATCCCGCTGCTTTGACAATTATGTGACACAGGCTGCAGATGAATGTTGATTAAAGCGAGGCAGTGTTGGGTCGACACTAAGTTGTTGACCAATCACATCCTCCAAAATGTTCCATCTCAGTGATGTATACCATACTTGTCCACTAACCCTGGAGCATGGCTCAACAGTAGGTACAGTAAGGACACATAGAAATGAAACCCAACAAGTGTAGCTGTCAATAGGACGTTGAAATCACAACAAAAGCCACCACCAGCTCTGCCTGCCTGGAGGCATCACTGCCAGTTTAATTATTGTTTTACTCTCACAGAGATAATTCATTGCAATTACAGTGCTGTTGTGAAACATTCAGAGGCTTGCCAGCTTGTCTTGCTGGGCAGTAAAAAAAACAGGTACAGTGTTGCTTTGATTGAAAAAATTGCACCCCCGTTGTTGGCTTAACCCTCCTTCTGTAGCAGGGCAGCCAGTATTACTGAACTGGGTTGTAATTAATGGTTCAATTACAGAACAACCGCTGTCTTTGTGTTTAATTGCAGAGGAATCAATTAAGGTCTATTTTCCCTGACTAAAAAGAAAGAGATCCCTGATACAAATGTCGCCAATCTTGGATTCAGTCACGACAGTATCGAGCAGACACCCGCCATTAAACTTCAAGGCGTGGATGCACCCTGAAAGAAAATTTTGATGAAGTAAAAAAAAAAAAAAAAAAACTTAGTGAGGCAATTATAGAGCCAGACCGTGGAGAAAAACAAACCCAATATCTTATTCTTGAAATGATTAAATATCAAAATCGGTTTAAATCTGTTCTTTGGGGATTCACTGTGTATTGAATTTTAAGGTGAGAAGAGATGAAGAGCAACATCTTCGATGCCTCTCTCCATTATTGGATTTCACATTTAAATATATACTCACACTTTCTCTCTGTGCAGTGCTGACTGCAATCCTGCGACATCAGAACATCTGTTGTGATGGAAATATTGTTGTTGTTGACTCTTCCCGTGTGTGTGTGTGTGGGGGGGATCTATTGGCAGAAATATAATAAAATATTAATAATTACATTATCAATGGTGTGTCTGAACCTTCTACATAGGGAGCCCTTGTGGCTCACAAACACTGACTAGAGAGGGTCTGTCATGTTTTCACCTGAGGGCCACCTGCCTGCTCAGAAAGGGAGGATGATGGGAGCGGTTAATGGCTGGTTGCAACCTGCAACCTCACTGCTAGATCCCACTGCAACCTGCACACTGGTCCCTAAAGTGGTTGTCCTTGCATTGTTTTGGTCTCGCAGCAACTGAGATGTATAAATTGGAAAAAGAGAGCCTATAGGACAGGAACTTTTTTTTTCTCTGCTGCTCATGGAAAAGTTACATCACACAGCTGCGAAACACAAGGCAGCTGATGCACTGTGGGAGACAGCCCCTGCCCTGGTACACCTTGAACCTGTTAGAAAGGTGTGAGTCACTTATTGCCAGCCACACTGTCGCCAGTCCCTGGAGGACCAATTATTCTGTATGTTCACCCTCAAGTCGCATCATGAAACACGTAGAGTGCTTGAATAAAATATCAGGTGAGGCAGGAAATGCGGTTCGCTCTATTGATGGCTTCACAGTTACATCAGCCTGCAGGCCGACTGATTGCGCTCCACTGTTTGTTTGTTTTGAGCGAACATACACTGGTGGGAAAATTTTTGGAGATGGTAGATAGATGAAACACTGTCAGTTTAATGGATAAAGCTGAAGATATTCTTTCTTAGTGTCAGAAAATTGCATGAAAAGACTGAAACAAACAATGTGTAAGCCAGTCTCTCAGTATGAACAATCTGACCCTCAAAAACCTCAATGAGAATCCAAAAACCTTTTGTCTGACATTACAAAAACAACAACAGATTGGAAACACCTCAGGGTCCTTGGCGAAAATTTGAAAACCAATTTTTGTAGCCCATCTATTTTAATTGAATTTTGTTTCCTCTGCATGGACAGTTTGCAAAAAAAGGTGTAATTTCCACCAAGTGAAGGCAGGTGTGCATTCACTCAGGGTAAAATGCCGCGGCAATCCTCTGGAGTCAAAGCTGTCTGGCACCGGGCAACCTCGCAGCCTTGAAGGTCAGCTTCGCAAAGGCAACTGATACCCCTGACTGCAGCTCTTTTCGCTCGTCATCCATTTTGGCAAATGGCAAGACCAGGCTGATCAATCAAGTGCCGTCAAAAGGCCAAATAGGGGAAAAAAAGCTAAACAGAAGCCCTGATCCTCCGTATCGACTGCTCGGATTATGGAGGATCACCCTCTAGGCGGTCTATGTGATTCTGGCCATAACTCCAATACTATCTTATGATGATAAGTGCTAACTCCAGAAAGCAGACAGCGTGCATCAGTCCTCCTGCTTTCTGCCAGTCTCTCGCACGATTGATCTATTTGAATGGAATGATGCATCTGTTACTGTGTTATAGCTGCAGGAAATGCTGTATGCTTTTGAAAGTTATATTGTAGAGAAATCTAATGTACCCCTACACCAAACATCATATAAATATCCAAGACTTTCCTCTGGCAAGCACACCCATAGCAGGAGTTCTTAGGCATGCATTCAATAATGGCTCATCTCTTATAGCTAACTTTTGAGATCAAATCACGTGCATCTTGTCCGCTGATCCAATCATCCATCTACCCCGAGGAGCTACACAGATGCTGATGCAGTAAACATTTCATGTGCTTGTGTGAGATAAAACACATCACCCTCTTTGAAGGCAGTATAGTGATAAACAGCAACAAGTCGATGGCAGTGGTGTAATTGTAAGGGCATTTAGGCAACTTCTGTACTTCAAATTACAGTTTTAAAGTACTCGCACTTTACGGGAGTATTTCCGTTTTCATTACTTATATATTCCACTTGATTTTAATGGTGGAATATTACCATTTTCACTGCACTGCACTTATTTGACAGCTTTGACACAATCCACACCGTTAAACGCTCAATATCATCATGATTGTAGTGTCGAGAGCGTCCTCAGAACTTGAAATAGATGATAGCAGCATTTAAACAATGGCTCATATAGATCTGACGCTCCGGCTAATGCATCAGGCTCAGAATATTACCCCTTGGCCCTACCAAGTACTACTTTCCATTCCTTATTTTCTCAGCTCTCGTTGCAGTTGCGGTTCCAAAAAAGGAACTGTCATCGGAAATTACAACAGAATGCCATTAACTTGTCAGCTGAGAAGCAATTTCATCTTATAATGACAATAATTTCACTGAAGTGTTCAACATCCAACATTTTATAATCTGCCGTACAATTGCAGGGTGTGTTGAAGATAAATGCATATAGGATTCCTGCAATAGTTACCATTGTACTTGCACTTTGGAAATCTTCAAGATCAAGCATTGTGCTAACTCTTCAAAGTGTCAGTCTTCTCTGGATCTTTCAGCCTTGTCATGTTTGAGCTTTGTGAAAGAATTCTCCTTGAAAACAGAAACTTCTGTTTCAGTGACTTGATGTTTCACAAAATTACATCATGGATCAGACTGTAACACGGGGAGAAGACATGTCCAATTTTCACAGTAAATCACACGCATTCACTCTGAAGGCACTTAATACAGCTCATGCATTTTCCAATTACACTTCAGTGTCAGGCTGCTGAATTGTAAATGCATAGTTAGCAGTCATCCATTTTGTTTCTCGAAGGTTTAATGAAGTAATGAATCAACATAGAACTTCATTATTTCTCTGCCTACAGTAAATCCAGAAAGTAAATACTGTGAGCTTTTTGGCACAGGTTAAATTACTGAAGCTCAGATGGCAGATAATTTTATTCCATAACTATTCCTCCAAGGGCAGTATGTAACATTATTTCAAACAAACAAACATGCCAAAAGTATTTAGAGACAGTGATCACTGACAAATGTTAGTACGACTGTACAGAATTGAGTTGTAGACATCTTAATTTAGCTAAGTTAACTCTTTAATACTGTTAATATTATGCAATAATTTCCACCGGAAACTGCTCAGTGTAGCTGCAACATCTCTTTCTGTAAACATTAGGTTGGTTGCAAAGAACACCTTTTAGTCTCTTAGGGTAACTTAAGCCGTGCATGAAATATTAAGTGTTGTACCCAGATATGTACAGCACAAGAAATGGCTTAATGTGCTTCCAAGCATGCATGCATTGATGGGAACATAAAAGCAACGTATATAATATGCATGATGCAAAAAGGCAGTTGCTGCGCTATAAACACTGTGAGCATATGTTAGACTGTGCTACTTTTCACATACAACCATGAATTTCTCTCAAAAGTGGTTATCCACTTCTCATGCAACAAATAAATCATTGCCTTCACTTCTAGTGAGTGAAACAGCCCTTTTTAATACCATGTATTTAGAAAAAAAAGTCATATAATTAGATTTGAGCGCAGCGTGGACACACACCAGCTCGTATACTGAAAAGTCAGACGACTGCATAATTTATGAGTCTAAGTTCCTAAGACATAGACCTCAGTGGTTGAGTCAAAAAACAGGGATATTTCCTGAGAACGGAGGCCATGTTGTGCTATTGATCCAAATGTTGGATAACAACAGGCAATTTGTGTAATGAAGAACTCCTGTCACAAACCGTAGTGCTATAATCACAGCTCCGTTCACTGACGTGCCATTTTCCTCCATCACCTGAGCGGTGCTCAAACTCACTGATACACAAGCCCCCGCACGGCTTCAGGATTTCTTGGCATTTGCCGAGCTTTGGCCCTGCCTCGTCTCAGCAAACGCACAATCAATTTTACCTTCTTGTCTCCTGTTTCTAATCCCCCCCTCCTGACTACCTTCGTTCCTCGCTTGATACAGTTTGGGGTTTGGTGCACTCGCTCTGCTGGATGGTTTTTGCCCTATCAGGTGCTGTGGGGATCGAATGTCGGCGCTATCAGGCAGCTCGTCTCAGTGCCTGGAGATGAATGCAAGACAAGTTTCTCCTCTTCCTGTCTCTTGTTATCCCTCACTTTGTCTCGCATGTGGTGATTGCGGCCTCACCTTTATGCTGTGCCCTGAAATGAATAGAAATCACAGCTATTACACACAAAATCCATTTCCAGAGACTTAATCATGCATAAAAGGCCCTATTACATTATTTTTATACTCATTATCAGTTGAATACAAAGGCATATTAGAAGCCTCAGCCCTTTTATGACTAATCAAAAGCACTTGAGGGTGAAAGCTTTATATCTGATACCTTTGAACAAATGTGTTCAATTTCACACAAATTTGAGTTATTAATTTTGACGGCGACAGTGGAATATCTTACTCGTTCTTGTGTCAAGATTTTGCCGCAGTGTCTCATCCATGTAGTTTACTGTCCTAGCATAAAGCTGTGAATTAAGAATATTCTTTTGCAGCAGCTGTCTCCATTACTGGTCCTTTTTTCCTCCAGCTATGATGAAGGCGTTTCACAGAGGGGGAGTCAGGATCTGGGAAATCACACTGTACAGTCTGAATAAATAAAGCCTCGTCAATCATCGCCCGGCTGACATGTTGTAAAATGCCTCATTAATGGCTTAATGAATCACAAAAGGTGTTGCCACCTCTCCCGCCTGGCTATAGCTATATATGCACATGTCACTTTTATTGATCTGGCCTGTATGTGTTGATATATAGTCTCAATCTAATTGCACTCAGTGAGGGTTTTTATGGGTGTTTGCCAGGAAGGACATTTATGTAGGGTTGCTCGAGCTCACCTCCAGTCATGTGATATTGTCATCAGGTTTCTTGGGACAAAACTGCACCTCTGTCATTAAAAATAATCACTGGTTAGGGAGAAAGTTCGGGGGGAAAAAAAGGGAAAGGGCGCTCTATGTTTTATTAATAAATCCTGCAACAATAACTCAGTGGTTGCAAGAGGAAACGAAGAGAACGGCTTTGGCGCGGGAATACAGATGAGACAATTTATGAGTCTGTGCTGATCTTTTCAGACAAAATCATTATTATGTGTGATATAAAGTCTTACTTGCTGAAAAGGCTAATTTGTATTTTTGGTGTTTTTTGTCATGTAAAAAGATCAATGTTTAATCCCACAGGGAGAAATACCAAGAAATTGATTTTACAGTGGACTATATGTAAAAAAAAGTCTTCTAGAGCAAAATACATTTACTAAAAATAGCCTTGGCAAACCTTACATTCGCAGTGTCATCTGCAGAATGACAGGGCATCATCCTGAGGGCCACAGTGAAGATATTAAGTAGTTGTGGGCTTAACAACATGCCTTATTTCTACAGCCATCACTCAGTCGTGCTCCCACAGACAGGACACAATGACTTTATAACAGCTGATGAACCGCCTGTAACAAATGTTTACGACTGGTCATTACATTACATGTCACTAATTACATTCACTTATCAAAAATGTAAGAACAACATATGAGGCTATAACATCTGTAGTTAAACATGAAATAATGAAGTCTAATCTCAGTTGCACTTAGGATGTACAGTGTAGGCTGAGGAACACTGTATGTGCCATGGGCTTAGATGTAAATTACCAAGCTGTTCTTAATAATTAACCTGTAAAACACAGTTGGCAATTTATGCATTTCATTGCAATTACTTCCAGGGGAGAGTCTTTTTTTATGCGTCAGTTTTAAAAATCTCGATGACAGCCTTTTGTTCAAGCTTTTGTGTTCAACTTTTCTCAGTTGAAAGCAGAAAAAGCTCAGATGGTGGATTAAATTGATGCAGCAAAGTGAAGGATCAAGTAATAACAGCTAATAATAACTAATAACATGAAGCAATAATTCTGACAGATCTATTATATCACCATTTAAGCTTATACTTTAAAAAATGTTTCTATAGGTTTTCTGCCTCTTTTCGCTGTTTTTCTTTGTCAGCCAGTTACATTTAATTGATTTGATCATAAATGAAGGATATATGTGACATATTAGCACTCTCAACTGAAAAGGATTTTGACTATTTGGTGGTATTCCTTTTAAATATTATAATTTTTGGTTTTCCCCCCTCCCATTTCCGCTCCTTGACGTCAGTACACCTTACTTACTGTATAACAAACATACACTGAAATCTAGCAGGTCTCAATTACATCGGATACTGACAACATAATTAATCAAGCTGTCTTTTTGCGATGGTGACCGAACAGGTCACTGTAACAGAATATCAATCAGCATTCCATAATAGAAAAGGAACCACCTCTTATACCTGAGGCAACATGTCACATGTCCAGCCATAAAAATGGACGTGTGGAACATGTTGAACGTCATTATGTGGCCTCAGTGAAATGTTCTTATTTGACTAACGTAACCAACAGTGTTATAGACTTCTAAAATGCCACATCACTTTGTTTCCCTTTTTCAACCCCATGTCCGATTTTGTGGGAAAGAAACCTCATGCTAACCTAAAGTAAATTTGAATTTGCAGCCGCCTGCTCAAAGATGCGCTCACATTTGGTTTGTGGCCAAATCACCAACGGCCGGGTCCTTCAGTAATGAGGCCTCACACAGGAAATGTGGGAGCTTTCTTCCACTACTTGCACATTCAACCACGGTGGGAGGATATACGGTACGCTTAAAATAGATACCAATACCATATCCCATTTCAAAACATCCTCTCTCCACCTCTCTGCCCATCCTTGCTTCCTTCAGGGATGAGTAGGAGGCTGCCTCTGCCCTACAGCGAGCCAACACATAATGTACTCATCTTAATGTTGTTCCATTGTTTCATAACATGTTGTGAAAGCACAAGATGACACATGCTGGATCAGCTAACATCTAGAAACTGCAGAAGCAATGGTTCATCCTGGGTCCTGGGGTCAAAACGGGGTCACAGCCAACTTTCGGCTTTTATGTACGTTTTATTACAACATCCTTGCTGTGTTGTGTGTTGGGCAGTTAACAGAGCCATAGTGTTATGTAACTGCAGATAAATGGTAAGATACTATACTACTAAAAAATGTTTAATTTAACCAAGTAAAAACAGAACATAAGTTGCTTGACCTGTGGCTAAAGTTGTAAAGAAATATTGGAAGCTACTATGATTTATCTTCTAACACACGACAAACTGCAAATGTCTGAATCCAGATCTGTTAAGATGCATTTCTTTTTCTTTGTTTTACGCAGTAGCTGGTCTTACTTCAGTGATGGTAATTTTAGACTGAACTGATTCAGTCACAACACGGCGGCCAGGTAAAGATGGAGTGCGCACTGTACTGCATGACTCAAGATGATGCAGATGCTATTGTTCCATGACATGGTGGCAGAGAAGGGCATTTCACAGAAGAGTGCGCGATGCCTGGAGATTTTCTTTTGTTTTAGCACATACTATAAAACGCTGTTTGTAGGCTGTAGCGTGGCATACTGTAAGGAGGACACAGTTGATTGAACTTGTGTATTTGCTTGACTTTGCTGCCCACAAAGTCAGACAGGTGCACTTGTGTGAAAAGAATATTTAGCTCGGGGAAGGACAGGATGATTTGTGTGGCTCCTTCAGGTCTAAAATTAAACAGCCCTTCATATCTGTAGTATAAATCTTGAGTTACCATTTTATTATAAGCAACTTCTCTTGTAAACAAATAACAGCGATGTTGTTTAAGTCATCAGTGGCACAGTATGGGAGCGTTCCAGCTCTTCTATAAAATATGTTGTACTCTAATTTTCTCCCTCCACCCTATAAAAATACAAAGATTTTTCAAAGGCTCATAAATTGCACAGGGAAGCGTATAACATCTTGGAGCTGTGTCAACAATGAGGTCGGGCACTCTTTGTGCACAAATACAAACATACGTCACTGATCATTTGCATATGCTTTGTGATTAGCACAGCTGCTAAGCTACAGTCACAGGTCAGGCATGTACCTTCCCAGCTAATTTGACAGGGGGGAAATATAACAAGGACGTGGGTTTCCACTGTAGCAGACATCACTTTGAGAAAGGAATCTGGTGTGGTTTTAATCAGCTGCATTTAAAGTGGTAATTATGACACTATGCATGCGCACTCTGAGAGCACTAACAAGCTGCTGGAGCTGTTCTCTCACTGAAATGTGTAGATTCTGCATCACCTCAGGTGGAGCACACGGTGGACATGATACCAGTCTAACCACCCTGGATCAAACCTTTGAGGCGCTGCTTGAAAGACTCGCTTTGCATCAACTGATTATTTTGCACAAGAAAATAAACCTGCACATTTCACTATCAACACAGCATTTCATGCTTCAGGCTCGTGCTTAGTGCTTTCCTATTCAAATCAGTCGGCTGCTCTTCAAGTAGTGTCATTAGGTAACACACACTGTGTCTCAATATGGATAGCGCCATTGTATGCTGTGTAAACAATATTCCAACTTAGTGTGTGGATTTCCACAGGGTAGTTTCTTAAATCAAACATGGCTGCTGTGCTCTTACCAGAAATGACAAGTGCAACATCTGACTGAGACTGATTAATGATAATAACTTCACTACTACTACTACTACACAACTATAGGCCACAGACAACAATTATTTTGTCAGTTTTAACGCTGAAACTATCGTATCCAATTTTGAATCCCTATCCAACCAGGGTTTACATTAGCATTGAGGGGACAGCCCTCAGAATACTGCCATTTTCCAATTGTTGCTTTAATGCTTTGTTGCTGCCCATTCAGTCCACACTCATAGACGGCCTGTCTTGGCTCGCAGTTGACGTGTCTTTTCATTTTTTTATTTGCTTGCACAGACCTTGAAGAGCTAGTCCGGTACTTGAGCTCAATGTGCCGTTTCAGGTTTGCTTTTGAAGTAGCTGATGTGCGGAGTTGCTTTTTGAAACCCGGAAGACAAAGTTTGCACAAAAATGTCACATTTTTTTGCATAGGAATCCTCACTGACCTTCTCACAGAAGTGTTTAAAGTGATGATAAGAGTCTGAGGTAGTGCTGCGTTTATTCTCCATACTACTTTGTATTTTGATGACGCAGTGCGACACTGTGGTGGCTGGTGTTGCCATATTGGGTGTTTTGTCCGCTATATGTTAAGGCCTGTTTTACAGTGTGTATTAGCCGGGTTTTCACCTGGAAGGCTCAACGAAAATCTGGCACCCTACTGAACGACGTTAAACTGAGAGAGCGTGCCGTTCACGGTGACCTTCATCAGGCAGAAATCTACATGAACTCGTTCAGGCACAACATGCTGCAAAAATTATCACCGTGGAAAAACTTTTACACTCAAAACATTAATTTGAGAGAATTGGTGACAAGCACACCATCTTCACATGAATATTCTGACAAAACTTTCAAAATAAGTCCCAAAGGTGTTGATGCTGAGCTAAATAAAACAGAGCACATCTTTTGTCACGTTGCTCGAGCACTTTGGGGAATGATGTGTGTGAATCTGGTTGTTACATGTTTGTCATACTTTATAAGGAGTGTTGAAATGTGACAACATGACTTCTCAATCCCTTGGAGTGTATCGTAGACGCCCCAAAGTTTTTTTTTTTAATCTTTAAAAGATAGCAGAAGTGACTCACTCTTTGCATGGTGATAATGAACCACATAAAATAGATCTAATAATAATTTAACAAAGTTAGCCAACATATTGCCAAAAAGAGATTGCCTGTGTGCAATCAAGGTGTGACAAGTGACACCTGGGGGTAAGAGGTCCAAGGAACATTCCAGAAAATCCAGCGAGAAAGTTGCCAATCGGACAGAAGACACTGGCATTTTTAGAAAAGCACATTTGTGATTTACAAAATTACAGATAACTCATTACATTTAGCTGCTGCAGCTTCAGATTTGGTGTTTTGGCCTTTAGGGCTTACAATTTATACAGGGGAGGGTTTTAAAATCTGAGTATTAGGCCATGGGTAATATGGCAAAACAGTGAGCAGCATGGCTTTTGCATCAATGTGTGATGAAAAGCCTTCATTTGTCAGATATTTCATGTGGGGAATCCTGGATGTGCCAAGTTGTCATGTATGCTACTAAAAACATATTTAGTTACGGAGAGCAAATCAATCAAAAATACCCTGTTTTATTTTTTGTTTTCACTTCGACATAACATACATCTTTATCTTGATTGGTGCATAAAGTATAATGGCACTTTCTGTGATTTCATGTTGTTAAAGAATAAACCAGTGGGAATAAATACTATTTATAGGCATTGGGAACTACAAAGAGAAACATCTCAGCCTTATACATTCTGTAGAAAAGTAGAAGTCTAAAGTGGCCACTGACAATACATGTTCCACATGTGGGTCCATTTTTGTTGTTTTGCTGTATTTTTCCTATTACAGTGACTGATTGGTCACACACGGTGACACAATGTTATATCACGGCTGAGTTTAATCAAGTGCTCCCTCAAAATCATTGCTGCAGCAACCATTACTATAAACTGCTTCACCCCCTTTGCACCAGAATTTCTTTGCTGGGAAAAAGCTACCAGAGTTTAAAACAACCATTATAGATTTTATCAACTTGGAGACGAAACACTTACTTTATTGCTTGGCCACAGAGTTGCAACACATTTTTTAGATGACACTGGTGCATTTGCTAAAGTGCAGAGGGGGCATTTATATAAAGTATCATAAAGAGTAACAGGTAGTGAGAAAACGAAAGAAATTGAAGATAATGTGTATCTAGTGTTACGTGAGCGCCTGTGGCTGATGAAACTGAGATGAAATCATAATTAAAAATCTGTATAAGCTGCAGGACATCTGAGCCCAATTCCACTGAGGCTGGAAAATTTGGGAGGTTTAGGCATTAAGCCCAGGTTGGGCCTGGATATTGATTTAAATGCAACAGCTTTTCCGGTCCATCTAAAAGTTAATGTCGACAACAATTGTCAAGTTCATTTAATGACTCGTGTGAAATGAAGGTGAAAGAACTGCAGAGGTGAACGCTAGAGCCAGAAACATTTGTACGCTCCCCATGAAACCCTTGGAAAGCACATTAAAACTGCTTTGACTTTCACAACTTTAGCCTGCATGATGACATGCGTGATTATGAATCCTATGTTTCGCAAACTTCTTCATCTCATAATAAATCATGGAGTAACCAATGTGGAAACTACTAAAAATTTGAGGGATCTATGTTTTCTAACCTTGAAATAGTTTGAAAATAGAAAAGGCGCCCAGCATTTCATCAGAAAATCCTGTCACAACTTCCTAATGGGTTGCACACATTTCATTTCAATTCAAATCGGCTGGAGAAAGTTATTTATAGGCTTGAAGAGGGTGAGTCACCATTGGAGACCAAAACACTGGACCCAAGTACTAATATAACAAACCTGTAGGCTGACTACAATGATGTAAATTTCACCTAAGCAACCACCTCTTGTTAAAAAAAGGATGAGAAGAACCAGTTTAGCACAAGGCCCTGGATTAAATACCAAGCCAGTTCACCACTCCAGAGTTGTGCTGTGTCCAATGCTGCATTAATGAGAAGAATTTAACTTGTTTTTGTGAAAACACCATAAAAATACTTTTTGTTTAGATTTTTGAATGATAAATGAATGATGAATGATAAGTCTGATCGACAAAACCCTCTCAAGTTTTATTCAAATGGAAAATGATGATATAACTGACAATGTTTTTTTTGTGTTTTCCAGCTAGTCATTAAGTTTGTCTGTATTTTGTATATTATAGGCCTGAAAAAATAAATCTAAAATGCTCATGCAATCCGTAAAGCTGATGGGATCTACAGAGCTGAGTGATAATTCTTGAGATGTTCATGTGCCTCCTTCAATATTGCACTTTTTTAAACAGTGATTAGTGTAACTTTAAGACTGCAATGACTAAGATCTGAAAGAGAGATGTACAGGGTTTTTCTTAAAAGACAAATGCTTGATGCTCGGGATCTCCCTATAAGAGTACACAAGTATTTTTGCAAAACAGTGACGGGTTCCTGGTAGCACACAGCTGTGTTGCATCACCTTCATTTGCTTTAACAGGTGTGCTCAATAGCAAATCAAGGGAACAGAGTAAATGACTTCTTACTGGACAACAGCAATCAGCACACAAAGTACTAGATCGTAAACAAACAAGAAATGGAATACATGTTTCCATTAGAGACAGCATGACGGGTCTAACTCCTGTTGTGTAATATAAAAATAGATCTACAGACCCTTGACATTAACAACAATTCTTGCTGTGGCATAAAAGAGTCAGCTGCATAATAAATGAAAGCACTTTGTAATGCTAATCTGTTAGATTGTAACGTCAAAAGGGACATAATCTTCAGTAGAAAGGAACCTCAGTAACTTCTATATTCATTTTCCTGATCCAGGACAATTTGGTGTGTGGGTATTTCTATGGTGTATCACATAACAACCTCCTTCTCTCAGAGCGAGGCAATTTGGCTGACTTAAATTTCTCGATTCCCTGCATCCTCTTTGGTGCGAGACCTTTCTTGCTGTGCTTCTCATTGCACTTTCCCTCCTTGTAGCACATTAGATTAAAGACTGCTTTCCAAATCCTGTGAGGCCCTCGCTAATATAATGTCAAATTGATCTGTCTGCCAGAGGCCCTCTGAATGTTGGACACTTCCCACATCCCAAAAGAGTGGTTACTGATTAAAATGCTGTACTCACTCTGTGATGCAACTGGTGGCTGCTGGTTGATCTTAAAATAAATTATGAGAAGGTTTCGCTGGTCAGTTGTTGTTGCTGCTCCAGTGCTGCCCTTTCTTTAACCAAACAATCTGACACAACCACTTTGCACCTCTGAACTTGAAATGACCCTGTTGGCCTGTAAACTAGCAGATGAGCTGCACACCTCATTTGTAATTCCAGTTTAGAGCTGCCTCACTTTTTAAAATGTAAACCTCCGGCAACATATATGAATTTTAAATCTTTCCTCCCCTGGCTATATGTGCACAACATTTATCTTGTGTGAATGTTAGCAACAGAGGAAGTGTGTTTATCATTTTGATGCAGTTACATGACAGAGGAAGGTATTGTGGTTCTAAAAGCGTGTAGGCGGAATCTGACATGCATCCTCCCCACACATGCACCTAATATGACTGTCAGCGGTAACATAATGTTAGTAGGTTTGACAAAGGTGTGAAAGAACCAATGCCTCCCTGTGTATCCCATGAGATTTCCCATACATACCGTGCTGCTGTGTGTACTTCCACTCACAAAGGCCAGAGGGAGAGAGAACCTCATAGAGCTGAGAGGTGATCATTGGGAACGTCGAGAGTGATGGATACAAAGACATGCCTTGGCACATTTATGCGCACAGTGAGAGTTGGCTAATGATCTGTGGCATATGGACAGTTTTTCTTATGGCATTGATCATTTCCTAATCAGAATGGTGCCCCTTAAGGCCCCCATACTGGATGGATTCAGCGGCTTGCAGAGATGTCAGGGGTGAATGATGCTCCATCTGCAAAAAAAGCCCAAGACTTAGAGGTGAATATTGAGTTCCACAAGGTCATAGATGGGTTTTTATATTGCATCTTATATTGATAAATATTTGTCAATGCAAGCAAAATATATTCAAAATCAATGCATATCTAATTCCAAATTGCATTTGTATAACACTTAGGTCTCCATAATCTCGCCATGGACAATTTACACTGAGCTAGCTGCACGCATCAGCGAATCCGTTTTACACAAAGCAAGCACATAAACACTCCTTCCTGCTGACATTCACATAATATACTTGGAGAGCTCAAAGAACTATGGGTAAAAACGATCAATTAAAAGGAGACAAAACCATCATTTACCTCAATTATTGCAAATATTTGTCAGTTTTCCTTCAAGGCAATATATTGTGGGATCATAAATCACAGATTCACAAAAGATTCCCTTATTCCCCACGGGAGAGTCGCACTCTCAGAACGGAAAATGGCTCCTCAGTGATACAAAGACATGCCTCCAGGAGAAACAACACACAGCAACTGTACACCTCTCACACACGCAGGAAAATGACATTTATATAACATTTATATGGATATAAATACATATATAAAAAAGGTTTATAGTTCTAAAGAGCTCTTTATTTGCTTATCAAAAGAGCAGCTGTGCTTATTGCTTACTGTAAAAGTTTAACACCCAATACCAGCTACTGTATTTTGTCCATTGATATACACTGCACACAGTTAAATATACTTCATTCAAATGAGATCAGCAATACTTAACTTAGTACAAGAAACAGTGTTCTTTGGGGGGAACCCACACGTAACAGTGAATTAAATCATCATCCAGGAGTTTCTCAAAAAGAAAAGTTAATAAACATGTATATGCCATCAATATGTCTCTGCTGCTATGGATTTTCAAAACTGTCAAACCGATGGTTAGGTTCCAAATCCAAGGTGACTTATATGAAGCTATGGTTTCAGTAGCTAAGGTACATAATGAATTTTTCTTTCCTCTCTTTCTTTTTAGTAGAGGATAACCATACAAACATAACCCACGCCTGCAGAGGCTGTGATAGTTTATCAAAAGAAAACCTGACCACAGCACATGCCCGCTACCGTTTTCTAAAAAGATCCCACAATGTTTGGTCCTTACCTGCGAGATGTCTCGCATTGCAGCAGTTTATCATTTATGTGATGGTATAAAAGTATCTGAAATCTCACTGTACCTCTTATAACAGAGTAAATTACTGAGTCATTTAAGGAATTTATGAATTGGGGAGTGATTGTGGACACAGCTTGTGTCCAAAATAACTCCCCCACTGTTCATCAAATGTCTACTTTCCCTGCACGTCAAATGATAAAAAAAATTTAAAACACACAGAGAAACAGTAAATTAAAATAAACTATACACAACTCCATCTTGGCTTGGGGTGACTGCACTCTTGGGGTAAATCACTTCATTAGCCGGATAGTAAATAAAAGAAAACAAAGTCTTGCATCAGGTTGAGCTCGGCTCCACTGCAGATGAGGTAAGCAGCTTATCTGCCTCGCCATTAAAGGGATTTTGTTTTTATTGGGCCGCGTTACTTAACACAGTTAATAAGCAACTTTGCAGTGCCACTGGAGGCGTGATTTGGATTAATAGGAACTGATGAAAAGTCCCGGTGTTCTGGTTGCAAAGCAGAAATTACTTTATTAGAGAGAAGGTGTGGATAATTCAGTGGGATCTGATTTTCAAAGGTCCGTTTCAAGTACTTTAGTGGTTTGAATCAACCCATCTACTGCTCCCAAACCTCACCACCCACCCTAAATCAATATCAGTCTCATTCAACAAGTTAAAGCCCCTGTTAAAGGATTTAGTGTGTAATGGAACTGGTAAGTCCTGACAGCTCCTTGTGTGTTGGCCTGCAGTATAATGAATCCTGGGAATACAGCAGAAGGGCAAGGTATTTACCCTGGCTGCAAGGCAACTGTCGTCCATCCTGCAAACAGCTTTGCTGCCACACTGAAGCCCCAGTAATGAGCTGACAGGTGCAATGTTTACTCTCCGATTGCCACTCAAGTTTGAGGGCCTGACTCTTGCTTTAGTCTCTTGACATTAATGATGCCACCCAAAATGGCTCACCTTTCCATTGATTGTCGCAGATTCTTGAAAGGCACCTCGTTGCTCTTTGTAGCTTCTCTGTGTGATGTGTTTGCTTCTGACAGAAAAAATATCTTTCAAACAGCTTGTGTGTTTGTGAGGAGCATTTGACGCTGCGCCGGGCATGATTTGTTGAAATACATCTGTCTCATCAGTGTAAATCTCAAAGTCTGTCTGCAACAAACAGAAATATACTATTCCCACTAACTGAGACCTTTGTAGGTTTGCACCCAGGGCTTGTCTCTCGTTTATCTATCTACCTATGAGACCAAGTTTCAAGCAATTGCATGTTCTGTATTAGTTTATATGTACTCAACCGTAAAAGAAGCTCCTCTTTGATCTAACCGCAAGTACAAGAGCGTGCACTGAGCGAAAAGCTCACTGGGTAATTAGGATGTCACGCGCACAGAAAAAAAGGCTAAAGCCCGCGGACGGTTACAACACTTAATAAGAGAGGATTAAAAGTGTTAAACTGCAACGTCAAAAGACACTTAAACTTCTTACCCTTTTCCAGAGGAAAAGGGGAGTCGCCTGATAATTCTTCTAAACGAGTTCGGGTGGCGACAAACGAGGGCAGTCGCGTTGGTAATGCTAACGAGCCGCAGCCGCTAATGCTAGCGAGCAAGAGCGACTGAGGATGAGCGCGCAGCAGCTAGCAGCTAGCAGCTAGCCAGGTTCAACAACCGGAGCAGGAGGCTACCACAGCAGCAGCAGCGTTTATCTGCAGGTGTTTTGTCCTAAGTTGGGTGAAGAACTTGGCGGGCCGTGTGGCCGCCGGGTAAAAGTTCATGAAGGAGTTGAAGGTGCTTTACACACAGTACTGGGCCCGGGACGCTGCGTGCGTTGTATGGACAGACTGAAGTTGAACCTCTGTGTCAACGCTTCGACACTGACGGGCGCAGTCATTCGCGCCTCCAGTGGAAAAGAAATCCCCGAGGGACTGAAGAAGCGACTTGTTGCTGTCATTAGCATCCCTATATCAAGTGCTGAGTGTGAGCGTGGATTACCCCAAGTGAACAATATACATGGAGTAACAGCCGAAACACGGAGGAGGACTATCAAGCCACGGCTCCAGTGGGCTGGGCTGCTTTGGGCAACTAGATAAGGTAGGCACCCATTTGTCTTTTAATAGGACACTGTCCGAGCTAGTTTTATTGGGCTGCTACGTCACTGGCTTGTGTGATTCTTCTCGTCTTGTTGTGTGTTAGGCCTGTGGAGACGTGAGTCGGTGGCCGTTAGACATATTACGATGCGCACATTACCGTGTGAATAATTATAATGCTTGATTAAACTTATTATATAGTATATTTGCTTCTTCATAAAACATTGTTTAAGTTTTATTGGGCTGCCATGCCAAGGTTTGTGTGACTCTTGTTCAGTGTTGTCTGTTGGACCTGTGGGGAAATGAATTGCTGGCGGTGCTGTAAGCTCCACAGTTACACGTGTGGCGATGTGGGCCTTTGCTTGTGCCATTGAGTAGCCAAAAATAATATAAGGTTATGGTCGTGACATTTATATCACGAAAATTACTTGAAATTGAGGCTTGTAAGCCCCACAATTTATTGAGTGGGCATTTGCATACACAGCATGTATGATATCATGTTTGATGCACTACATTTATATGCCTCACCCCTCTGCTCTCATATGCACTTTTTCCTTCCGGCACAGTCTGATTTTACAAATTAAGCACTGTTCACACCATTTCTTCTTCTGTAAAGTGTGTTCCCCTCCCCAGCCCACAGAAAATGACAAAACTGTAGAGTGAAGTCCAAAACGGTCTCCTTACAACTGCACATAAGGATTCTGTTCTTGCCCCTCATCTTTTATCTTTTTTTAATGTAAAATTAAACAGAAAAAGTGGGTTGTTAAACACGTCTGTGTAGTGCGGGCATATTAAAGGAAAAGCTATGTAGATCAGTTACATCTCCCCTGATGAAGGCGGCCAAAAGCTTAGTTTTATCATTAAGCACTTATTTCTCTTTTGATTTTCTGATATCTTAGCATTGTTCCACATGCAGTGATCCTCTCAATGGTTTGTGAGTCACGAAATGGAAAAGACCTCAACGGGATATTGAGATGCAGTTAACAGCCAAGTTTCCAGCACGTATAGATCCCTTTCCTTGAACAGAGTAGACATTAGGCCTGGACAACATTAACTGCCTTTAAAAACCATCATCATCCATTCTGTTGCCTTTTCTGAGGTTAGCTCAGCGTATGTGGTCAACCCACAGGAAGAAATTAGTACCTGAAACCCTCCCCTTTTCTCAGGGCACCTCATCTGCCCACCACCACTCGCTTGCGTGCCACAAAATGGTTCTCAGCTCCTCTGTGGCTGGTGAGTGCGCTAATGCTCCTCATTAGAAAGGTGACCTTTCCGGAAATTACTGCTGTGCACTCCTCGCCGCCCTCTGAAATCAGATACTCCGGTCATTCTCACAAGTCAGGGAAACGCATTTTATTGATGCCTCTCTTGGCAGGCTGACCAGAAAGAGGAGGGGGATTGGTCTGGGCATTATGGTTTTGGGAAAAAAATGCAGCGCTGGTTGCCAGTATCTTGGATTTAGTCTGACAAACAGTGACAAAAAAATAATAGAAAAATAATAGTGTTCCACATTGGCACTGTACGTAAACTGACATATGTCTCAAATGACAACTCCACATTTTATAGTAGACATTGTTTCAGACTTTGAATCCCGCTTGTTCATGGTTTGGCAGGACATTTCAAAAACTACATGAGGAACTTCCATCAAAGAAATGTTTATACTCTGATGGAGATCTGGATCCAGAAGAAAAAAAATCTTGTTAGTTTGCAGCATATCCCAAAACATTTCACTGAAATTCTGGCTGCAGTTGCACTATGAACCAAGAAACTTTGTGGTTCTTTTCTAAAGTACGGCAAAACAAAAATTTCTTTGTGAATTTGATACGTTCTTATTCATGTTTAATATGACCTTAATAAGGAGCTCACAAGGTCACTGTTTCCGTACTGCACTGTATGTGGAAACACACTGTGTGGACTTGTCCAGGGAGGTTTCTCATCTATTAGGAGGGATGTCCACATTGCTCTCAGCTGCAGTGAATGCTATTGTTCCCCAATATTTTTTTTTTCTTAACAGTAAACACATTCTGATGACAAATGAGACATCACTAAAATCCACATTTATTGTTGTCCTTACAGGAATGTCGATACTGTTGTGGATTCATTTATCACAGGCCAACTTTTCTCCCTGGATTGAAATCTGAACTGAATGTGTGACTGCTGAGAGTTGAACGCTGGCTGTGCAGGAGAGCAGCACTGCAGGATTTCAGTGCAGCACTTTTGAAGGCAAGACACCAGAGGCAAAAACATTTTTTTTCATGCAGTGGTCCATTTTAGAGATTTTGGGCTATTTAGCTCCGTAACAACATGTCTTTCTTCAAGCTAGTGTGAAGAAAACATCCTAAATATAGATTTTGATGTTTATTTTACTCGACTAAACATAACATACATTCAAAGGCATTTTTTTCTTCATATTTTAAGCCAGAAATAGAATTTGCATTCACCAAACTTCCCAGTTTTATTTCTAGGGGCTTGCTCATCTATCATTGATAGTTTTATTTATAAAAAAACATTACTCCTAAAAACAGGGTGAAAATGTTTTTCAATTTTTTATGTCGTAGAGTATTCTCTGATTTAAAGAGTCACAAAAAATGGGATCCAATTTTCCTTGGTTCTAGTAGGCTATGTCAACAAAATGAAACAAGGATTTTGAGTATGGCTTTATCTAATGTTCATATTTCTGCTCTGGGAATTTGAATTCTGAATTTAAATAGAATGTTGAATGCAAAAAATAATAATCCTCTTGATCTAAGTTAATGGCTGGGGAGGATTCGTGGTGATTAATTCAAATTTTCAACTCATTCAACTGTAGTCTCTTACACTGAAGAAAAGGTTAGAAGCAGAGTTTTCTTCTGCTCCCTAAACAACCTCCAAATATATATTTATATTTGATTCTACTTCACAGATTTATGGTGAGTCATCTATGCTCTCTTCTCTTCTAAGCAGCTTGAATTACAATATGTACACTCTGACCTTTTATTGAAATATATATATATATATATATATATATATATGTAAAATCTTTCCGTTTAAAATTCCATATTACTTATCTTCTAAGACCAAATGCTTGTTGTCAACCTGGAATTAGTAGTCATATAAAGAAATTAAATTAAATTCTTTCATTATCTTACATAATTGTAGATGTTTCAGCTGCCTGATCAAATTATCTAGAAAATGCAGACAAATGTAGGAAAAGATTTTATTTTTAACCACAGAGGAGACGGCAGACACTTCTTCTGAAAGTGGCATAAAATAAGGTTTCATAACAATATGCTGAGGGAGATGGTAGCTGCGGTACCTGGCAGCTTTCTCCATAATCACACAAGGCTCCCTGTTCCAGGTGGCGTTTCTGGCAAGGCACGCTGCATTCTTGGACGAGCCAAAACAAAATGACGTTAAACACAATGTTAATCTTCACGTTCTGTGGTAAGAATGGCTTTTTGCTGCACAAAACACATCGCTTCTGTGCGAGCGTGCACCACAATCTAAATGCATGAAGCTTTATTATCGGGTAACGTTCAGGTATGACAGCCGCCTAATGAGTTTTAACTGCACAGAGCCACAGTTAGATATCAGTATTCTGCTTGTCATCATGGGGAGTTTACAGGAGAAAAGCTTTCATCAGGCTCCTTCAAGAAGTCACTCAGACCCTTTGAAAATGCTGCTTCTCAACATTACAACAATCAGGATACATTATAAATGCTGTACGAAAAAAAAACAAGAAACTTGTGTGAAATGCTAACAACCAGCCGGGATTTTAAAAGCAGCAGGGATAATATTAGCACTAAAGGAAACTCAGCCTGTTATGAAAGTATGATGTGATGTGTGAAGAAGCACTGGAGCTGCATAATGTTTTACTTTCCTTTCTTTCTTTTGAGTTTTTTTTTAAATTAATATACCATGAAGCTTTTCAGAAAAAGAAATGTGAGTATCCAGAAACAGACTTGCTCAAGTTAAAAGGCTCTTCATTTCCCAGAAACACGTGCAGGTCATCAGTAGCAACATTTTGTTCAACGTTTCCGTAACACACACGTGAAGGAGCCACTCCTCCTAATTAACGCTGTCATGCAATGGTTTAGCACTTTGCCAATTAAACTGATGACATTGAAGTGTTGACTGACTGGCAGAAAAGTGTTTAGCAAGGTGTTATTTTTTAAGAAGATTTTCTGTTGTTCGCCGCCGGGCGAAGCGGTGACCAATCACAATTGTGCTGACGCGCGGTGATATTTCAGCCTACCGTATGAAAACAGCAAATCTCCTCCCTGAGCGCTGGCTCATCCGTCTTTAATGTGTTCTATTCCAAGAAAGGCTTGTGGGGTGAACGCCTCATGGATGACCTTACCCAGCTGATGAATTCCTCCACAGCCCCCCTCCCTGTATTGCGACAGCACTTGGAGCAATAATATTGAAAAGTCATGTTCTGCCAGGTGCAAGTTAAGCTATCATCCATTTGGGTTTTTTTTATTTATTAATTTATTTTTATAAAAATTACCTCCGGATGGGAATCCAGGCCAATAACATGATGCATTGTCTCTGTGAAGTAGCAGATTGATGATTCCCTTCCTGTTCATTATGAGTGGTATTTGGGTGGGGGGGTGGGGGGCACAGTTGTTAACAGTGTGCATCATATGCAGACTTCAGACTTCCAGTGGATCAGGGATGCAGCCCGACTCAGGTGCCTACCACGTGGAATTGTCCAGTCTGACACTGATCTACGCCCTGCTGGAAGCTTCTACAGTGAGTCATCCATGAAGAAAGCTTCGCCTGATATGACATGCATGGCGCTGATGTTGGGCAAGCGTCCACATGGTTTGTGTCCATCAGTGTACTGTAGATGGAGCTTGGCAGAGTGTAATGGAACTCCCACTGTGCCCCTCATCCCAGGGGTTGAGATCTGTCCGATGCTATTAATAAGGACATTTTGTTCTCGGGCCGGCTAATCAGCAGCTGCAACGGAAAATAGACGTACTTCAGTGAAACAAGGGAGGCGGAGGAGAGGAGTTGCTTATGTTGCACAATGCACTTATAGGTTCAATATAGCACTGGCAGTAGAGACGAGGAGGAAACAAGTGGAGGGTGTATAGTCCCACGGCACTATTGTTGGAAAGTTACAGCCAGGACGAGAGAGATTATGGCTGAAGTAAGGAAGTGCTTGTCTTGTCTTTTAGGTGGTAGAAGTTTTATATAAGCCCGTGCAGTATTTAACTATTAATACAGCAGTGCTGCAGGTGATGAGTTTTTAAAACAATTAATCTGATTATGTTTAAGATTAACTGATGAATCCTGTTGTCTATTAAATGGAAGACAGCTGTGAAAAAATGCCCATCTTTTATCTTCAAATTGCTTTTTTTTTTTTTTTTTTTTGCTCAACCAACAGTTAAAAATTCAGTGATATTATGCTGTAAATATTCGAGGACAGACCCCTAACGGTTTAAAGGAAACACTTTGAAGTTGCTGAATCACCATTTCAAACACTAAAACAAACACAGGTGACAGAGATTGTGTGCTAATTAGCAGCATCCATCCACCCCTTCATCCGTATACCACGTCCCTATCGGTCAGCTTCTTTTCTTCTGAATGCAGTTGCCTGTTTTTGTCATTACAGTCATAGTATTGTATGTTATAATGATTTTATCACAAACAACAGTGTCCCTTCCCAGCACTATATGGATCCATGTTGGGAACTGGTTTGATTGCTCCTGTGGATAATGCAAAACACAGGCCTGTCAGCGACTGGTGAAAGAAGTGGTGAAAACGCAGCAATGCAGTGTTGCACCATCATCATCATCATCAGTGTAGTATTCAAATATAAGATGCAAACATGCCGGATTGTAATTTGCATCCACAGTCCTGTGGCAGGCAATGTAAGACATGTTAATATACAAATACAATTACACAATACACAAGTGGACAAGACAGACACATTATACAGCATGTTGATTTAAATGCTATGTTGACGTGAAAAAAATTCATATCAACCCACTCATTGCTGCTGCGTGGCTGAGAAATGCTCTTGTTTTGCATTTACCCAGCTTTTTGTAGCTGAGTTGGTACCTGTGATTAAATTACTACGGAGATGGACATGTTTACTGATGAGGTCTTCACCAAAGGTCACGCTGTAAAAGTCACAGACGAGCCTGTGAACTGTGGCAGTCTGCTTCAATTGCTGCTACAGTTAAAGATGGCTTCCCCTTTTTATTATCTTCTTCACTGTGACAAGTAAATTGATAAAATAAAAAAACAACTTTGGTGCGGTAGCTTTTCTTAGAGCAGCTTGCCTGTAGCAGCTGTGGATGCAGCTGTTTCTATGGTTACCACACATGCAGCTCCGGGTCATCCTTCCCCATAACATGAGATGCAGGGAAAACAGTCTTTAGACAGCACCTCAGATGAAGAGTTTCCTGTAGCCAGTTTGTAATTGCTTTGTTTGTTTGGTAACTGATGTACACCTTCGCTCCGTTGCTGAGTAAATAGAGTCGTAGAGGTGATATGAGAAAGTCTTTCCTTATTTCCTGACTCGAGAGCTTTATCTTTGAGCCAAATTGAAAACTACAATAAACTTATTGTAACACAAAGCACGACTTTAATGGGCATTGAGTAATCTGTGACCTTCTTTATTGACCTATTTAGCAACCGGCGGGATTTACCATATCAATACGACTAATCTCCTCCCACACAAGCCTCTGACACAGCACCCTCTGAACCAACACATTCTCCTCAGTTGCCCTGTAATTGACTTGAACAAGAAACTCACATTTTCACTACAGAAGGACCTGGCAACAAAGAAGGAAGAAATGCGGCACTAAAGTATGTTAAATGGCTTAAGAATGAGGCTTTAAAACCCTTAGAGATGAAATGAGCAGTTAGAACTGCTGTGTGCGTCTGGGTGGTTGAGTGCAGTGGGGGGTGGGGGTCATTGATATTGATCAACAACCCAGTTAACAGCGCCCCCTTCGACATACATTACAGACATTTGGTGCAATGGGGCTGTAAAAATGGTTCTTACTTCTTATCGCCACTTTAAGGAGTTTTCCTCTCGTTTGACGGGGGCTTTTACCGGTGACGCAGTTTGCAAATTAAACGACCTCGCTGAAGAGCTCAAGAATGCAGACTCAGTCTTAGTTGGTGAACTAACTGGGTGTTCCTTATGTGAACCGCATGAACATTAACCTCCTTACTCTCAAAAGTGCCTGTCAGCACCTTCTGCACGGTATTATTAGAGATGCTTTTGCTCTCTCCCTCTGAACTCTGAGGTCACGGTACAGGGTGGAGATGATGATGAAGGCTGTGATATTTTGAGTCCATTCTTCATATTTTCAGTGGTTTGCTGTCAGCTATTTGTCAGTAAAGTATATGATGAGAAGGGAACATGACGTCTGTTCTTTTTTGTTTTGGCCCTCTGTGAACTGTTGTATCACGTGCATTGTCTGAGCAGGACTCAAGATGTAAAAACAGCCTGCCGCGTATCCAAGGCTTGAGCAATTTGCAAGAAATGTCTCTCAATGTGTGCTTCACTTGCGTAAAGAAATCCAGTTATCTTACCATGTTTTCCTGCAAAATATCTCTGATATGAGTCAAGCTTATAGTCCCATAGCTCTCTGTGGGTAATAGCTCAGGCTCAATAGGAGTAATATATGCATGCCTCTGAAACAATCAGTCTTGTTTATCCAGAGCCCTTGAACCTCCAGGATCAGAAAGTTTCTGCAATGAATTCTGATTTGCTAAATCCCTGTCCAATAAATTGCCTCAACTCTGCACAAACATCAAAACAATCTCTCACCGTTTTTGTGCCACCAGCTGTTAGATTTGGGCGAGAAAAACAGAGAGAAAGGGTGGGATGATGGAGACATGGAGGGTTCACAATTTGTTTATCAAAGTGTCTTTCCTTCTCACCCTGTCCCCGTCTCACCTGGAAAAAGCTTTGCATGTGCACTGTGGTGCTTGCTACCTGGGGGGGAACAGTACACATTTGATGGAGACCTTGCAGGGTGCCTTCGCAGGTGGATTCATTTGAAAGTTTCCTTGTTTGAGTCTCCTGCCCCACTCAAGAGTTATATTTGGCGTTAGTGAAATTCTGTTTTCTGAACGTCTATGAAGTTGATATAAGGAGACGGAGTGGTGTGGGTTGAGCGCAGGGACTGCATAATTTGTGTCTCAGGTGTTCATTGAAGTACACTCGCTTGGCTGGAGCCACAGCTCTCCCCGAAGTGTAAAAAAATCTTAGTTTATGTTGCATCTGTGCTTTTCCAGCCCTGATGAAAGTAGATGGAAAATGGAATTAAAAGAGTCAGATTTACTAATCGGGAAGTGATTAATTGCTCAAAGCCACAGTTGCTGTTTGGACATCTGCTTACTTGTTACTGTCTCTAATTAAAATGATAAACAGTTAGTGATGCAAATCTGTGTCCCCTGATATTTTCGGGTCAATGCAAAAATATTTAGCTGGACACAGCCTGGGTATGATCCGCATGCAGTGCAGAGTAAAATAAATTGTTCTCCACACTGGAAATGATTGTGTGACTTAAACGAGCTGAATGCTTACATCCTCACAATAAGTATATTTATATATATATATATATATATATATATATATATATAAAGTATATAATAAGTAAGTCCCACTGATGCTCAGATGGTGTAATGTTTACCACAATCAGCATCTTTCTTTCGACCATTATCATGCTCATCGTCTGCTAATTGGCACTAAAATGCTGAGTCTGGTAGAAAGGTCATTATTTTGCAGATATTTAATCCTAAACCAAAGACTGACCTGATGATGACACTGTGGATGGAAAGTTAACAGACCACAAAGTGATTACAGTTCATTCTGAGAGGAGCATGAATGTCTGGACCAAAATCCATGTTGTCGAGATATATTGGTCTGGACCAAGTTGTGGACAGTCAGACCAACCAGGATTGCGAGCCCCATCTCCACTAGCATGGCTAAAAAATGAAATAAAAGACTTTGTAAATGTCCAGTCCTACGGTGAAGGATTAAGAATAAAATGAAAATATTTAGCACACACACAATACAATGTCAACTCTGCTGCTTCTCCCTTTACCGTTCAATAACAGCTCGTCCCTGCAAGAACCTTCTTAAAAGCTTCAGTTCTCCATTTGGTTTGCTCGGTTTGATCTCTTGCCAGAGCCTCTGTGTCAGATGTTTTGGATGAGATTCAACAGCCCTTTTTGATCTGAAGACATTAATGTCTCTATATAGATTGGAAAATTCAGGAGGAGCATAGAATTCTTCCTCTCATCACATCTTAATTGTTTTCTTTTAACATCCCGCAGCAATTTAGCATATTTCTCATTTTCTTCCCCCCCCCCACTAATACAACATTTGACACCCTGGTAGACGAGATAACCCCGAAGGGAAAAAAAGATGCAGCTAAGAGGAGAAACTCTGGCTGTGAAGTGATATACTGCATATCAGTCTATACAAACCTCTCAGATTACGCTTTTTAATCACATACCCACACCAGCAGGGCATTAGGCGGCGGATCTCATTGCAATGACGAAGCATTACATTAGGACTTCGCTTGTGTGGGATATTCCATCACTAAATTTCCCCGTTGCTGTCCAGAAGACCTCTCCGCAGCCGAGTTGATCGTAACAGCTTGAGAGTAGATGACCTGCCAGATGTTTGTAATCTCACACCGAGAAGCTTGTGACTGGGGTCGCAATCAGATAAGGGAACATAGGAAGGGATTATAAATGGTGACAGTGGGGAAAAGGCTATAGATTCCAGCATAATCGCAGATAGATGGCAAATGTCCTCATTTACCCCCATCACAGGCCAGACAGTGTATACGCCAAGTAAATGTCTGATAAATAATGCCTGTTTATTTTCCAGTTTATTAAAAAAAAACATCCCCTGTGATTATGTTGATGCAGCTGTGAATAAAGTGAGTGAATTTAGAGCTCACACACGAGTTGCAAGCTCATTTCTTCTTGCTAGTTTGTAAGGCCCCATTGAGAGTGTATGGTTGTGTGGGCAGGTTAATGATATCAGCTTGAGAGTAGTTTTTAATCAAGAACAGACTAATGAGATAGGTTGGACTGGAGTTACTCCAGCAATAAACAGCATCACAAGTCGCTCCCTCCCTCCCTCCCTCTATTTCTCTTTCTCTATTTTCCTTCCCGCTTTCTTCTCTGTCTAAACCCAAGAATGAAGAGATTTAGGAGAGTGGCGGAAAAATGAGTACACAATGATGCAGATTAAAAGGAATCCGTTATATTTACAGGAGCGAACAGCAGGACTGATTCACGCTGTTGTGAGGCACTTGCAGGTTATTAGCAGCTGAGGAGTGGGATTGAGTGCCAATCCTGAAAAAAATATAATTACAAACATGTCCTGACTCCTTTTTGACAGAAAGAGGTCTCTGTTTACATGTCCTATGAATAAATAAAAATTAGTGGCGACTAACAGGATTTAAGAGTGCAAAAATAAAGCTCTGGTCAAATGGCTCTAAAAGAACATTTATTCATAGAATTATTCATAGTAAATCAACAGGAGAAAATCCATTTTTCTTTTCACTGTTTAGTGACTCTACAGCCCTGCAGGACATGGTAGCTCCTTTTTTTTAAACTCCTTAGTACTGAAGCATGTTTCACTCCATTAGAGAGTGAAAATTGGAGCCACGGAAGTGTAAAGAATTGGACATCAGTCTCCCTAAGCCCCTGAGGTACATCAAGAAATGCTGGCTTACACAGCTCTCCCAGTGAAGAGCATGTTCTGCCCCTGACCATGGGTTTGCAGTAGAGACTGTGTTAGTGCACATGTTTCTCTGTGCCGGCTGAGTCCTGAGGTTGTTGTGGGTTTGGATGATGCCGATCTTAATCAAAGGACTCCCACGTTCCACTCCGGTAGTCCTGTTTAAAGAGAGAGTCCATATCGTTTTCATCAAAGTAATAATCATTTTGGTACTCACTGTCGTTGACTATGATAACACTTGGTGATTCAACCATATATTTTGTTTATGAATGCTGTATCTGGGTCAACTTTAACAACCATTTTGGTTGTTTGTCCCTCCCCCTGGTACGACCCATAGGAGCAAACTAGTGTCAGGCTGTCACTGTCATGGTAACATTAGTAATCATACAATTAATGTTGTGGAGTAATTGCTGAGGCTGCTTGCTGGCGCCTAACATCTATGGGCTCGTCTTTTTTTTTTTTTTTTACAAGAGGACAGTCTCCTACGAGCATTGATGTGCCTGATTTATTCATTATTCATCCCTCCGTGTTATCATTGTAGCAGTGGGGGTAAACTGCCTTTCTAAATAAAGAAGATCTTTTATGTTTAGGTACTTTCAGTGTGGAGGCAGGGAAAATCAACAAGTTCATCATGTGTAGAGAACAGAGCCATTAGCAGTCTGTTACTGTCAGTCATTTGACTTCTTGTTCCTGTCAGTTTATAAATGTCAGCTGTTTTTCTCTTTTGTTTAGTGAGGTTTTGTGACTTAATCAGTACATCATTTTTGCAGCTGCTCCATAATCTGTGGGTTTATATCCATCCTCCTTGGTTGGATTACTACTATTTTGGTATGGTGTTGATGCTTTGCTAAAAGAAAAAGGTAGATATTGGCTATATAAATGAAACTGACTTGAAATTGCAAATTGCATCATAAAATAACTAAAAACTGGGAAGGAATCGGCAGAGAAATGGATGTAAATTCTAGTTCCTGTGCAAGATGTGATTACTCTCACTGTGCCCTACTGCAGAGACATGCACCATCACATAGGTATTTGTTGAATTTTGCCTTTATTCCTGAGCAGGCAAGGAAAGGAGCAAAGCTTCCAGGAACTGAGGCTGTGTCCACACCCAATACCAGGAAAAATGCTTCACAATGCAGGCTACACAAGCCATCCCAACAATACTATTTAACACAAAAGATACTGCGTAAGGAAATGAATGGGGAAAAAATGATAAATCCATAACTAAGTACATGCATTTGCAGATTATGACTTCACATTCAGCCCAGTTGAGTTGTATTTGTTACGTCACAGTGGATTAACGGCTCAGAGTGCCAATGGATGTTTTTCAGTAGGCGTGGTGTGAGTCGTGCTCTCGGATTGTGGACATTTAGTTTAGAGCAGATTGTGTTGTGTTGTTGGCCTTGTAAGGATAACCACACGTCAGCACAGATCAATGCACAAACTGGATAATGTGAAGCACCCTGGGTAATGCCCTGTGTATGTGCGCACAAAAATTTTAAGCCCAACACCCTCGGTCTCAAATGCCACAAGAAATACAGCTTGGACGAGTCTGCCCGAATGACTCAGGTTGTCAGAGGACTCCTGTGAGGTTTTGAGGTTGGGGTTTAATCCCCTGTGAAGACTAATGGACTGTAAGAAATTGAATTTGAATGTCCCTGACCAAATAACTGTGTTAGAGGACTGCTTGGAATTTCTGAGGATGTTGGTTTGATTCTGATAAGGCTCAGTGAAGTCCAACACTGGCAATGAATACTGAAAAGCTCTCAGAAGCTCGCACTGCTATCTGTAGCGTGGTGGGTTCGATTGTGACCATGAAGTGCCAGTGGTGAACCGCTGTGGTTCTGCAGGCCTTTGGTACCCAGAGCGTCAAAACTAATCCTGCTGCAGTGGATGTCTGCTCTTTGATAGGCATATGTTGGCCAAGGTTGCGAGTCACCTGTTGAAAAATGTTGAAAGAAAATTACAAAAGGACTTTTGCACTTTGGCAAATTCATTTAGTTTTTCTTTTCTCTCAGAATGACTGGCAATAGCAGTCCACAAATAGACCAACAATCCACTGCGAAAGAGCAAGAGAGGGAGAGGGGGGATCATGTGTATATGGATAGCTTTATTCTTTTTAATCATATTAAGTTGGATCATTAGATGGACCCATTTACACAGTGCTTTCATGAGGTGTATGAGACCAAATCCTATTGGATATCGGCCTAATCTACTGCAAAAGCTCTGCAGCTTCCAGTTGCAGCTTTAGTGGGAACTGCATGTCCCTCTTTGCGGGCCTGGGTATGAACATACGTGCAGCATTAATTTGGCTGAATTAGGGTTGAGAACAAATTGCCACTCTACGTTCCCAAATCCAGGCGTGATTGAGAAATAATGAGGGGCTCAGTCAACATAAATGGTTCACAAGATTATCCCCGTTGGAATTATACAGCTCACCTCTTTCCTCGCCAGGAAGTCCAAATGGTTTTATAGTGTACAGACCTATTGTAGACAAAACAAGCCAAGATCAAGCCTTGGTGTGTGTCAGATACGGACATCCTCATCAGGCAAAGGTCCTCAGTGTTGATGCTAATCAAATAATTCTTCCACTCCATACTAAATCTTGTCACAATTTGGAAAATATTTTTTCACATTGTCCAGTGCATCACAGATCACACTATTATTTTGGTTGAAATATTGCAATAGCCCACATAGTCCTTCGATAGTGAAATTTTCAGTCCACTTGAATCTAAAATGATTCAAGATTATCCCTGTCATTTCATGCTATGAAAGCATAAACTGTGAATGCAAAGAACTGTGATCCTTGTCGTTTAAAAGAGGATCGGGGGAAGGTCTTGCTCGTATGACCTTTGGAGTGGGCTCTGGAGGGTAAAACCTATACAGTCACGACTCCGGAGTCAGCTCAAGAGACCACTGAAACTGGTGAAGGCCGGTGAGCCAGCGGGCTGAAAACCACGACCTTGAGCTGCTCAATGGAATTTGGCTATTGTTATATTTTCACCTGTGTTTTTCTTCCTGTGTCTGGTAAGATGTCTTCCATGAAACAGCCCTATTTTGCCAACACTGACTGAATACAACATATTTGTAAATGTATGTTAAGACAGAACAAAGACAATTTTTAGATGCAGTGCGATAGCCAAAGTCAGTAGAAGGATGCAAGTAAATCCAAGTAGGTTGAAAAAGACTTAACGTCACTTACTGATGATAATTACAACTTTCCTCACCTCTTAGTTAATTTTCAAGCAATGTATATGAAGGGTGTAAGTGTTTTTAACAGCCTTGAAACAATCAATCACTTGTGAACGGCAGGTCCTTTTTTTAAAGCATGAATATTAGCATGCGTGTGCTCGCTGGGAAAGGTGAGAAAGGGAGAGTGAGGTAGAGCGTAACAGAAATCAACAGAGAGAGATAGAGAGGGAAGTGGAGGGAGATTTGATAGAAAGAAAATGTGATAGCGTCAGGGTGTTTAGTATGCAGAGCGGAAAGCAAACACTTTTAGCCCCTCTATCGAAGTCTGGGACTCCTCTGCAGTTGAGCGGCCTAAACTTTCTCATATAAGCCTTCGCCTCGAGCCATGAACTCAAATATTTCAGTCACATTCACTGAAGCGCAGGAAAAAAAAGGCTTATTACTTATGATCAAAGGTTGGTGTTTTCTGGAGGAGACATCGAGCGTCTGCTAGAATTTGCATTAGGAGTTGAAGGCGGGTCATTTTCAGTGAATAGAGAGAGATCCTCGAAACAGGCAGGGGATTCGTTGTTTTCCCTGCTTTTGAAGCTCACTTCCTTTTGAAGAAAGTTTATGTGGGTAAACAGAGCTACATGAAATCTGAATATGAGCATTAGGAAAGAACTGTAACCTGAAAATAATAAAACCCCAGCTTGACCTTTATTTCTTTAACCCTTTACGGTGGAGTCTTATCTGCCCGCTGCATAGTTTCTCTCTTGTCTTTTGAATGGTGGCCACATTTAGAAAATGTTGATGTCATGAAAAGTATGGAACCCCTCAGTAGCCAATATTACACAAATAAATGAAAACTTGTTGAGTGTGTGCATGTGTGGATGTTAGGATATATATATATATACACACTCGTCACCATGAGCATGACCCCTGTGTTCTGGAAGACATTTTTCCAAAACCCCCTTCACATTATTGTCCCTGCTTTTGGCCACCCCAGACCCTTAGGATGGGAGACTATCCGTTCAAAATAAAAAATATTACAGCATTGGTCATTTCAGCCAATTCCCCAGAATATATTCCTTTTAAATGAAGTGCCAAAGCCCTTGAGCAGGCAGAAGTTATAGATGTGGTCCATCAGGGTCAAAGAAGGCAGCCAAGTGATGCTATCATAGAGCCACTAAGTCTGCAGGAAGTTGACAAAACATGGAACTCTCCCGAGGACACTGTTGTTCCAAGTGTTTTTGTTGTAACCATGTCAATGAACATCCTCTGAACTTGACAAAGTAGACACAATGATCATATCTAACCTTAACAATAGCTTTTGCAGATCATGAAACTGGCATTTTTTTCTAGCATAGATTTTGAAATGGTTTTTGAGGGCAGTGACAATTATATCGTCCCAGTGATGGGGACGCGCTGTACTTTGTGTCGTTGCTGAGGGCTGTTGCAAATGGCAAATTTTGTTGCAGAGCCATTAAAACGCCCTCTCACTTCAGCTGCTATGTACAGGGCAGACGCACCACCCATCTAAGTATAAGATAGTCTGAGGTGGTGCACTGCTATTTATTCATGACATTGGCAGTTACACTTTTTTCATGGGACGTTTCATGAATGCTTTGTGACTGTATCTCCACACATGGTCCCACACTGTCAGCAGCCGGCAGCAAGGTCATGTTTACTGGAGCGTCCAAAGAGAAACACAAGCTACTGTCTTTTTTCTTTCTTGTTACAGTGTTATAATGAAGAAATCACATTTGAGCTGAGTGTTAATAATTTATTGAATTATTTCCCAATGAATTGGTTCATTCATACTGTAAATATGCATTTAATATTGGCTGTTTTGGAATTTCTGAGAAAATTACATTAATAAGCTTACAACTTATGTAGCTGGTGCACATATCATTGACTTTTCCATTTCGAATCAGTCAGTCAGTGTTACTCAACCTCCTTCGGTCACAGCAGTTAGTAACACCTGCCTCATCCCTGCTTAAAAAAGTTTAGGATTTGTATTACTTAAAACTTTCATGACACACTAAGAGCTTCAGTGTGTCACGAGGTCCATCTAAACCTCCCCCAAAAAAAAAAACACCCCCCTGCAACATGGAGAATACATTTTGTGCTTTCTTTTATTTAAAAAATATTCACATCAGCACTTGTAAATGTTGACCAAGGCCTGACCCTGAAACCACTGAAGCACACTAAATGGCTGTTGTTGTTTGCATGTTGAAAGCATGGTTCACATGGATGTCAGCCACAGAGTGCAGAATACCAGCTAAATGCAACATTTTTCTGCTGATTATTTTTCACCAGAGTTTCTTCCCTTTCCTTTGGTTATTTTGGTTTCTTGCCAAAATGCTAATCCATATTGCATCCGGACCCTCACTGCAGATGGAGTGCCCATAATTAGCTTCATTTCCCTTCATCAGTGCAGAAGGAGTATAAAACTGTTACTGAGACTGAAGAAATATGCTGCTACTGAGCGCTGGGTCTCAGTTGCCCCTGACAGTGAAAGTTCTCCACGTCCGGCAGGAGCAGGCGGGCTCAGGGCATGGTGTTTCTGGGCACTGTTAAATGGGACTGTGGCCCCAGTGTGGCACTGCTGTCAGACCTCACGACCTCCGTCAGTAACTTCAGGGGCTTGTAAAGAGGCCAGGGCTGATGGGTTTTTAGTCTCCTTGGGCGGCCAGCTGGAAGAAAATTGGAATGATCATGTGTTGAGTGTGTGTGTGTGTGTGTGTGTGTGTGTGTGTGTGTGTGTGTGTGCGCATGCGAGCATGTGGACTGCACGCGGTGAGAAAGTATATTTGCTAGCAAGACACACTCTAGCTCTAAAGTTCCAGAAAGAGGGACATATTGTTTATATAGATATACTTACAGCATTCCAGCTACCCCAATTGGCAATGTTTAGTGGTGGGAAGCCAGTGAGGGATTTCCTGTCCATATCACTGTACTAGTGACTACTCATATTGGTCAGAGTACCTCAGGGGAGAGAGATCTGAGGGAGAACAGTGTGAATACCACCATTTTAAAAAGAAACTGTGGTGGTGTTTGCTACAGGTTTTGAGAAGAAGAAGAAGAATCTGGGAAGTCTATTTTCAGTTACAGCCCTGGGTGTAAGTTTTTTTTTTTTTTTTTTTTTTAGGTGCACAAAAAGCTTTAAACAGATATTTCATCCAAAATTATTTAATTATTGATAATTCTACCATGGCCATTGGTCCCAGTTTAGTTTTTTTTTTTAAACAGTGCAAATGTTTGTCTTAACACAGTGCCAAATTGATTAAAATTCTGCACTGTCATTTGAAAGCAAGTGGCTACTGGCTCCATATGTATCCTGGCTTTCTCTGTCCTTAATGGGCTCCAAAATGGAAAGGAAGTTGTTGAGTTCAGGAGCAAATCCTCTAATTCATAATTTACACAAATATGTGCTTAAGTACCACCATATCACAAAATGTCATCATATTCCCTGCTAGCGGCGAGGTCAATAAATTTGGGACATTATATTTTAGACAGTACATGGCTGTAGCCTTATTTTGCACATTTGATACAAAACCTACTAACAAACCCATCTTTACCAAATTATAAAAGACAGTTAAAAGCATTCACACAGGAAAATCCAAAGAGATCTTCATGAAAACCAAGAATCTGTTGCGAGAATAAAGAGGTAAGAGACAGGTGGCAAGAGACCATGAAATCTATTTATTATGTGGCCAAGGTGTGAATGTACCGGGAAAATATAGACTCGGATGTGTGAATGAGATGTGATGAGCTTGTGAGGGCAGACCCTTGTTTCCTGCCAAATGCTCTAAATGTTATTCATGCTAGGAGCAACTCCAGCTTCCTCTCAGCACTGGTCTCTTTTGCAAAGTCTCTCAAATCCACAGGTGGCGCTTTCCACTGTGGAAATGCCTCTGATGGTCAAACTCATTTAATAGTGTGCTCCTGAAGTCAAGAAACTAGTTTTGTCCCAGAACACAATGGCGATTCCTTCAAGTGCATGAGCTATGCAGCAGTGTACACAGTGATTTCTGTTGAATGAAATATAGCAGTGATTATCGATTTAAGGTAAACAAAAGAATAAACATGGCGTGGTAGCATGAGCAGTGAGAGCTGGACGAGGTTGAGAAAATGTTCTGTGGAACAATGAGACCCTAACTTCTTACGGGAAAAATGTGGGAGTACAAAAACTGTTTTTGTAACAACAGGAAATGTTTTGAAATGAATCAAACCCAGCTGTTGGCATCCTCTCAGCCTGCAGCTGCTTGTGTGTCAGCAGAGGGTAGCGGGACTCGGAGGAGCCTTGTTGATTTTCCCTGTTGATTCCTACCCAAGATCAATATCTTCTCAGGTCCCTCTTAGTTCTCTTACTTACTCCAGGGTTAATCTACGACAATGGAAAGCTCTGACGATTTGTGGAGATGCTTCCTCCTAATCCCTCCACTTGGTGTGAGATAAATTGAGGGCTGTTGACAAGATCTTGACTTAATTTGGTGCAGCATAGAAGTCTCTACATTATCCTGGCCTGTGGACCTACAACAGACAGCCTGCCCCATGACAAGGACAAAGACATCTCAAAGCTTAAATTATTTCTAATTTAAGGGTTGTACACTGCATCTTTCCATGTCAACAAAGTGAAACAGTGCTTAATATGTTGCCTTGAGGGTCTTTTAAAACTCTCAAAGTCAAGATTGTGATGCGAAGAATCAGTTTGGGAACATCCCCTCAGCACTTTCATATGCTATTTAAAAAAATCACTGAAAATTATGAGGAATGTGCCAGTGTTTGTAACATACATAACTAGGTCTAATCATATGCTGAATTTTGTTAAGATGCCTGGGGCATTTCAGTCAACATCTTAATGCTGCATGTGCAGTAGTCACTTAAGTTTTTCAAATATACAGCTTGGATGGATGTTGATGTAGGGCACTGACCTTACTTTAAATTGCATATCATTGCATAATCATTGATTTGTTTGATCTTTCACAAAGCCTTGGGAGACTGCATTGACAACAGAGGTTGTAACTGCTGATGATCAAATAGAGGCCTAATAATTCAGTTCCCATAGGAGTTATTCATAGACCCATGGTTTAACATGACCAGTTTAACATCAAAGTTAAAAGAGGTGGCTACCTCAGTTGAAAAGTTCAGAATGCACATCAGTGAACAGGTATTTTATTTCACTTCCACTGAGCTTGTGCCAGGTCTTCTCTGCAGTGACTCGAGTCAGCGATGCAAACCTTCCTGAAGAGGCTGGGGAGAAAAACAAAATCTGGATGCTAGAGGTTTGGGACAGGGCCAGATTTGACAAAACAGTCGGTCATCTCTCTCCCAACAATCCTGCAAAAACAATCAACACACCACAGTGGGCCCACCATCTGTTTAGGCGGAGGAATGTTGTTTGGCTTTCGATGTGGTTAGGTGCAAAATTCAAATGCATTCTGGTACTCATTTAGAACAGTTTTTCCGACGATCTTAAAATAAGTCCCCTGATTTTTACCTCATTAAAACATTACACCACCAATGGAGCGGAATAGATCTTCATGAGCTGTAAGTACTGAGTGCAAAAGCCTGGTAATATTCTTTGTGATGATTATTTTCTAAAATCAGTTAACTATTGATTATCTATGTTATTGTGATGTAAAATGTCAGAAAATTGTAAAAACGTCAAAACGTTAAAAAAGTTCAAACCCTTTATCCATAAAACCATAAAATTCACAAGAAGAAAGAAGCAACACTTTACATTGAAATCCATGGCTTCTGTCTTCTTGGAAAGCACCACGCAGTATCAACAATATCTACGAAATAAGAACTTTTATTCATAATATATTCATACTTGTACACAAGTAAAATAAAATGCATATCTATGGTTCCATTGCAATCTCCATAAACAAACTGACAGCATTCTTTTGGCAAATGCTACCCCTGTACCCTTTCTGTCATGAAAATAGAACTGAAACTCGGGGAGGTAAAACTTCATTTATAAACATAAAAAACTCAACATTACCCAACAAATGCATCACTTCGAATAAATAATATGGGGGGAAATCGTTTATCTTCATTAAACCAACCCAACATTCTTTGTGTGCTTTCTGTCTCTGATTTCCTTTGTTAGTTTTTTGATTTTGTCCTTTTTTTTGTCTTTTTTTGTCTTTTTTTTTTTTCTTTTGCCTTCCGGTGGTCTGTCTAAGCAGTAAAAGCTTTTGGGAGGGAAAATGAGAGGAGTCTCCGAAGTGTAGCTTAGACACAGTACAGTTAAGTACATAGAGAACAAACAATTTTGGGCACCAATTCATTATATACATCAGATCTGTAGTTGTCTTTTAAAGGCATCCATTTTGTTAAATGTACTCTAACGTCTTCATTATTGTTTGTCCTCACCCACGATGGGTTCGATGAGACTCCTCGTTTTTCAGTCACTGCCTGCTGTAGATGTCACTGCATCTTCTGTATCATTGTCATGAGCATCAACAATCGTGAGTCCTGTGTTCAGAGTGAGATCAGGAGTCCTAAGACATGGCTAGAGATATCCAGATCATGGGAATGAAGAGAAAGCGAAGCACTTGCAAAGTAGAAGCCCGGCCTTTGATGCAGTGGGTGTCCGATTTGGGCTTTTTGGAACACTTCTTTTTCTTTTTGTTTGATGCTGTAGATGATTCCAGATTGTCTATAAGGTCAGGGTTTAGATTTTCCATAGACTTGTCCAGGGTGTTGGACAAGGTTCCCAGTGGTCCGTCATTCTGCTTGTTCTGGGTCTCATTTTTTGTTCTTTCCGGCTCCTTATATTTAGTCTTGGACATGTTCTCCTTTTCCTTAAGTGGGTTGTTAGTGATTTGGCGGCTCTTGCCAGACAGGATAGAGGACTTGTCGTTATCTCCAAGACAACACCTGGGAATGGTGTCCCCCAGAGGATTTTCAGTGGAAGAGAATTTCCCAGACAGCCCATTAGAGCTGAAAAGATTGGTCTGGATTTGAGGCGTTTCCACACACCCCTCCAAGTCTTCACTTTTCAGACGTTTCAGGTCCTTTCCTGCCAAGAAATCAGGAATCTTGCACTCCAACTCAGAGCTGGAACCTTTGAAACGTTTGAACCAGTCCCATAGGGTCCTTGCCCGGCAGTCACAAATCCACTGGTTACCATTTAAGCGTAAATACTGAAGGGTCACCAGTGGGTCCATGGTCTCCCCTGACAAGACAGTAAGGTTGTTGAAGAACAAGAACAGGGTTTTCAGCTTACCAAGATCACTAAAAGCTCTGGGTTGGACATAGATAACCCGGTTCTCATGTAGCAGTAGTCGGTCCAGACTGATTAAGCCTCGAAACATATTGTCCGTAACTATCTTGATCTTGTTATTGTGCAGGTAGAGATAGGTGAGGTTGGCAAGGTCCAGAAAAGTGTCATCATTCAGGGTTAGAATGTTATTGTCCTGCAAGTAAAGGTACTGTAGGGAGAACATTCCTCGGAAAACCCCAATGGGGAGCTCTGACAGGCCACACCTGTGCAGGTGGAGGGTGTGCAGCTTAGTTAAGCCCCGGAAGGCCGTAGGGCTGATGGTGCGCAGGTTGCTGTTGTCTCCAATGTCCAGCTCCTCCAGTTTTTCCAAGCCATAGAAGGCTCCAGCCTCGATGTAGCTGATGTTGTTGGAGTAGAGCCAGAGAACAGTGAGATTGTGGCAAGAGCTGAAGCTGGTGGACCTCACCACCGTCAGCTTGTTGGTCTGGAGGAATATCCGCTGGCTCCGCACCGGGATCCCAGTAGGGATGGAAAACAGTCCTTGTTGTTGGCAGGCCACGGTGGGCCTGGGCTCACTGTAGCACACACACTTGGCAGGGCAGCTGTCAGTTTGAGGCACGAGGTTCAGCCACATCACCAGGAACAGGAGTCGCCCCCCTAAGGAGACAGAAAACAAAACAGGTGATTAGGAAACTATGTATGAAAATTCTAAAAGTGTTTTCAAATATAGATGTAGAAATGGATGAAATTAAGGTCAAGAACTAATATGCACAAACAAATTACAAAACAGACAAAATTCAAAACATTCTCTTTCACGACATGTAAAGTTTAGCACATTATAGCAGGATAGGCAATTCTCTTCATAACAGGGACTCAGCATTAATTTTAATAGTAATGTGTTTTTGGATCTGGGGACACATTCCCTCCTCGCTGCTGCTACTGACAAGAATCCCTGAACAGGCGAAGAGAGCCCTGTGAAGGCAGACTCATTTAAAACTGGGTGGGTGGCTTTTATGTGGAATTAGTTTGCTCTAATAGGGCGGACATAACTAATGGTGTTTCAGCGTTCCTGAGGTTGACATTTAGCCTGACGCTGGGAGATAAGCTTTCATGCCAGGCTAAGAGATTGATGCCTGGGGCCAAGGTGGAAAGAGGGTTACAGTGGCCCTACTAGAGTTGCCACTGTGAAGCTGAGACCGAAGCATTTTTTTTCTAAGTGCTGCATGAAGATGAGACATATGAGAGGTGTGGTAGCACTCAGAGTGAGGCTTGTAAAAATCTTGTATGTGTTTGCCCTGAAGGCATCCATGTTTAAAATAAGGCATATTCCACATTTGCCCGCATTAATTATTTCTGCCTGTCCTCTGCCATGGTTCAGACCAGCTTGCTGCACAACACCAGGATAAGTGAAATGGGCTGTGTTACCACCTGTGAATGATAACTTCAGGCATAACACTATTGTAGGTACTGCTGAGGTAAAGGGAAAAAAAGCATCTATAGGTGGCTGACATATCCTTAGATGTCAAAGTGTCAAAGGAATGTCTGATGTCAGCATGTAAGGGCAGGTACTGCTCAAAATCCTCCTCAGCTCCCATCTTCTCTGAGGATTTCCAATCTCTGCTCCCATGCACATGTGAAGAATCCCAGGCTTGCAGGCATGACAGGCAGCGAGGCTCTGGAAAAATGCATGAGCCTTACTCAGCCCTTCCTCCATCCCTGCTCTCCCTCCTCTCATTCCCCTGCAACGTGTTTTCGGTGCAGCTCATCTCTGGACCTTGTTAAACGGAGCTGTGGTGCGGCCTGACAGTAGGCCTCTGCTGCACTTTCCCTCCAATCTCCCCGCTCAGCCGTCAGACTGCCACCGGAAAGCTGTCAAGACTTTCCACCCTTTCTGCATCACAGCACTTTTCCCTCAGCAGTGCCTAACAATAGCAATATTTTATCGCATGGCACGCTTCGTGTATCTCCACTGCCGTCTTGCTTTTTCCCCCTCTGCTATCTATTCATTAATGGGCTATTTCCACCCACGCGTTGCATGTCAAAGCCTGGTTTCCCCAGCTCTCAGCATAATATGCCTTGTCTTTGTTAGCATCTGTTGAATGACAGCATGAACCCCACAATGTCATCAACTCTGTCCCAATTATTTTTTTGCTCACTAACAGCATCTTCACATCTGCATAACACTGATTGTGTTACCATATATTACAAACATAAATCTGGGAGTGGTGGGCTCCTGGTTTCTATTCCTCTCTTTCGTCTTCACATTTCAGAGCCACCTCTGCACAGCTTCACAGGACACAGACCTCTCACATCCCCTCTGGAGATTAACACTGTACCTATATTCATCTTGTGTAAGAGTTGTGTTCACACCACTGATCTGCTCTTTCCACATCCTGGTGGTATTGTCTTTGCTTCAAATCTGAATCACAGCTCAAAGATTACACCAAAAGCATCTAATGTTTGGCTGTTTGTCTTCATAACTGTTGTTGAGTCGTTGGCATAAACTTTAATATCTTAAAATATGAAAGGGTTTTGGGGAACAAAAAATAAAATCCATTTCTTATCATTTTCTGCCAGCTTTGGTCTCAACACTTAATCTTCCCCTATCTGCTGTGTCAAAACATGGCTGTGAGCGCCGCCTTCCCGTTTCAGACCCGCCGGTGGCCTCTCTTCTGAGAGCTATATTATTGTACAATGGCAATCATCGCTCTGTTTAAGAGCAGACAAGCCTCTTTGTTTCCTCCTGACTTGACACTGTGGCCCCTTCAGCTTTGAGTAAAGTACATCATTTAACCCCACCCCCCTCCTCCAAGACAAGCACTTCTATTTACAATGGGAGCTTGACAATATACAGCAGGCTAGAGGACTGCAGACGACCAGTATTGTTTGGCCATGCAGCTTTCTTGCTTACATTGCCTGTCAAAACCAATTCTCCAACATCATGTGACATCGCAGAGGACAGGTGGTTAGGGCATTAAATTGGGCTGATATGGGTCCTTTACCAAAAATTGGATAATGGCCTCTCGGTGTCCTTTTTGCTGTTGCCATGAAGGTGAAGATAGGGTTTTATTTGGCCAGCTTCAGGCATGGCAGTCTCTTAACACCTGCAATGAAACCTGTGAACAACCTACCTAGAATAATTTCATTACTATGGATTTCAGGAGAGTTTTTGCCTTGTGGTCAAAAAAAAAAATTAAATATTGAGAGAAAAACAATTTGGGCATGAGAGCAGTCAGCGCTGTAGATAAATAATCTCAGCTAACTGCAGCTTCTGTCAAAATACTGGTATCAGTGCTCCAGCAGTAGCTAAAGGACACTACATTCAGTTGCAAAAACAGAGCGATGCCCACGGGAGTGGTATGAGTGGGCTCAGCCAGCTTTGTTGACTTATACTGTATGAGCATATCATATTAACCAGACGCCTCGCTCATTTGCATGTGGAGCTCGAAGTTCGGTGCTCGAAACAAGCTCTCAGCATCCCTTTGTCTTATTGTGAGAATTTGAGCCCTTCCTTGTGCTCTGAAACCTGCAGTGAACACAGGAGGGCATGTTGGGACAGCACATTCAGAGAGCCTCCGATTCATCACGGTGGCTTTACTTTGAAGGGCTGGGGACTGGGCCGGGACAGCTAACATGGCGGTGTTATCCCCTCGGCCCAAAGTGGAAGTGATGTCTCTGTCAGAGATGAATCACAGTAGCTCTCCAGAGAGACCTTCTGGCCCCTTTCTGAAATCATACATTATTGTGTTGCTCAGAAGCAGGCCTGCATTTAATATAGTCATGATCCCGCTCTCTTAGGTCATGCGTCTTGTGTGAATCCATCCATGCATACATAAATTGTTTTTATATCATGTTCAAATGAATAACTTAGATAAACTGCATAGGATGCGACAGTTTTTTTTTTTTTGCACGACCAATGCAGCTTTTAAATGACTTCGCAAGCTTGAGAGCAATAAAGGGCAATAACCGTTTTTTTTCTTTACTACACTCTGAGTTTATATTGTTTTAAAAGTCCTTTTGAAACTTCCCTTTAACTTCCAACTTGACGTTTACTGTGTCCCCTCGCTGGACAGGCCCCACAATTTTATTTATTTTTTTTGATTTGGACATTATTGAACTGTTTTTGTGTCTTGGATTTGTGTATCAGTTTTCTCTCTCCAGCCTATCATCAGTGGTTTCCGTCTGCTCTCCCATCTGGTGCTCATTGCCATCCTCCACCAGAAACAAATACAACACGTGGTCATCAAGCTGCACACTAAGTGAAATGCCTTTACATTTTGCCTAAAGCAGGTAGTTCACTACGTGAGAAAAGTTCATCAATCAGTCAATCAGTTCTTCACCAAGTTATTTCTCAGCTAAGTGCGACAAGTCAGACATTTCTCCTGACGTTTCAGTCCACTGCAGAAACTGATGCACAGATGGTCCAGCAGCTCTTTAATGAGCCACAAAGTGGACGCAACACTGCAACAAAGTTGAAATATGGGGAAAATGGGCATAGGTTCATGTTGTTGACCCCTGAATGATTCATCGAGCCTTCACTTCTGTCCCTGATGGGGTCTGAGTGACGCTGTAATGGATGTAAAGCAAATAATTACACAACCTCTTGTCAGTGTGGATGAATCCCTTTTCCTGTACTTAAAATTTTCTAAAATCCGTATTGCTACTTTCACTCAAGTTTTTTTTTTTTTTTTTTTTATAGCCGAGCATTACAGAGTAGCCTACAGTTACACTGTCATGGCAGAACAGGAGAATATTCCATTAACATTTGCTTTGAACCTCTTTTCCCCTCATAAGCCCATGGAAAAGTTTGATCATAGAGGAAATGGTCTTCACTTTTGAGAGTCCCGCTGCATTGCAGAGGGACTGACTGGTAGAACATATTCACAGAAACAAGTTGTGATCAGAAAGCCACATTGGCCCACTTATGGTAGCCATATTTACCCTGTCACTGAGAATGTAGTGATCAGAAGTGCTACTCTTCTGCTTCTACTCAGTTTTCAGTGCAATTATTTTACTTCTGGGTCAAGTTCTTCAATTTTACATTCCAGGACTTTTTCATCCTTGACGCTCTTGAGTGTCACTTCCAATTGGTGTCTTATAATGGGATTCTGGTTGAAATGAAGACTGTGACATCTACCTGACCTGAGTAATAAGAAGATTTAATGTCTATTATTATATAAAATTGCCTATATTTCATTGTCTCAGTAGGCACTTGATTCAATTTCAACCCACTGCCCACAAACAGAACAAACACACAGACAAGCGCACAAAGACAGATTTGTGCTTCCTCTTACAACATTGATGAACCAGATGCTTTGGGCTTAAATGAATGATGCACTCATCAGATCAAACAGGTTATTTAGGACATGATGGACCAGCGAGGTCGAGCTGGAGTCCCTTGGTTAACCATGGAGCGTTGCAGGGGCAGCAGTGGCGGCTTCGGCATTGGGGGGGGGGCAGATGAGGTTTTGTTT